>OU343119.1:0-97500 GCA_910594885.2 Bibio marci
TTACATAACCTAACTTTTGGTAACATAAAAACATGGATTTTTTTTCCAAAAATTTTCCCAAAAAAATTCCAAAAAATGGCTAAAATAGGCTCAATCGATCGGGGCTGATCGTGCGAACAAGAATCCGTTGAGATTTTTCGAAAATTCCGCCTCTAAGTGGGTCAAAAATGAAAAACAAAAAAATAAAATTCCGGAAAATTCCGTGAAAATTTATGGCTGGAAATAGGCTCAAACGATCGGGGCTGATCGTGCGAACAAGAATCCGTTGAGATTTTTCGAAAATTCCGCCTCTAAGTGGGTCAAAAGTGAAAAAGAAAAAAATTAAAAAAAAAATTTGCCTCCTGTTAATTCTGCTCGACTGTTACTTCGTCTTAAAAATGCCTGGTATTTTAGTGGAAATTTTTATGGATTTCTTAAAAACGCTATAACCCAGCCGTTTGAAGTGGTAGGCGGGTGGGATAGGTATCAAACGAAAGGTGCTTACATAACCTAACTTTTGGTAACATAAAAACATGGATTTTTTTCCAAAAATTTTCCCAAAAAAATTCCAAAAAATGGCTAAAATAGGCTCAATCGATCGGGGCTGATCGTGCGAACAAGAATCCGTTGAGATTTTTCGAAAATTCCGCCTCTAAGTGGGTCAAAAATGAAAAACAAAAAAATAAAATTCCGGAAAATTCCGTGAAAATTTATGGCTGGAAATAGGCTCAAACGATCGGGGCTGATCGTGCGAACAAGAATCCGTTGAGATTTTTCGAAAATTCCGCCTCTAAGTGGGTCAAAAGTGAAAAAGAAAAAAATTAAAAAAAAAATTTGCCTCCTGTTAATTCTGCTCGACTGTTATTTCGTCTTAAAAATGCCTGGTATTTTAGTGGAAATTTTTATGGATTTCTTAAAAACGCTATAACTCAGCCGTTTGAAGTGGTAGGCGGGTGGGATAGGTATCAAACGAAAGGTAATTACATAACCTAACTTTTGGTAACATAAAAACATGGATGTTTCACCATGTTTTTTGTTTATTAAAAAACACTATAGCTCAGCCGGTGGAAGTGGTGGGCGGGTGGGATAGGTATCAAATGATAGGTAATTAAATTACCTAACTTTTGGTATCATAAAAACCGGGATTTATCACCATGCATATGAAACCGTTATATGAAAATTCCGGGAAAACCCGTAAATAGATTTGGGTCCTCTGGTGGTAAAAACTGTTTCTAATCTTCTATCTAAGACATCTAGAAATTTTCAGGAAAATCCGGAAAATTTTAACTTTGGCCGGAAAATTCCGGGAAAACTGTAATAGTTAGGAAAAATGTTCAGTACCACTCCCACAGTACATTTACCATATAAATCCATTTATGGCTATAAGACATCTGTATGTCATCAACTTTGGGCTGGAGAAAATACCCGGAATTTCTGAAAACGGACTTTTTGATGTTCACGATTCAAATAAATTAGTTAGCCAATTTTCGTTACAGCCATATTATAGAGAATCTTGATGCGCACATTAAAGCTTCTGGACTTTTTCTGTGAAAAATCTATTGGCCGACTTATGACCGATTTAAGATTTGGAAATTTTCGTGTAAGCCTAACTTTGGGCGGTCATTGTGTGAAAACCATTAGACTTAGAGAGTTGTGGTGGGGATTAAAAGACGTGGCATATAGTCTATTATCCGTGATAAATAGTGCAATGGTAAATTCCAATGCAAAAGCCGGAAAATTCCCATTTGAAAACATGCAAAAATCGACGTTTTTCGTTGTTCGTGGAAAATCCGTATTTCCCATTGGAAAATTCCAAAAGAGTTTCAAAACCTAGATTGAACTTTTCTTTACATTTCTGCATCATTACATTTTGGAAAAATGAGCTTTTGCCAATTCCCCAGGTATCTTAAGATTGGTCTGCAAACGACTTTCCGAACTTTAGGCACCCATAGTTGGAAAACCCTTATACATAGAAAGTCACCTCCATAATATAATTTGTAGCCCTTGACGAGGACTATCACTGGTGAGAAACTCGTCGTGAAATAGTGAGTATTTACGGAGTTATAGGGGTCCAAAAGTGGCCAATTTGGTACATTTGAAGAGCCATAGCTCCGCCCCCTTAGGGAAATCGGGAAAAGTGGTCGACAGAAAGCGTTTTTTTTTCGAGCTCTACAATCCCTAAAAATATGAAGGTCCTACGGGCAAAAAAATTTTTTCGGCATGAGGTTATAACCCATACTTTTCCAGGTCAAAAAAGGTAAAAAAAAATAGGGCTGGAAATAGGCTCAATCGATCGGGGCTGATCGTGCGAACAAGAATCCGTTGAGATTTTTCGAAAATTCCGCCTCTAAGTGGGTCAAAAGTGAAAAAGAAAAAAATTAAAAAAAAAATTTGCCTCCTGTTAATTCTGCTCGACTGTTACTTCGTCTTAAAAATGCCTGGTATTTTAGTGGAAATTTTTATGGATTTCTTAAAAACGCTATAACTCAGCCGTTTGAAGTGGTAGGCGGGTGGGATAGGTATCAAACGAAAGGTAATTACATAACCTAACTTTTGGTAACATAAAAACATGGATTTTTTTCCAAAAATTTTCCCAAAAAATTCCAAAAAATAGGGCTGGAAATAGGCTCAATCGATCGGGGCTGATCGTGCGAACAAGAATCCGTTGAGATTTTTCGAAAATTCCGCCTCTAAGTGGGTCAAAAGTGAAAAAGAAAAAAAATAAAAAAAAAATTTGCCTCCTGTTAATTCTGCTCGACTGTTACTTCGTCTTAAAAATGCCTGGTATTTTAGTGGAAATTTTTATGGATTTCTTAAAAACGCTATAACTCAGCCGTTTGAAGTGGTAGGCGGGTGGGATAGGTATCAAACGAAAGGTAATTACATAACCTAACTTTTGGTAACATAAAAACATGGATGTTTCACCATGTTTTTTGTTTATTAAAAAACACTATAGCTCAGCCGGTGGAAGTGGTGGGCGGGTGGGATAGGTATCAAATGATAGGTAATTAAATTACCTAACTTTTGGTATCATAAAAACCGGGATTTTTCACCATGCATATGAAACCGTTATATGAAAATTCCGGGAAAACCCGTAAATAGATTTGGGTCCTCTGGTGGTAAAAACTGTTTCTAATCTTCTATCTAAGACATTTAGAAATTTTCAGGAAAATCCGGAAAATTTTAACTTTGGCCGGAAAATTCCGGGAAAACTGTAATAGTTAGGAAAAATGTTCAGTACCACTCCCACAGTACATTTACCATATAAATCCATTTATGGCTATAAGACATCTGTAAGTCATCAACTTTGGGCTGGAGAAAATACCCGGAATTTCTGAAAACGGACTTTTTGATGTTCACGATTCAAATAAATTAGTTAGCCAATTTTCGTTACAGCCATATTATAGAGAATCTTGATGCGCACATTAAAGCTTCTGGACTTTTTCTGTGAAAAATCTATTGGCCGACTTATGACCGATTTAAGATTTGGAAATTTTCGTGTAAGCCTAACTTTGGGCGGTCATTGTGTGAAAACCATTAGACTTAGAGAGTTGTGGTGGGGATTAAAAGACGTGGCATATAGTCTATTATCCGTGATAAATAGTGCAATGGTAAATTCCAATGCAAAAGCCGGAAAATTCCCATTTGAAAACATGCAAAAATCGACGTTTTTCGTTGTTCGTGGAAAATCCGTATTTCCCATTGGAAAATTCCAAAAGAGTTTCAAAACCTAGATTGAACTTTTCTTTACATTTCTGCATCATTACATTTTGGAAAAATGAGCTTTTGCCAATTCCCCAGGTATCTTAAGATTGGTCTGCAAACGACTTTCCGAACTTTAGGCACCCATAGTTGGAAAACCCTTATACATAGAAAGTCACCTCCATAATATAATTTGTAGCCCTTGACGAGGACTATCACTGGTGAGAAACTCGTCGTGAAATAGTGAGTATTTACGGAGTTATAGGGGTCCAAAAGTGGCCAATTTGGTACATTTGAAGAGCCATAGCTCCGCCCCCTTAGGGAAATCGGGAAAAGTGTTCGACAGAAAGCGTTTTTTTTTCGAGCTCTACAATCCCTAAAAATATGAAGGTCCTACGGGCAAAAAAATGTTTTCGGCATGAGGTTATAACCCATACTTTTCCAGGTCAAAAAAGGTAAAAAAAAATAGGGCTGGAAATAGGCTCAATCGATCGGGGCTGATCGTGCGAACAAGAATCCGTTGAGATTTTTCGAAAATTCCGCCTCTAAGTGGGTCAAAAGTGAAAAAGAAAAAAATTAAAAAAAAAATTTGCCTCCTGTTAATTCTGCTCGACTGTTACTTCGTCTTAAAAATGCCTGGTATTTTAGTGGAAATTTTTATGGATTTCTTAAAAACGCTATAACCCAGCCGTTTGAAGTGGTAGGCGGGTGGGATAGGTATCAAACGAAAGGTGCTTACATAACCTAACTTTTGGTAACATAAAAACATGAATTTTTTTCCAAAAATTTTCCCAAAAAAATTCCAAAAAATGGCTAAAATAGGCTCAATCGATCGGGGCTGATCGTGCGAACAAGAATCCGTTGAGATTTTTCGAAAATTCCGCCTCTAAGTGGGTCAAAAATGAAAAACAAAAAAATAAAATTCCGGAAAATTCCGTGAAAATTTATGGCTGGAAATAGGCTCAAACGATCGGGGCTGATCGTGCGAACAAGAATCCGTTGAGATTTTTCGAAAATTCCGCCTCTAAGTGGGTCAAAAGTGAAAAAGAAAAAAATTAAAAAAAAAATTTGCCTCCTGTTAATTCTGCTCGACTGTTATTTCGTCTTAAAAATGCCTGGTATTTTAGTGGAAATTTTTATGGATTTCTTAAAAACGCTATAACTCAGCCGTTTGAAGTGGTAGGCGGGTGGGATAGGTATCAAACGAAAGGTAATTACATAACCTAACTTTTGGTAACATAAAAACATGGATGTTTCACCATGTTTTTTGTTTATTAAAAAACACTATAGCTCAGCCGGTGGAAGTGGTGGGCGGGTGGGATAGGTATCAAATGATAGGTAATTAAATTACCTAACTTTTGGTATCATAAAAACCGGGATCTTTCACCATGCATATGAAACCGTTATATGAAAATTCCGGGAAAACCCGTAAATAGATTTGGGTCCTCTGGTGGTAAAAACTGTTTCTAATCTTCTATCTAAGACATCTAGAAATTTTCAGGAAAATCCGGAAAATTTTAACTTTGGCCGGAAAATTCCGGGAAAACTGTAATAGTTAGGAAAAATGTTCAGTACCACTCCCACAGTACATTTACCATATAAATCCATTTATGGCTATAAGACATCTGTATGTCATCAACTTTGGGCTGGAGAAAATACCCGGAATTTCTGAAAACGGACTTTTTGATGTTCACGATTCAAATAAATTAGTTAGCCAATTTTCGTTACAGCCATATTATAGAGAATCTTGATGCGCACATTAAAGCTTCTGGACTTTTTCTGTGAAAAATCTATTGGCCGACTTATGACCGATTTAAGATTTGGAAATTTTCGTGTAAGCCTAACTTTGGGCGGTCATTGTGTGAAAACCATTAGACTTAGAGAGTTGTGGTGGGGATTAAAAGACGTGGCATATAGTCTATTATCCGTGATAAATAGTGCAATGGTAAATTCCAATGGAAAAGCCGGAAAATTCCCATTTGAAAACATGCAAAAATCGACGTTTTTCGTTGTTCGTGGAAAATCCGTATTTCCCATTGGAAAATTCCAAAAGAGTTTCAAAACCTAGATTGAACTTTTCTTTACATTTCTGCATCATTACATTTTGGAAAAATGAGCTTTTGCCAATTCCCCAGGTATCTTAAGATTGGTCTGCAAACGACTTTCCGAACTTTAGGCACCCATAGTTGGAAAACCCTTATACATAGAAAGTCACCTCCATAATATAATTTGTAGCCCTTGACGAGGACTATCACTGGTGAGAAACTCGTCGTGAAATAGTGAGTATTTACGGAGTTATAGGGGTCCAAAAGTGGCCAATTTGGTACATTTGAAGAGCCATAGCTCCGCCCCCTTAGGGAAATCGGGAAAAGTGTTCGACAGAAAGCGTTTTTTTTTTCGAGCTCTACAATCCCTAAAAATATGAAGGTCCTACGGGCAAAAAAATGTTTTCGGCATGAGGTTATAACCCATACTTTTCCAGGTCAAAAAAGGTAAAAAAAAATAGGGCTGGAAATAGGCTCAATCGATCGGGGCTGATCGTGCGAACAAGAATCCGTTGAGATTTTTCGAAAATTCCGCCTCTAAGTGGGTCAAAAGTGAAAAAGAAAAAAATTAAAAAAAAAATTTGCCTCCTGTTAATTCTGCTCGACTGTTACTTCGTCTTAAAAATGCCTGGTATTTTAGTGGAAATTTTTATGGATTTCTTAAAAACGCTATAACCCAGCCGTTTGAAGTGGTAGGCGGGTGGGATAGGTATCAAACGAAAGGTGCTTACATAACCTAACTTTTGGTAACATAAAAACATGAATTTTTTTCCAAAAATTTTCCCAAAAAAATTCCAAAAAATGGCTAAAATAGGCTCAATCGATCGGGGCTGATCGTGCGAACAAGAATCCGTTGAGATTTTTCGAAAATTCCGCCTCTAAGTGGGTCAAAAATGAAAAACAAAAAAATAAAATTCCGGAAAATTCCGTGAAAATTTATGGCTGGAAATAGGCTCAAACGATCGGGGCTGATCGTGCGAACAAGAATCCGTTGAGATTTTTCGAAAATTCCGCCTCTAAGTGGGTCAAAAGTGAAAAAGAAAAAAATTAAAAAAAAAATTTGCCTCCTGTTAATTCTGCTCGACTGTTATTTCGTCTTAAAAATGCCTGGTATTTTAGTGGAAATTTTTATGGATTTCTTAAAAACGCTATAACTCAGCCGTTTGAAGTGGTAGGCGGGTGGGATAGGTATCAAACGAAAGGTAATTACATAACCTAACTTTTGGTAACATAAAAACATGGATGTTTCACCATGTTTTTTGTTTATTAAAAAACACTATAGCTCAGCCGGTGGAAGTGGTGGGCGGGTGGGATAGGTATCAAATGATAGGTAATTAAATTACCTAACTTTTGGTATCATAAAAACCGGGATCTTTCACCATGCATATGAAACCGTTATATGAAAATTCCGGGAAAACCCGTAAATAGATTTGGGTCCTCTGGTGGTAAAAACTGTTTCTAATCTTCTATCTAAGACATCTAGAAATTTTCAGGAAAATCCGGAAAATTTTAACTTTGGCCGGAAAATTCCGGGAAAACTGTAATAGTTAGGAAAAATGTTCAGTACCACTCCCACAGTACATTTACCATATAAATCCATTTATGGCTATAAGACATCTGTAAGTCATCAACTTTGGGCTGGAGAAAATACCCGGAATTTCTGAAAACGGACTTTTTGATGTTCACGATTCAAATAAATTAGTTAGCCAATTTTCGTTACAGCCATATTATAGAGAATCTTGATGCGCACATTAAAGCTTCTGGACTTTTTCTGTGAAAAATCTATTGGCCGACTTATGACCGATTTAAGATTTGGAAATTTTCGTGTAAGCCTAACTTTGGGCGGTCATTGTGTGAAAACCATTAGACTTAGAGAGTTGTGGTGGGGATTAAAAGACGTGGCATATAGTCTATTATCCGTGATAAATAGTGCAATGGTAAATTCCAATGCAAAAGCCGGAAAATTCCCATTTGAAAACATGCAAAAATCGACGTTTTTCGTTGTTCGTGGAAAATCCGTATTTCCCATTGGAAAATTCCAAAAGAGTTTCAAAACCTAGATTGAACTTTTCTTTACATTTCTGCATCATTACATTTTGGAAAAATGAGCTTTTGCCAATTCCCCAGGTATCTTAAGATTGGTCTGCAAACGACTTTCCGAACTTTAGGCACCCATAGTTGGAAAACCCTTATACATAGAAAGTCACCTCCATAATATAATTTGTAGCCCTTGACGAGGACTATCACTGGTGAGAAACTCGTCGTGAAATAGTGAGTATTTACGGAGTTATAGGGGTCCAAAAGTGGCCAATTTGGTACATTTGAAGAGCCATAGCTCCGCCCCCTTAGGGAAATCGGGAAAAGTGGTCGACAGAAAGCGTTTTTTTTTTCGAGCTCTACAATCCCTAAAAATATGAAGGTCCTACGGGCAAAAAAATGTTTTCGGCATGAGGTTATAACCCATACTTTTCCAGGTCAAAAAAGGTAAAAAAAAATAGGGCTGGAAATAGGCTCAATCGATCGGGGCTGATCGTGCGAACAAGAATCCGTTGAGATTTTTCGAAAATTCCGCCTCTAAGTGGGTCAAAAGTGAAAAAGAAAAAAATTAAAAAAAAATTTGCCTCCTGTTAATTCTGCTCGACTGTTACTTCGTCTTAAAAATGCCTGGTATTTTAGTGGAAATTTTTATGGATTTCTTAAAAACGCTATAACTCAGCCGTTTGAAGTGGTAGGCGGGTGGGATAGGTATCAAACGAAAGGTAATTACATAACCTAACTTTTGGTAACATAAAAACATGGATTTTTTTCCAAAAATTTTCCCAAAAAATTCCAAAAAATAGGGCTGGAAATAGGCTCAATCGATCGGGGCTGATCGTGCGAACAAGAATCCGTTGAGATTTTTCGAAAATTCCGCCTCTAAGTGGGTCAAAAGTGAAAAAGAAAAAAAATAAAAAAAAAATTTGCCTCCTGTTAATTCTGCTCGACTGTTACTTCGTCTTAAAAATGCCTGGTATTTTAGTGGAAATTTTTATGGATTTCTTAAAAACGCTATAACTCAGCCGTTTGAAGTGGTAGGCGGGTGGGATAGGTATCAAACGAAAGGTAATTACATAACCTAACTTTTGGTAACATAAAAACATGGATGTTTCACCATGTTTTTTGTTTATTAAAAAACACTATAGCTCAGCCGGTGGAAGTGGTGGGCGGGTGGGATAGGTATCAAATGATAGGTAATTAAATTACCTAACTTTTGGTATCATAAAAACCGGGATTTTTCACCATGCATATGAAACCGTTATATGAAAATTCCGGGAAAACCCGTAAATAGATTTGGGTCCTCTGGTGGTAAAAACTGTTTCTAATCTTCTATCTAAGACATCTAGAAATTTTCAGGAAAATCCGGAAAATTTTAACTTTGGCCGGAAAATTCCGGGAAAACTGTAATAGTTAGGAAAAATGTTCAGTACCACTCCCACAGTACATTTACCATATAAATCCATTTATGGCTATAAGACATCTGTAAGTCATCAACTTTGGGCTGGAGAAAATACCCGGAATTTCTGAAAACGGACTTTTTGATGTTCACGATTCAAATAAATTAGTTAGCCAATTTTCGTTACAGCCATATTATAGAGAATCTTGATGCGCACATTAAAGCTTCTGGACTTTTTCTGTGAAAAATCTATTGGCCGACTTATGACCGATTTAAGATTTGGAAATTTTCGTGTAAGCCTAACTTTGGGCGGTCATTGTGTGAAAACCATTAGACTTAGAGAGTTGTGGTGGGGATTAAAAGACGTGGCATATAGTCTATTATCCGTGATAAATAGTGCAATGGTAAATTCCAATGGAAAAGCCGGAAAATTCCCATTTGAAAACATGCAAAAATCGACGTTTTTCGTTGTTCGTGGAAAATCCGTATTTCCCATTGGAAAATTCCAAAAGAGTTTCAAAACCTAGATTGAACTTTTCTTTACATTTCTGCATCATTACATTTTGGAAAAATGAGCTTTTGCCAATTCCCCAGGTATCTTAAGATTGGTCTGCAAACGACTTTCCGAACTTTAGGCACCCATAGTTGGAAAACCCTTATACATAGAAAGTCACCTCCATAATATAATTTGTAGCCCTTGACGAGGACTATCACTGGTGAGAAACTCGTCGTGAAATAGTGAGTATTTACGGAGTTATAGGGGTCCAAAAGTGGCCAATTTGGTACATTTGAAGAGCCATAGCTCCGCCCCCTTAGGGAAATCGGGAAAAGTGTTCGACAGAAAGCGTTTTTTTTTCGAGCTCTACAATCCCTAAAAATATGAAGGTCCTACGGGCAAAAAAATGTTTTCGGCATGAGGTTATAACCCATACTTTTCCAGGTCAAAAAAGGTAAAAAAAAATAGGGCTGGAAATAGGCTCAATCGATCGGGGCTGATCGTGCGAACAAGAATCCGTTGAGATTTTTCGAAAATTCCGCCTCTAAGTGGGTCAAAAGTGAAAAAGAAAAAAATTAAAAAAAAAATTTGCCTCCTGTTAATTCTGCTCGACTGTTACTTCGTCTTAAAAATGCCTGGTATTTTAGTGGAAATTTTTATGGATTTCTTAAAAACGCTATAACCCAGCCGTTTGAAGTGGTAGGCGGGTGGGATAGGTATCAAACGAAAGGTGCTTACATAACCTAACTTTTGGTAACATAAAAACATGGATTTTTTTCCAAAAATTTTCCCAAAAAAATTCCAAAAAATGGCTAAAATAGGCTCAATCGATCGGGGCTGATCGTGCGAACAAGAATCCGTTGAGATTTTTCGAAAATTCCGCCTCTAAGTGGGTCAAAAATGAAAAACAAAAAAATAAAATTCCGGAAAATTCCGTGAAAATTTATGGCTGGAAATAGGCTCAAACGATCGGGGCTGATCGTGCGAACAAGAATCCGTTGAGATTTTTCGAAAATTCCGCCTCTAAGTGGGTCAAAAGTGAAAAAGAAAAAAATTAAAAAAAAAATTTGCCTCCTGTTAATTCTGCTCGACTGTTATTTCGTCTTAAAAATGCCTGGTATTTTAGTGGAAATTTTTATGGATTTCTTAAAAACGCTATAACTCAGCCGTTTGAAGTGGTAGGCGGGTGGGATAGGTATCAAACGAAAGGTAATTACATAACCTAACTTTTGGTAACATAAAAACATGGATGTTTCACCATGTTTTTTGTTTATTAAAAAACACTATAGCTCAGCCGGTGGAAGTGGTGGGCGGGTGGGATAGGTATCAAATGATAGGTAATTAAATTACCTAACTTTTGGTATCATAAAAACCGGGATTTATCACCATGCATATGAAACCGTTATATGAAAATTCCGGGAAAACCCGTAAATAGATTTGGGTCCTCTGGTGGTAAAAACTGTTTCTAATCTTCTATCTAAGACATCTAGAAATTTTCAGGAAAATCCGGAAAATTTTAACTTTGGCCGGAAAATTCCGGGAAAACTGTAATAGTTAGGAAAAATGTTCAGTACCACTCCCACAGTACATTTACCATATAAATCCATTTATGGCTATAAGACATCTGTATGTCATCAACTTTGGGCTGGAGAAAATACCCGGAATTTCTGAAAACGGACTTTTTGATGTTCACGATTCAAATAAATTAGTTAGCCAATTTTCGTTACAGCCATATTATAGAGAATCTTGATGCGCACATTAAAGCTTCTGGACTTTTTCTGTGAAAAATCTATTGGCCGACTTATGACCGATTTAAGATTTGGAAATTTTCGTGTAAGCCTAACTTTGGGCGGTCATTGTGTGAAAACCATTAGACTTAGAGAGTTGTGGTGGGGATTAAAAGACGTGGCATATAGTCTATTATCCGTGATAAATAGTGCAATGGTAAATTCCAATGCAAAAGCCGGAAAATTCCCATTTGAAAACATGCAAAAATCGACGTTTTTCGTTGTTCGTGGAAAATCCGTATTTCCCATTGGAAAATTCCAAAAGAGTTTCAAAACCTAGATTGAACTTTTCTTTACATTTCTGCATCATTACATTTTGGAAAAATGAGCTTTTGCCAATTCCCCAGGTATCTTAAGATTGGTCTGCAAACGACTTTCCGAACTTTAGGCACCCATAGTTGGAAAACCCTTATACATAGAAAGTCACCTCCATAATATAATTTGTAGCCCTTGACGAGGACTATCACTGGTGAGAAACTCGTCGTGAAATAGTGAGTATTTACGGAGTTATAGGGGTCCAAAAGTGGCCAATTTGGTACATTTGAAGAGCCATAGCTCCGCCCCCTTAGGGAAATCGGGAAAAGTGGTCGACAGAAAGCGTTTTTTTTTCGAGCTCTACAATCCCTAAAAATATGAAGGTCCTACGGGCAAAAAAATGTTTTCGGCATGAGGTTATAACCCATACTTTTCCAGGTCAAAAAAGGTAAAAAAAAATAGGGCTGGAAATAGGCTCAATCGATCGGGGCTGATCGTGCGAACAAGAATCCGTTGAGATTTTTCGAAAATTCCGCCTCTAAGTGGGTCAAAAGTGAAAAAGAAAAAAATTAAAAAAAAAATTTGCCTCCTGTTAATTCTGCTCGACTGTTACTTCGTCTTAAAAATGCCTGGTATTTTAGTGGAAATTTTTATGGATTTCTTAAAAACGCTATAACTCAGCCGTTTGAAGTGGTAGGCGGGTGGGATAGGTATCAAACGAAAGGTAATTACATAACCTAACTTTTGGTAACATAAAAACATGGATTTTTTCCAAAAATTTTCCCAAAAAAATTACAAAAAATGGCTAAAATTGGCTCAATCGATCGGGGCTGATCGTGCGAACAAGAATCCGTTGAGATTTTTCGAAAATTCCGCCTCTAAGTGGGTCAAAAGTGAAAAAGAAAAAAATTAAAAAAAAAATTTGCCTCCTGTTAATTCTGCTCGACTGTTACTTCGTCTTAAAAATGCCTGGTATTTTAGTGGAAATTTTTATGGATTTCTTAAAAACGCTATAACGCAGCCGTTTGAAGTGGTAGGCGGGTGGGATAGGTATCAAACGAAAGGTAATTACATAACCTAACTTTTGGTAACATAAAAACATGGATGTTTCACCATGTTTTTTGTTTATTAAAAAACACTATAGCTCAGCCGTTTGAAGTGGTGGGCGGGTGGGATAGGTATCAAATGATAGGTAATTAAATTACCTAACTTTTGGTATCATAAAAACCGGGATCTTTCACCATGCATATGAAACCGTTATATGAAAATTCCGGGAAAACCCGTAAATAGATTTGGGTCCTCTGGTGGTAAAAACTGTTTCTAATCTTCTATCTAAGACATCTAGAAATTTTCAGGAAAATCCGAAAAATTTTAACTTTGGCCGGAAAATTCCGGGAAAACTGTAATAGTTAGGAAAAATGTTCAGTACCACTCCCACAGTACATTTACCATATAAATCCATTTATGGCTATAAGACATCTGTAAGTCATCAACTTTGGGCTGGAGAAAATACCCGGAATTTCTGAAAACGGACTTTTTGATGTTCACGATTCAAATAAATTAGTTAGCCAATTTTCGTTACAGCCATATTATAGAGAATCTTGATGCGCACATTAAAGCTTCTGGACTTTTTCTGTGAAAAATCTATTGGCCGACTTATGACCGATTTAAGATTTGGAAATTTTCGTGTAAGCCTAACTTTGGGCGGTCATTGTGTGAAAACCATTAGACTTAGAGAGTTGTGGTGGGGATTAAAAGACGTGGCATATAGTCTATTATCCGTGATAAATAGTGCAATGGTAAATTCCAATGCAAAAGCCGGAAAATTCCCATTTGAAAACATGCAAAAATCGACGTTTTTCGTTGTTCGTGGAAAATCCGTATTTCCCATTGGAAAATTCCAAAAGAGTTTCAAAACCTAGATTGAACTTTTCTTTACATTTCTGCATCATTACATTTTGGAAAAATAAGCTTTTGCCAATTCCCCAGGTATCTTAAGATTGGTCTGCAAACGACTTTCCGAACTTTAGGCACCCATAGTTGGAAAACCCTTATACATAGAAAGTCACATCCATAATATAATTTGTAGCCCTTGACGAGGACTATCACTGGTGAGAAACTCGTCGTGAAATAGTGAGTATTTACGGAGTTATAGGGGTCCAAAAGTGGCCAATTTGGTACATTTGAAGAGCCATAGCTCCGCCCCCTTAGGGAAATCGGGAAAAGTGGTCGACAGAAAGCGTTTTTTTTTCGAGCTCTACAATCCCTAAAAATATGAAGGTCCTACGGGCAAAAAAATGTTTTCGGCATGAGGTTATAACCCATACTTTTCCAGGTCAAAAAAGGTAAAAAAAAATAGGGCTGGAAATAGGCTCAATCGATCGGGGCTGATCGTGCGAACAAGAATCCGTTGAGATTTTTCGAAAATTCCGCCTCTAAGTGGGTCAAAAGTGAAAAAGAAAAAAATTAAAAAAAAAATTTGCCTCCTGTTAATTCTGCTCGACTGTTACTTCGTCTTAAAAATGCCTGGTATTTTAGTGGAAATTTTTATGGATTTCTTAAAAACGCTATAACTCAGCCGTTTGAAGTGGTAGGCGGGTGGGATAGGTATCAAACGAAAGGTAATTACATAACCTAACTTTTGGTAACATAAAAACATGGATGTTTCACCATGTTTTTTGTTTATTAAAAAACACTATAGCTCAGCCGTTGGAAGTGGTGGGCGGGTGGGATAGGTATCAAATGATAGGTAATTAAATTACCTAACTTTTGGTATCATAAAAACCGGGATTTTTCACCATGCATATGAAACCGTTATATGAAAATTCCGGGAAAACCCGTAAATAGATTTGGGTCCTCTGGTGGTAAAAACTGTTTCTAATCTTCTATCTAAGACATCTAGAAATTTTCAGGAAAATCCGAAAAATTTTAACTTTGGCCGGAAAATTCCGGGAAAACTGTAATAGTTAGGAAAAATGTTCAGTACCACTCCCACAGTACATTTACCATATAAATCCATTTATGGCTATAAGACATCTGTAAGTCATCAACTTTGGGCTGGAGAAAATACCCGGAATTTCTGAAAACGGACTTTTTGATGTTCACGATTCAAATAAATTAGTTAGTCAATTTTCGTTACAGCCATATTATAGAGAATCTTGATGCGCACATTAAAGCTTCTGGACTTTTTCTGTGAAAAATCTATTGGCCGACTTATGACCGATTTAAGATTTGGAAATTTTCGTGTAAGCCTAACTTTGGGCGGTCATTGTGTGAAAACCATTAGACTTAGAGAGTTGTGGTGGGGATTAAAAGACGTGGCATATAGTCTATTATCCGTGATAAATAGTGCAATGGTAAATTCCAATGGAAAAGCCGGAAAATTCCCATTTGAAAACATGCAAAAATCGACGTTTTTCGTTGTTCGTGGAAAATCCGTATTTCCCATTGGAAAATTCCAAAAGAGTTTCAAAACCTAGATTGAACTTTTCTTTACATTTCTGCATCATTACATTTTGGAAAAATGAGCTTTTGCCAATTCCCCAGGTATCTTAAGATTGGTCTGCAAACGACTTTCCGAACTTTAGGCACCCATAGTTGGAAAACCCTTATACATAGAAAGTCAGCTCCATAATATAATTTGTAGCCCTTGACGAGGACTATCACTGGTGAGAAACTCGTCGTGAAATAGTGAGTATTTACGGAGTTATAGGGGTCCAAAAGTGGCCAATTTGGTACATTTGAAGAGCCATAGCTCCGCCCCCTTAGGGAAATCGGGAAAAGTGGTCGACAGAAAGCGTTTTTTTTTCGAGCTCTACAATCCCTAAAAATATGAAGGTCCTACGGGCAAAAAAATGTTTTCGGCATGAGGTTATAACCCATACTTTTCCAGGTCAAAAAAGGTAAAAAAAAATAGGGCTGGAAATAGGCTCAATCGATCGGGGCTGATCGTGCGAACAAGAATCCGTTGAGATTTTTCGAAAATTCCGCCTCTAAGTGGGTCAAAAGTGAAAAAGAAAAAAATTAAAAAAAAAATTTGCCTCCTGTTAATTCTGCTCGACTGTTACTTCGTCTTAAAAATGCCTGGTATTTTAGTGGAAATTTTTATGGATTTCTTAAAAACGCTATAACTGAGCCGTTTGAAGTGGTAGGCGGGTGGAATATATATCAAATGATAGGTAATTAAATTCACATATCATTTGGTAACATACAAACATGGATTTTTCACCATGCCTATGAAAATTTTACATGAAAATTCCGAGAAAACCCGTGAAAATATATGGCTGGAAATAGGCTTAAACGATCGAAGGTCATCGTGCGAACAGTAATCAACAATCAAACATTTATATAATATAATAACAGGTAGAAAGAAGTTTTTCTTAGGTGTTGTGAAAATATCAAATATTCCATCCTTCTATTTGTTTTTTTTTCTTGTTTTTTTTTTCAAAATATAATAATAAAAGCAACAACAACATCTATAACATTAAATTTTTATATATATTTATATGTATTTTATTAATAAAAACAAAACAAAAATAATATTCATTATAAATTAATAACATAAAAATAAAATAAAATAAATTTAAATTTCAATTTTAATTTTGTTCTAATTTGCAATAAAATTATTATAATTTTTAATTAAATTTATTCAAAGAATTTGTGTGTGTGTGTGTGAAATTAACTGAAAGGTCTCTTTTTACGATTTTAAATTTTGTTTTGGAATGTTAAAAGTGAAAGTCAAATGTGTCATTGTGTGAAATTTTTTTTGAAATTTCGCTACTTAAAATCATAAGATTAATTATTATTGAGCACTAAAATATTGATTTTTTTTTAATGGAATATTAATTTTTATTTTTTAATAAATGAATTTAATTTAATAAACAAAGAAAAGAAAAACAGTAGGTAAATTAAATTTAATAATTAATTAATTAATTTTTGTAATTAATTAAAATAATAAAAAATAATGGATATTCACCAAAAAGAATAAAATAATAAAAAGATCAAAACAAAATAATTATTTGAATTATTCAAATGATATTAAACATTAATTAAATTAATTAATAAAAAAAGAAATAAAAATAAAATATTACCAATCGGATTGGTTAATTTAGTTATCACTTTTAATATATTTTTTTGTTAAATAATTAATTTTCTTTTGTGAAAATAATTAATTTTTTTTATTTTTTAATAAATGAATTTAATTTAATAAACAAAGAAAGAAAAAAAAACAGTAAGTAAATTAAATTTAATAATTAATTAATTAATTTTTGTAATTAATTAAAATAATAAAAAATAATGGATATTCACCAAAAAGAATAAAATAATAAAAAGATCAAAACAAAATAATTATTTGAATTATTCAAATAATATTAAACATTAATTAAATTAATTAATAAAAATAGAAATAAAAATAAAATATAATTACCAATCGGATTGGTTAATTTAGTAATAACTTTTAATATATTTTTTTTGTTAATTAATTAATTTTCTTTTGTGAAAATAATTAATTTTTTTTATTTTTAAATAAATGAATTTAATTTAATAAACAAAGAAAAAAAAACAGTAAGTAAATTAAATTTAATAATTAATTAATTAATTTTTGTAATTAATTAAAATAATAAAAAGTATAAAATAATAAAAAGATCAAAACAAAATAATTATTTGAATTATTCAAATAATATTAAACATTAATTAAATTAATTAATAAAAATAGAAATAAAAATAAAATATAATTACCAATCGGATTGGTTAATTTAGTAATAACTTTTAATATATTTTTTTTGTTAATTAATTAATTTTCTTTTGTGAAAATAATTAATTTTTTTATTTTTAAATAAATGAATTTAATTTAATAAACAAAGAAAAAAAAACAGTAAGTAAATTAAATTTAATAATTAATTAATTAATTTTTGTAATTAAATAAAATAAAAAATAATGGATATTCACCAAAAAGAATAAAATAATAAAAAGATCAAAACAAAATAATTATTTGAATTATTCAAATAATATTAAACATTAATTAAATTAGTTAATAAAAAAAAAAAGCAAAAAAGTAAAATATATTTATTCATTTAAAATATGAAATATAATTTCAAATCGGATTGGTTCTTTTAGTAATAATAGTGACACCTCATTATGAATAGTTGGCACCAATGCATCATCCAGTGATTTCATGTATAATGATGACAAATTTTGATTGTTACTGCCGGCTTGATAGGACGACTGTGTTTTTTATAATTAAAAAATTATTATTATTATTATTTGGGATTTTCAAAGATAAAAAGAATCAAAAATTGATAATAATAAAAATAAACTTACATTTTCAGTGTCAAATGTGACACGAACGCCAATTTTTCTACGTCCGTGATGGGCCAATAAATCCAAATGTGACAATAAACTTTGGGCAGCACTTCTTGCAACCAATTCACCCAATTCAATGATATCAATTGGATCTTGTGTTGGTCTTGAATAGGCTTCATTGTCAAACTATAAAGCGAGAGAGAGAAATATATATATATTTATGGGATATAAAGTGTCTGATGAAATCCGGACAACTTGAGTTTCTCAAAGTTATGATTTTCGGCTACCTAATAAATGCAAAGGTATTAGAAATAGAATACAGTACATACCTCAATCAAATACATGTCGGTCCAACGTATGGAAAATGATCCTTTTGAAATGTTCACAACTTTTTGTATATTATAATGTGTCATACCGTCCATTGGTTGACCATCAATCGGTGACACACATCTAAATAAATTAAAATTAAAATAGAAAAAACCAACATTATCATCTGGTTCGCCACACTCTCACATAAAATTATTATTAAATTGTACAAATAAAATTTGTTATTGTAATTACCCAATATTATATTCTAAATCTTCATTGATCCAAATTAATTTAACCATTTCGGTTAAATTTGGTTCGTCAATATTTTGGGTTCCACAATTAATATTAATATCGTCTTTATTTAATAGTTTCTTTTTTATTTCTGTTAAATTTTGCGGTAAAATTTGTACCATTAAACCATCTTCAATGACACTACATTTTCCCGATAAGCCACTGTTGGGTTTCAGTGATGCATTAAATAATATAAACGAGACTCCAGTAACTAAATTTTTGTAAAAGAGAAAATATAAATAAATAAAATATGTTAAGAGGTACACAGCAAGTGGATGAGTTTTTCATTTAATACCTTTGCTTGGCCTACCATCTACAGTAATGGTTTTCGTTGAATATGAATGACTTTCTTGTTCAAGATTTTGCATACAAACTAAATGGCCATCAGTTTTTTTAGAAAGTGTTCCGGCAAATGCTAATATATGTCCACCAGCATCTGCAATTACTTTGCTAACGTTATCATAACGATTTTTTGGTATCGCTACAGTTATAACACGTTCCTCCATAAATATATTCATTCCACGTACGGTTGTTATTGAATATGTATAATTCAAAAAATCCTATAGATATAAAATAATAATTATTAATTTCAGATTAATAGGATTTGATGCTACTAAAACAATTACCGATAATAGAGTCATAATAGTTGGTCCAATGTCGGCGTATACATGTTGACGCCGGGCCACCGATACAAGTGGGCATGGATAACAACCATATTGTTCACCCATGCGTAACATCAAACGTATTGGAAATAATTTTGCCCACGGTAATTCTGTGCGTTGTATTAATAGACCAATTAAAAAGCAATTGTTTGGTACGACAATATTTTCTAAACATTGATTTGTTGAACGGATATATAAAAATCCACAATTTTTTGCATTACCCAAAAATGATGCCTTATTTGTTAATGTAAAACCCAATTCAGTGATAGGCTTACCTGAAAAAAAAACAAATAAAACACAAAAGTTTAAATTTACATTTATTTCAGTTTACAATTCTAAAATTGGGAAAATTGTGCAGAGAAACTTACTATTTTCAGCGTCGCAATATATGCGATTCAAATGTACAAACACTTCTTTTGGTACAACTACTCCTTGCTCATAATTTTCCGGTAATTCTAATAATATTATGATTTCATCTTGACCCACGTGATGCATTCCTTGTGTTGTGAAATTCATGACGGTTTTTTTAATACAACAATTTACTGTGTGTGTGAATAAAAGAGTAAAAGGAAAAAATTTAATTAAATTAAAAAAAATGTGAAAAAAGAATTTTAAATTAGGCACAAAAAATAAAACTTACATTTCAAAATTTTGACGAATACAAATAAATTATAGCGTACCACAAATTTACAAATTTCATTTGTTAATTTGTTTAATAAATTTGCATCATTTTCAATTGCACATAATCTAGAATGCATTGACAACGTTTCACAAATTGGCGGTAAACACTGATCTTCAGCATTCACACCGTTGGGTATTAACGATCGATTGGCCAATTGTAAATACGTTAAATGTGGTTTTTGTGAAATTTGTCTATATAATTCTTTATCTTGTTCTTGTTCCAGAACATGCTGTTGTTGTTCTTGTCCTCTTATTTGCTGTTGTTGTTGAGATTGTTGTAGTTGAGCTTTCATTTTGGTAAATAAGCCTTTCATTTTCTGATTGAATTTATTTAATGTTAAAGATGTTGATGCAAATGCAGATGATGATGTTGATGCAACTGGTGGTTCCCGTTCAGTAACAGTACCTGAAGCTAATGTTACACCGGTTGATGATGTCGATGATGTCGATGCTGATGGTAATTGTTTAGATACAACAGCTCTAACATAACCACCATTTAGTGTTGCCGTTAAATTATATAAATGTGGTTTTATATTTTTATTTATATTTGTTAAAAGACCATTAATTAATTGATTATTTATTTGTTGTTGTGTTAGGTGAACGACGGAACCATCATCCAATGTGGCAGCCGAAGAGTGTCCGGTTGACGTAGATGTAATAATATCAGATGTTGATGATGATGATGGTAAATTAATTTCTAATGTTGACGGTGGTGTTGTACTTATTTTTGCCGCTGCTGCTGCTTCATTATCAACATTAACATTATTCCAATTATCATCTAAATCAGTTAAATCACAACCGGGACGTATGCCATCACTAAAAACTACCGTTTTACTATGTGTTGATTTTTTTTCATCCATTGTCGTACGTTTCTTTTTTAATACACTGATTGGTACATTTTGTAAAACATTTTCATGTATAACATTTATCGACGAAGTGCCGGCCCCGTCACCGTCACCACCAGCGCCATCGTCATCGCCATCATCTGGCGATGAGGCAGATGCTGATGCCGCTGATGCATTTAATATTGCGTAACATTTAGTACAAATACGTACTTCATCGTGATATAAAAATGGTAATTTTGTTTTAATTGAACAACATGGGGCACATAAAACTTGACCGCATGCGCGACAATGATGACGACGTGTTAACATTGTAAATTTTACTTTACAATGCATACAAAAATTGGTGGAATTATCTGGGATCCAATATGGTTTAATTTTACCCAATTCGGAGGCTGAAATATTGGTGTGTGTCGGTTGTGATTCAATTGATGCTGCTTCTATATTACTATCGTCAGCATGATAACAAATATCATTATTATTATCATTATCACTAACATTTTGATTATCATTCGCATCGATTATGCTGTTATCGTTACCAGCTTCCGTTACAGTATTATCATTAACCTTATCATCAACAATATCGCTGACAGATTCCGTAACAATATCATCAATAACCTTATCATCAACAATATCATTCGCATCGATTATGCTGTTATCGTTAACAGCTTCCGTTGCAGTACTATCATTAACCTTATCATCAACAATATCGTTGACAGATTCCGTAACAATGTCATCAATAATATTATCATCAACAATATCATTTATATTATCATTCTCATCGATTATGCTGTTATCGTTAACAGCTTCCGTTGCAGTACTATCAATAACCTCATCGACAACATTATCATTAACATTACCTTAAAATAATGTTTGGAAATTAAAAATAAACAAAACAAAAAAAACAAAAATGTTACAATAAATATCAAAAAACCTAAATAATCCGAATAAAATTGTTTAAAAAAATAAATATAAAATGTATTAACAAAAAAATTAATTAAATTAATAATTGGTGTGTTTTTAATTGTGGGCTAAGATAGTTAGATATGTTAGATAGATAGATTAGATAAAAATAATAAAAATAGTGTGGGTTTGTGTGCTATCAAATGCTGAATGCAATCCATTAAAAGAGAATGCCGCCACCGCACAATGTTAGCTGACATAAGATTGAGTGTGTGTGTGTGTGTGTGAGTGTGTGTGTGTGTGTGTGTGTGTGTGTGTGTGTGGGTAGGTGGGTAGTTGTGTGAGTGTGTGTATGTGGGTAAATGGGTGTAACTGTATTTATTATTTTTTAAAAAATCATAAAAATGTGTAAATAAAATATAAGCGATAATGAAAATCATTCGCCGTCGGACATTTATTTTCCCTTTTTTTATATATAGCTGTGGAGGCGTCATCTTTGTTTTTTTACCAAATTATTGTGACCTAAATTTTGTATGCGATGGCATTAAACTTTAACGAATAACGAATGATTTACATTCAAAAAAAAAAATTAAAAAAACAAAAACAAATTATGTGTTAGGAGAATGCGAAATGTGAAAATGAAAACATTCAAAAAGATTGGCGACGGCCAACGACAACTATTTGTGTGTGTGACGAGCACAGCACACGCGCGTACATGCAATCAATCATCCATTGCAAAACTAAAAAAAACAATTATCAAAAAATAAAATCATAAAAATATATTAACAAAAAAAATTGTATATACGCACACAGTAAAAAGCAAAAGATTTTGTCAAACCGTTTCGCCAAATAGGCCATGCAAAACAAATATTTAGCAAGGGGGTTTTGTTTGCCCCGCCCATTATTATGGCAACGATCATACAGAACAACAACAACAACAACAACAACAACAGCTACAACAATTACAAACAAAATAAACAAAACAAATGCAAATAAATTATAAGAAGAAATTTATGTTTGGCGGAGAGTGGGGGGAGGTTGGAAACTAAAAACTTATTTTATTATTATTTTGTTTATAATTTATATTACCTGAAAGCATTATAAGGATTCCTTGTCAACAAGGAAAACGAAGTGATCTCCTGCTCTTATCATTACCGTTATTTTACAATTTTATTTATTAATTGATTTTTTTGGTTTTTTTTTTATTTTAGTGTGTGTGTTTGGTTTGGTTTGGTGTAAATTAAGCAGCATTATTATATTTTTTTAAAAAAATTAAAATATAATAAAATTGGTTAAAATTAAATTTATTTTTTAAAAAAATGTGATATAAAATTTTGTTAATTTTCGTTAATTTTTTTTTCTTACATCTAATTGATAATTAAAAGCGGGTGGAGCGAGCGAGAGAAAAAGAGAGAGAGAGAGAGAGAGAGCGGGATCAAATAGGTTAAATGATGTTGATGAAATGATTACGAAGCGTTTCGCAGTTACTTGAAGTTACGTTCAAGTTGAAAAAGTGATAACAAATTTTAAATATTTTAAATAAAACTTAATAATTATTATATTTAAGAGCACATTGCACTCTCTCTATCTTTTATGCATATCAATCTCTCTTTATCTCTATCTCTGTCTCTGTATCTCTCTCTCTCTCTCTCTTTATCTCTCTATCTACCTCTCCAACTCATTGACAAAAACAGGCAAATTTTTGAAAAACATTACAAAGGAACGCATTATTTATAATTTGATTTTTTTTTTGTAAGGGTTGGAAAGAGACACACATCACCTAAAACCACCATAAGCAAAAAGAATATTGCAAATGATATCCACAACGTCATGTCGTCAAACATATCTATAATATTTCGTACATAATAAAACTTACACGTTTATTATTTAACAATAGATTTAAATATATTGGGGGTTTTTTTTTCCGGGTGTTTATGAAAAAGAAATTATGAAGAAAATGAAATGTTGTTGTAATTTGTTTATATTGAATAAAAATTTACTTACTTTTACTAAAATCAACAATTATGCAATCAGTGAACATTAATGTGACAACATGTTTAATACCGCATGGCGGTTGTGATATTGATGATGATGATGTTGATGGTTGCTGTCGTTGTTGTTGGTGTTGCTCTTGTTGTTGTTTTTGTTGTTGCTCCATTATTAAGGCTTTTATTGAAGCCAATATGACTCGCCCCGCGTCATATTTCATATCGGCAAATAATTGTCTTGCACGCTCTGTGCTGGGTAAGCATAGTCGTTCGGTTGGTAGTGGTGCCACCTTAGCTACCTCTTCAAAAGGTGTAAGTTGCATTGGCATATGAATAGATGGATGTTCTAATAACAAACCATTCACTTCAAGAGATATCTTATTCAAAAAACTAAATGTACTTAAATCTTCTTCGATTATATCAAAATCTGGCGAAAAATGGCTAAAATAAGTTCTCAAACCATTTATATCCATTACTTTTCTTTCACGTCTGCGTGGAGAAAATGTTGATGCTCCAACTGCACCTAAACCATTGTCGTCAACCATCATGTATCCATTATAGTCATGGCGATTTTCTAGAAGAAAACAATTGTATGCGTTAGTCCGAGCATAGACTTCTTCATCATTGTCGCCGTAGCTAAAAATGAGATTGCCTTTTCTGCCGCAACGCACAAACACTTTTCTACATTGTACAGGAGTATTTTTTTTATTAATTCCACTATTATTAGCCTTTGGACGTTGAGTCGGTGCTGGTTGAATCGGTGCTGGTTGTGTTAGTGCTGGTTGTGTTGGTGCTGGTTGTGTTGGTGCTGGTTTTTTAAATAATGCTTCTGCAATTAGATTAGCATTTTGTTTAGCAGTAATCTTTGATTTTATATTGGATTTTTGTGTTGGTTGTTGTTTTTGTGGTTGTTGTCGTTTTTGCGGTTGTTTTTGTTGTGGTTTTTGTATTTCTATTCTTTCCGTTTCTGCCTGAACTTTGCACACTTTTCTTATAGGTTTTACCGGTGCTGGTATTTTAAATAATACATCATCATTTTTATTAGCCGCATAATCATCACTCTTTGGTTTAATATAAAATGTCGGTGGTGGTTGTTGTGGTGGTTGTTGTGGTGGTTGTTGCGGTGGTGGTTGTTGTTGTGGTTGTTGCGGTGGTTGTTGCGGTGGTGGTAGTTGCGGTGCTGGTTGTTGGATTGGTTGTTCTGTTGGTTCTTGCGGTTGTTGTGTTGGCTGATGTGTTGGCTGTTGTGTTGGCTGTTGTGTTGGTTGTTGTGGTTGTTGTTGTTGTGTTGGTTGTTGTTTTTCAGGTTGTTGTGGTGGTTGTTCTTCGCCTAGTTGTTGTTGCTGTTGATGTAAGTTTACTTTTAGGCTACGTAGTCGTTGTACAGTTCGTGCATACTCGGCCGAATTTTTATTTAGTTCACCGAGTACAATTTTTTCATTTATTACTGTAGTTATATCTTCAAGTATTGATTTATTAACGTCCACTTCGTCGTGTAGCGTCCTTGGGCGTGGAGGTGATATGGGTTCTTCTGGTTGTAGTTTTCGTGATTGTGGAGGTGTTTCGGGTTGTTCTGGTTGTTGTTGGTCAACCTGTTCTGGTTGTGGTTCACTTAGGTTTTGTTTTAGGTTTTCTAGCCGTTGTACAGTTCGTGCATACTCGGCACGACTTTGATTTAGTTGACCAAGTACCATTTTTACTTTTATTACTGCAGTTAAATCTTCGATTATTAATTTACTTGTATTCATTTCTTCTCGTAACGTCTTTGGTCGTGATTGCGGTTTTTGCTTTGGTTTTTTTTTCAGTTGTTTTTTTCTGCTAAAAATTTCTACCTGCGGTGTGGCGTGGACCTCCGCATTCGGTTCCTCATCATCGGATTCTTCTCGTTGTTGTGCCAGTTTTTCGGCAGCCGCATTTTTCTTACATTCTCTAGCGTTTGCTAAATTCTTTTTTCGTAATTTTCGTACCATTTTAAGTCGCATTTTTTTTTCGCGACAATAACGAAATCGATAAAACGTTTCGATATTACGTTGTTGTGTGTCTACCACTTCCGCTTTCTTAGTGGCACCACCAACTTTCAATTTCGATGGGTCCAGACATGCTGATGGGATCGTGGCCATTTTAGGTTCTTGTTCTTTTCGTTGTTGTTGTTGTTGTTGTTGTTGTTGTTGTTGTTGTTGTTGTTGTTGTTGTTGTTGTTGTTGTTGTTGTTGTTGTTGTTGTTGTTGTTGTTGTTGTTGTTGTTGTTGTTGTTGTTGGTGTTGTTGTTGACTAGGTTGATTTTGTTCTTGTGTCAAATTTGTTGACTGAAATCTATTTGGACTACAATTTCGATTAACGCTGGCTAAGGCATTTGTAAGATCTTGATATAAAATTTCATTTCGTTTCTTTACAGACTCTGCGTCCGTCGATGGTATGAATTTTCTTGAAATTATATCGATTGCAAGTACATTGGAATCATTGAGATCGCTATCGGTACTATAATTTCTAATCGGTTTTTTCTGATTTTCCAAGATAAGCTTTCGTCTCAAATGTACATTTAATTGATCGATTGTCATTAGTTGTCCATCGGAATCAAAAACTATATTATCAAATTTAACTTTATCGTCATCAATTTCTGCTATTGCTGTTGTTATTGTTGTTGTTGATGGTTCGCCAACTGTTTGTTGTGGTACAGATGCAGATGCTGTAGAACTATGGACACCAATATTATCTGTTGCCGAACCAACATTATCACTGCTAGACATTTGAATAATGGTGTCACTCGTCGTTTGTTTATTATTGTTATTAGCATTGGCTTTACATTGTTTTTTCGATGATTTTTCATCACCTATTTTCGGTTTCTTTTTTTGAGTTTTAGTTAGTTTGGGTTGTGGTTTGGACCCCACTGAAATCATCGGCACCGATGTTGGCGTAGATGTTGATTTTGCAATACGAGTGGTTGATATATTTCCATAATCACCCGAATAATTGACGGATGATGGTAACGACGACGATACCGTCCAACAACAATTTTCTTTATTATTGATTAGTATAGCTGGTATTTTTTTTTTTTTTTTGGTTTCGTGATTTATTAAAGAAAGAATAAATGGAAATAAAATAATGAAAAAATTACATTGAATTGTGTTTGATAAAAAAAAATCAAAGGCTGAGACGGCGGGTAGTTAGGGGGGCCGTTGGCGCGTGTGAAATGTTTTACTAACCATAATTCTACTGAACAAGAAACATCAACTCTAACTTATGAAAAATTTATATATCGTATCTAACTCATATCGAAGTTTAACTACATACTTAAGTCCGATAGTCACCAACTTCAATTGTGTGGGTGTAACAAAGTATTCACAAACAAGACTCATTAACCAAAAAAAAAATATATATATATTGAAATAAAATGAAATTTTTGATAAATATTATAAAAATAAAATAATAAAAATCAAATAAATATTAATAAAAATTAAATATATTAAAATTATTTATTTTTTTTACTTTTTGATTGACTAATTGATTGATTGGATTAAGTTTGAGGGTTGGTAAATAAAATTTAAAAAATATATAGTTAATAAAAAGGGGCTTTTTATCTGTGAAAAATACAGTGATAGACAATAAAAAATTGTGGTCGGCCGCGGTACGGTTGGATCGTTTTAAGATTTTTTGTCCTTTTATCAACTATGGATGAGACTTGGATCTAGCCACCGCCAGATCTTAAAATGAAAGAAGAACGTTTACAGTGGACTAAAAGGTAAAAACATTTACTCAACCCAAAAATAACAGACGTAGGCTAGAAACTATTCACGCTACTTGTATTTGCATCAATTTTTTTGTTATTTAAATGAAAATTATTCAATAAAAATCGGCCGCACTCAAATTCTCTCAAACAAATATTTGTTTGTTTTTCATTATTTTGCATTTTATTTTTAAAGTACAAATAAAAATTAAAATTTACTTAAACGAATTCCATAATTATCTCTGTGTTAAAAATATGTTTGTTATTATAATTTAAAAAATTTATTATTATTATTATTGCGATTATTTTCCAGAGAAATAATCTGTTGTTTTGTACATAAAAAAATAAATGCAAATTTTTATTCAATACACACACACACGGAATCGTTATAAACATATTATTAGCAGCAAACACATATTGAACTAGATAACGATGATATGACGCGCTCGCAATATTGCACGTATACACGCAGCCTTTCAATTCGATAGGCCATCAATTTAATAATTTAATGAACTTGAACTTTGTATGTGTCCCATAATATAAAATTATAAATGAATTCTTAAATTTAGTTTTTTTTTGAATTACTGAAAGTGGTGAAAGTATGGTCCTAAATTGTATGGGTAAAGTGGCACGGACTATTATAAGAAAATAATAATTTCAAACGCATCGGGTACGTATTTGTTCAACCATTTTTTTTCACCACCATAATTTATTTGTAACAATACAAAAACAAAAAAAAATCAACGGTCAATCAAAAAATAAAAAAAATAAATAAATAAAATTCTTACCACAAATACTTTAAAAATCACCAGTCAATCAACAATTTTTAATTTTAATTTTTTTAATTTTAATTTAATTTAATTTTAAAAGTTGGGTCGGGAAAAAAAAATTGATAATATAATATAAAAAATAATAATCAAAAATAAAATTTAAATAAAATATTAACTTTTTTTAAATATTAATGTAATTTTAATTTTAATTTAATTTAATTTTAAAAGTTGGGTCGGGAAAAAAAAAATTGATAATAAAATATAAAAAATAATAATCAAAAATAAAATTTAAATAAAATATTAACTTTTTTTTAAATATTAATGTATTATAAATATAAAAAATTGCATTAAATTTTCAAAATTTATGCCCATCGCCTCCATAGGGCCGATATAGATTTTGGAAAAATATTTTTGGCGCTTACTGCGAGAAGGAAAACGGTAATCGTGTGGTGACACAAAACATTTAAAATAAAACCGGAACGGTTTTTAATTCTAATTAAAAAAAACCCGATTTTTAATTAAGATGTTATTTATTATTTAACGCGGCGCGGTACTTTACTTATTTTTCCAAATAATTATTATAAACAAAATTCTATTATTATTTAACAAAAAAAAAAAAACCCCATAAATAGCTTTGGAACAACACATTTTTGATGTAAATAACAATTTCACCTCACATCACCACACAAAACGTTAATCTCATAAAAAATATCGATACGAATATTGTACCAAAGCGACTAGACGGACGGATAGAGAAGAATCTAAAAGTTGATTGAATTTCTTAAAATTTAAATAAGTTGGATGTAGTTAGTAGGAGTGTGATTTTTGCAAACCGAAAAAAATTATTGTCACACTTCCTTCCTTCTGCCTTAATATTAATTCATACAACAAAATACACAACAAAGTCTCTAAATAAAGAATCTGATCGCGACAAAAAAAAATTAGGCAAGTAATTAAAAAAAAAGGAAAAATTATCATCACCACTACCACCATCACCATCACCGCCAAAGAAAACTTACAACTAAATTTTATTTTTATTTATTTTTTGACACAGAAAGACACTTGCCCGCATCCAAAAAAAAAAAAAGGCTTTGTTAAAAGAGGAGAGAGAGAGAGAGAGAGAGAGAGGGAGAAAAAAAAATAGATTGTGGAAAAATATGTAGTGGGAGGAAGGTAGGCCGGCAGATAGGGATGAAACTATGGAGGGGTATATTTAACACAAAAATTTGAAAATTATTTAAATAAATTTTGAAACATATTTTCTAATAATAAAACTTTTTTAAAGCACTCACCGTTGATGGCAAATTGTCGTTCTGCCTCTTCTTGGTCGTATGGTGTTGTTGGTGCGGCGACAACCTTTTTAGCATTGTCGGGTCGCGTGACGACTGATGTGGCGGCGGTGGCTACAAATGATGGTGTTTTTGTATGACCAGCCAAAACTGATGCTGTTGTTGTTGTTGCGTCTTCACATAATAAATTTAATTCTATATTTTTCATTTGTATATTTTTTTCCATTATCTTATCTGGATTTACATCCACCACATTATCACTATTTTTTTCCATTATATTATTTGGATTTACATCCACCACATTAGCACTATTTATTTCGAATTCGTTTAACACTTTATCGATGTCGATTAAATCCATTATTTTTTATTATTGACTATTTCGACACACTATTGCACATTAATTTATAAATTTTTTTTTAAATATATTTCACAAGTATTTTAGAGGAACAATATTTAAAAAACAAAAAATTAACTCTTTTTTTTTTGTTTTTTATTATTTTATCACAATTAATTGGTTTATTTATTTTTATTTATTATTTTTTTACTTTTTTTCACTATTGCACATTAATTTTTAATTTTTTTTTTAAATATTTCACAAGTATTTTAGAGCAGCACTATCTAAAAAACAAGGAAGTAACTCTTTTTTTTTTGTTTTTTATTTATTTTATCACAATTAATTGGTTTTTTTATTTTTATTTATTATTTTTTCTATGCGACACGCACTTACAAATAACTGTAACCAACCACCAAACCCATCCACCAATTATATTAATTGATGCTGGCGGTTATGGTGGTGGATTGTTGGTTTGTTGTAATTTGATGTTGAAGTTGTGCTGCTGCAATTTTATCTAATGGGGTGGGGAAAAAAAAATGAATTTATTTAAAAATTAAAAAAATTTAAAAAATATATTTAGAATTTTTTGCAAAGGCCACATGCAATTGTGAGATGATGATGTTGTGATTGGAAGAAAAAGAAAAAAAAAAAAAACAAACAAACACCAACAACAACATCACACACTCAATAAAAATAAAATGATAATAATAATCTTTCTATATTTATATTTCAACAATTTCAATAAATTATCACCTTTTATTTTAACAATTAATTAATGGCTACTATTAATCGAATATATTTTTTTTTTTATTACAAATTTACTTATTTTAATGATTTATTTATGTTTTTCATAAAAATAAAAATTATTGTAATTATATTGTTGACTTTGTTTTGTTTATATAATTTATTGGACAGTAAGCACGGCAGCAGACAGAAAAAAACCCCAAAAACTTACCAGTGTGTAACACTGTCAAATCTGTCAAACTATATGGTGACTGTATATAAATAATCATGTGGTGTAGACACTTGTACGTATTCATGTTTTACATTCAAATTCAAAAAGAATATACACATTTTCTATATGAAATGTCAATTATGTACATTCGAAATTTAATGGGGTCATAACATTCACCTGAAAACTGTCATTATTTGTTGACAGTCAGTTGGAGTGCAGAAAACAAAAATCGAGCGAAAAAAAATCGAAATAAATAGTAAAATGTTTTTCTAAACTGTACCACAAATATGTCAAAAATATTACGGCGAAGTATCGCTGTAATAAAACACTGTACTGTGTCTATTTTATATAAATATTGTAAATTGTAAAATGAAAATATAATAGTTACCAAACTTTTTTTGGTCTAGAAATTTTATACCGTCAAAATGAACAGTATACCCCATACCGGCGCTGTACAATAATTCGATAAGGACGAAAAAAAATAGAATAGAATGTTTTTTTTCCTGTACCTGAACGCGTGTACACAGTAGAATAAAATAACGGTAAAAATGTACATTTGCGCGTATTGGTACTGAAACGACTTTTGTGTCGACGTCAATGTTCTGGTGTATTCAAGAAGTTGAAATTCTGAGTTTGAGACATATTATCATAGAGTTTTTCCAAGATGTGTTCAATTTCCAGGCAGTAGTAGTTCAAGAATTTCGTTTTGGTGTATTCAAGAAGTTGAAATTCAGTGTTTGGGACATATTATCATAGAGTTTGTCCAAGATGTGTTCAATCTCCAGGTAGTAGTGGTTCTAGAATTTCGTTGTGGTGTATTCAAGAAGTTGAAATTCAGTTTTTGGAACATATTATCAGAGTTTTATCCAAGATGTGTTCAATCTCCAGGCAGTAATGGTTCTAGAATTAAGTTCTGGTGTATTCAAGAAGTTGAAATTCAGTGTTTGGGACATATTATCATAGAGTTTGTCCAAGATGTGTTCAATCTCCAGGCAGTAATGGTTCTAGAATTAAGTTCTGGTGTATTCAAGAAGTTGAAATTCAGTGTTTGGGACATATTATCATAGAGTTTGTCCAAGATGTGTTCAATCTCCAGGCAGTAATGGTTCTAGAATTAAGTTCTGGTGTATTCAAGAAGTTGAAATTCAGTGTTTGGAACATATTATCATAGAGTTTGTCCAAGATGTGTTCAATCTCAAGGCAGTAATCGTTCTAGAATTAAGTTCTGGTGTATTCAAGAAGTTGAAATTCAGTGTTTAGGAATTATTATCATAGAGTTTGTCCAAGATGTGTTCAATCTCCATGCAGTAGTGGTTCTAGAATTTCGTTCTGGTATATTCAAGAAATTAAAATTCAGTGTTTGGGACATATTATCATAGAGTTTGTCCAAGATGTGTTCAATCTCCGTGCAGTAGTTGTTCTAGAATTTCGTTCTAGTGTATTCAATAAGTTAAAATTCAGTGTTTCGGAAAATTCCACCTCTAAGTGGGTCAAAAATGAAAAGGAAAAAAAAATTAAAAAAAATTTTGCCTCCTGATAATTCTGCGCGACTGTTACTTCGTCTTAAAAATGCCTGGTATTTTAGTGGAAATTTTTATGGATTTCTTAAAAACGCTATAACTCAGCCGTTTGAAGTGGTAGGCGGGTGGGATAGGTATCAAATTATAGGTAAATTATCTAACTGTTGATAACATAAAAAAAAGAATTTTTTTTCAAAAAATTTTAAATTAAAATGGCTGGAAGTAAGCTCAAACGGTCGGGGGTCATCGTGCGAACAAGAATCCGTTGACATTTTTCGAAAATTCCGCCTGTAAGTGGGTCAAAAGTGAAAAAGAAAAAAATTAAAAAAAAATTTGCCTCCTGTTAATTCTGCTCGACTGTTACTTCGTCTTAAAAATGCCTGGTATTTTAGTGGAAATTTTTATGGATTTCTTAAAAACGCTATAACTTAGCCGTTTGAAGTGGTAGGCGGGTGGGATAGGTATCGAACGAAAGGTAATTACATAACCTAACTTTTGGTAACATAAAAACATGGATTTTTTTCCAAAAATTTTCCCAAAAAAATTCCAAAAAATGGCTAAAATAGGCTCGATCGATCGGGGCTGATCGTGCGAACAAGAATCCGTTGAGATTTTTCGAAAATTCCGCCTCTAAGTGGGTCAAAAATGAAAAACAAAAAAAAATTAAAAAAAATTTTGCCTCCTGGTAATTCTGCGCGACTGTTACTTGGTCTGAAAAATGCCTGTTATTTTAGTGGAAATTTTTATGGATTTTTTAAAAACGCTATAACTCAGCCGTTTGAAGTGGTGGGCGGGTGGGATAGGTATCAAATGATAGGTAATTACATTACCTAACTTTTGATAACATAACATGGGTTTTTTCTACAAAATTTTCAAAAAATGGTAGGTATCAAATGATAGGTAAGTCCCTAACTTTTGGTAACATAATAACATGGGATTTTTTTTCCAAAAAATTTTCAAAAAAAATGGCTGGAAATAGGCTCAAAGGATCGTGGGTCGTCGTGTGAACAAGAATCCGTTGAGATTTTTCGAAAATTCCACCTCTAAGTGGGTCAAAAATGAAAACGAAAAAAATTTAAAAAAAAAATTTGCCTCCTGGTAATTTTGCTCGACTGTTACTTGGTCTGAAAAATGCCTGTTATTTTAGTGGAAATTTTTATGGATTTTTTAAAAACGCTATAACTGAGCCGTTTGAAGTAGTAGGCTGGTGGGATAGGTATCAAATTATAGGTAAATTATCTAACTGTTGATAACATAAAAAAAGAATTTTTTTTCAAAAAATTTTAAATTAAAATGGCTGGAAGTAAGCTCAAACGGTCGGGGGTCATCGTGCGAACAAGAATCCGTTGACATTTTTCGAAAATTCCGCCTGTAAGTTGGTCAAAAATGAAAAAGAAAAATAATATGGATAAATATAAATTTGCCCGCTAAAAACGCTTAAAGCCGTTTAAAGTGGTGGGAGAGTGGAAATGGTATCAAATGATAGGTAATTAAATTATCTAACTTTTGGTAATATAAAAACATTGATTTTTCACCATGCATATGAAAAATTTCAATGAAAATTCTTGAAATAAGACTGTGAAAATATCCGGCTACGCAATGTTAAAATTAACTCAAATCCAATATTTATATTGAAATTCTCATACTGAAATTGACTATTCAACAATATGATTAATGTGCTTATATTCGTTCAAAATAAAATTCAATGCATGTGCTGCGCTTATAAATTTATAATAACCTATAAGTTGCTTCGTTAGCGTGGGAGATATAATCGGTTGAGTGTACATTAATTTTATTGCGTAAAAAACTATGATGGTCACTCATTTGTGACACACTTACACTAGTGCAATGTCACAATTGTATATGAAATTTTCATACTGAAAGTAATTAATTTCACAGAACAAATTATAAAAAGTGATTAGATTCAAATACAATATATGAAAACTATATTTTTTGGACAATTTTTATCCATTTTAAGCACAAGAATTATTTGAGTGATTATAAAAATAATAAAAAATATGATTTTATTTAAGAAAAGTTGTATGAATAATTTTGAATTTCCAGAGTAAAAAACACTAATTTTGCATTTTTTTAAATAAACTTATTTTTATAAATGTTTTATAAAGTAAAAATAATAATAATAGATCCCTTAAATAATAAAAAAACAAACCATAATGACGCAATATGATACAAGTGCAGGGTTAATATAAAATTCCTCATACTGAAATTCACTATGCCAGTATAGAAAATAGTGTACCTATACTCATACAAAAATAATTGATTGAGTGTACGTCAATTTCATTGGTTAAAAATCATTGATGGCCGATCATTTGTGAAACGCCTACACTAGTGCAATGTCATAATTGTATATGGAATTATCATACTGAAATTAACTATATCAGTATTTGAATTTGATATATACCTATACCTATCCAAATTAAATTTCATTGCGTTTGTTGGCGTTTATAAATTCATTTTAATGTATCAGTTGCTTTGATTGCGTGGGTGGTCTCTTTGATTGCGTAACTTTCCTTAGAATTCCTTAGATAAAACGAAAAATATGTTAGTGCCATATGCCGTACTGACCTATATCAACTTTTAACGTCCCATTGAAAATAACGCAATGTTAATATGTATGATTGAAATACTTCTAAAATAGAAGAGTAGAGCGGGCGGCCTGCATTGGGTGAAAATGATATTTTCTTATTAGTTTGTTATTTTTCAAAATTCTATAGCTCAGCCGTTTGAAGTGTTGGGCGGGTGGGATAAGTATCAAATATTAGGTAATTAAATTATCTAACTTTTCACCTAACCTCAAAAATTTCAATTGAAAATTTCTGGAAAACCCTATAGTAGTGAAAAATGATTCTAATATTCTAATTAAATAAACTAACTAACATTTAATTTAAATATCAAAGAATATTTTTCTCTTTCACTAGTGTTCTTTGAGTAAAATTGGAAAATTTTATGCTTTTACGTATCGCTCCGCAATGAACTTATATTCAATATGATCAATTTTTCCCATACAAAAGACTTTATCCTCGTCGACCGTTTAACTGTACGATTACTGACTAAACGATATTAAAAATATAATAGATATTTTTTATAAATAAAAATCGATTTAGCTATTAAAAATGTTACTTCCATTTTATTATACTACACTATGTAAGAAATATTAAACAAAACTACTTATATGGTTAGGCATTTTGGACAAAACATTCAATATAAACAAAATAATCCATACGAAATATTATATAATATATTAAATTAAAAATAAAATAGTAAAATAATTAATAATAGAATTTTCTGTTCAGTCTTCTTTTTAACATTGTTATATAAATTTAGATTATGTTTTGGTATTGTGGTGGAGCTTAATTTCCGGGTATCCAAGATTAACTATAGTAAGTAGTAAATATTTATATAGTTATAGATAATAATTTATTTTTGCTAGGTGAACATATTTTTTAATCTGATCTTAATTGTATGCACAAAATCGACAATTTTTGTAATTAATTTCGTATTAAGCAAATTCCCTTTTTTTTTAAATACAAGTTTTATTGTAATAATAAGTCTAGCTATTGTAATTAATTCATTTATTATATAAATTAAGCATATGCAAAGCTTACCGTCATGTTATTATTCATAAATTAAATAGTGATTATTCGAAATGATACCAAAAGATTTTTTTTTAATTAGCAAATGGTACAAATTGTTCAGTATAGGTTATCGACTAAAATTAACTTTTAATTTGATAATTATTGTATGACGAAACGATGTTCCTAAACATGATCCTTGGGAAAACGGTTCAAATGGACTCGTAAAGATATTTATATGTTTTATTTTTTTTTTTTTTAATTTTTTATTACTACCATCAAGTAGTCCATGGCATAACATTATATAATATATATATATATATATATATATATATGAATGGCGACTCGTGAGAATTATCAGTTTTCAATATCACTATCATTTTCTTGTAGTCGGGTTGATATTTTAATTTAATCTACATTAAATAACGGAAAAAATTTAGCATTCAATGAACTAAATTTTCCGAAAAATCAAATTTTATGAATTATCACCATTTTAACTACCATCTATAGTTTTAACAGATTTTCATTTTCGTTTATTGAATTAACAAATTTTATAAATTTCCTTTCATAACAGAGATTTTTAAATTATTTTCATAAGTTCAATAGTTATGACCGTTTTCCATTCTATGTCAGTGAAAAATCATAGAAATTTACGCAGTATCATTATTTCATACAAAATTTCACATCGAATTCAAAATCGGTCATATCTTTTAAATGAGTAAAGCGATTTTAAAAATCTCTTCTATGAAAGATTGGAAATTGATTATAACTTGCAATTCTGTATACAAAAATGGAAATCCGTTAAAACTATGGCTCGTAATTAAAATTGTAAATTTTAAAGTCGATTTACCGTAAAAATTTTTTCGGTGTAAACACATTTTTTGTCATATTTTAGTCTAATTTCAATTGAACTACTAGAAAAAAATTGTGATATTGTATATGAAAGTATATATATATATAATGTTATAATATTCGGATCATCATTCATTTCATATATTTGAATTCATAAAAAAATTATTCTACTTAATATAAACTAAACCAATTAAACTTAACTAAACTTGTGAAGTATAATATTATTAAAAAATCTATGCACAACTACATTTTTCAACAGCCATGTTTGGTATAACACTATGTATAACCTGTTTATCATCATCGAAATATAATAAACTTAATGAACTTAGTTTACGTGGTGAACAACATGGTGAAAATGATGATGATAATTGAAATACATATGAGTGTGGATGTTTTGGTAGAAATCCTACTGCACATGCACCTGAACAATAATATGCTTCATATCTATCTGGTGCAATTATCCAATTCCATCCAAATTTACGAAAATCAACTAATAATGGATAACGACAACATCTTACTTCAGCTGATTTTTTATCTGCACATGATAATCCTAATTGCCGACGTTGTCGTTTGCGTTGAGTTGTTTTTGTTATCATTTCAATGTAGGGTCCCTGTAAAAACAAATAATACTTATGCATATATAAATTTATATTTGGTATGTAAATTAAACTTTTTTAATATATTTTTAATTACTCTGTCATTATGAATTTATTTTACAACTATGAAAGCTGTAATAATAAACAGAAATTTGTGCAATAAGTAGCATATAATTGAACTGCAATTTCCTCAAATCTGAAATGGGACTAGTGCGTGAATCTTTTCAACCGAAATAGTAATTATTATAATTTTGACAATGAGATATCGGTTCCATACTAAAAAATGATGATAAAATATGATTTAAAAAGAAGTGTAATGTGTGAATATGTGTTATTCATTTTATTTTTTTCGAAGCATATGCTGAATTTACTGGTTGGCAATCATGATACCATTGCAATTTTAAAAAATATTATAGAGCTAACAGAGTGGCAGAGATGACACTTCTTACACACAATGTTATGAGATATTGGTAAATAATTTTTTAAAACAACAGAAAAAAAAAACAAACAAAAAAAGTTAATTATTCTATTGCAAAATACTCACATTTTCTGAATTTGTATCCAATTCTAATAAATTTTTCATCCATGGTTCTAATGTTTTAATAATAATTTCTTGTGCAATTCTTGGATTCTCAATCCAATCCATGACCATATCGGTAACATTAAATTTTAAATTAAATTCTTGTCCTTTTGATGGTATAGATCCTAAATAATCACCATCTGTTCGTGTATATCGCAATAATGGACTATAAATTACACGGTTTATCGATATAGATATATCACTTTTGGACTTTAAATTTAATGACATATTATTATTCTTATTAATTAAATTATGTCGATCACCTACATTTAAATGAAATATTGCTTGAACAATTGACAACTGATCATTGTATTTTATTGAAAATTCCAATACTTCACCTTGATGTATTGTCTTTGTTGCTGGAATTAGATTTTTATAAAAAAAAAAAACAAAGACATTGTGATATTAATATTTTTATTTTGTTGTTTTTGTTCTTGTTGCTGATTAATTTAACATAATATAAAAATTAAAATATAAAAGTATAAAAATCGTCTCATAGATAGTTATATAATTGTTGCAATTAACACTCTGAAAAAAACTATTTAGAATACCAATAAACAATGTATCCTAAACATTATATTTATAACAGTCAAATTGAATACACTAATTTTGTTCTAATTAAATTTCCTAACATTCATGGAATGTCCACACCAAGCAAAATGTAGATATACAGCCATTCAGTGCAAAGGACATTAACCTCATTTTTGATACATTATATATATACATATATTGCATTGCAGGGATCATTGACAGTTCAGAATACAGCAAAATGATCGTTTGATATAAATTTATATACATAATGGAAAATACGTTTTTTGTTTCGTAAATATTATGTTGTATATGGCAATGTGAAATAAATTTATTTATTGTTTATGTTTTATTAAAGTAAGATTTATGATTCATTATTTATATGATAATAAAAAGTAATTACATATATGCTGAAAAAAATGCATGCGTGCAGTCGCACAGATGTGGGATAGTATATAAAAATGAATGAAATGCAATTAAATGAATATGGACGAATATAAAAGTACCCACATAATAATATTAAATTCACATACAGTAAAATGCATACTATAAATTATAAATAATTATTGCATTATGTGCACATTACAATATGAATAATGAATTACACTTCAACAAAAAAGAGAAAAAAAAATAATAAAAATTATTTATAGAGATGGTGGCTTATTCTGGATATTGTTTTGATATTGTTTTGGTGTAAAGAAAAAAGTAAAAGGGAAAAATTAAGAAAATCTATGAATTTGTGTGTGGTGATAGCTTGCCCCGATAAAATACCTCCTGCCATGTTTAGTAACATAATAATATATAGAATATTTATATATAAATTTATATGTACAACAGACAATTATATTATATGTATGTACAGCAGTTACATGCATCATTCTTGTCACGAACAGCAATTGAAATATTCTTATCAAAAAAATAATAATAAACCACAAAAAAACCCATACTTCATAAAATATTTCTTTAATATTGTTGAAAATTGCACGAAATCCAATTTTAATAAATTACATTTAATTCCAAATATTATAATAATATTATAATGAAAAATTACTTTATTAAATTACCCATAGTTTGTTTATGAAATTTAGAAGCGAATATCTTTGAAAATATGGTGTTGGAAGATATTCATGGATGAACAGTGCGTCCATACTCAATGTATAGGCGATCCACTAATAAGAATAATTGAATTAATAACGAAATTTAACGTATTGATTAACCTGACGTTTTACAGTCAAATTTTTTTAAAATTAATTGATTTAAGTATAATACAATAATTTAAAAGATTATCACATTAAAATATTACTACTAAATGTTTGAAAGCTATATTCATGTAAAAATTTGCAAAATTTCATGTAAATATTAAAATATAAATTTAAATGTATAGATCTATAGATTAAGATTGTTTTGTTGTAATGACATTATTCTGGAACTAGTTTCAAAACGCACATATGGAAGTTATTTCTATTCTGTGGTTTTGCCAAGACTATTGAAAGCGATTTCTCTTCTCACAAGTATCTGTATATAGCGAAAGTTGTGAAGTTTTTTTTTCTTGTGATGTATACTACAATACCATACAACGTATATTACCAATTTTCTAAAGAATGGAATATTTGAATAACCAGATACTAAATTTAAAACTATTGACTTTTGCAAGGTACCCTAACACAAAACTACTTCCCAAGCTTCCCCAATATAACAACAAATAATATGCTTTGGCATTTTGATCTACCTTTAGTCAATACTTTTAAAAAGAATAGTTGATTGATCTTACAATTCATGTAGCAATTAATTATGCGGGACTATTTTATTTTCAACTGAGATAAGCCAAAGTCTATGATATCGATTACTCTCAAAATTACAAGTCAATGGTTTTTAGGAAAAATTTTCAGAAAAAACATACCTTAAATTTTGAAAGACTTCTGTCGGAATTCATACATTAAATTTATTTATTTATATATTTATACATCTAAATAATTAGCTAGAACTAATGAAATTAAAGGCATTAAAAACGATATTGGTTTGTATTTATTCTAAAATTCTAAATAATCAAATTTTTACGAAATTTTTACTGAACTGTCAAAAATTTAAAAGTAAATATATAGAAAATAATTGATCTAATGTTCTAATATTCAAATCCGTTGACATTAATTTCCAATGTTTTCTTTTTATTTTGAGCTTTTATTAAAACAATAAAAAATTAAGCGATTATGCCGAATGAAAATGATATGATAATATTTACTTCATTTGTGTTATTCAATTAACAAAAATTGAATGATTGCTGTCTGAATAGTTCGTTGTACAATAATCCGATTGCATATACGGCAGAAACAAAGTAATTTAGCAAAATTTTTTCGTTTTATTGTTAATAATATTTTCAGGTCAATGATTTTTATTTTTCATATTGTGCATTGATTTTTATTATTTCTTATTTATTGTTTATTATTCATTATTTATTATTTATTATTTTTCATTTATTTCTTTATTATTTATATTATGATTGTTATTTATGGGATATTCAAATTGTTTTTTTCTTTTTAAATGAAAATCACGATTTTTGATAATTATATGTAACCATAGTATTCAATATAGCATAAAGTTAACCGTTAACTGTTGTTATATATATAAATATATATATATATAATTGGAACCATTGCAATACAAGTTCCATTTAATCAAAATGTTAAGGTATTCAATAAAAATGTGTGTAAATTACTCCACAAAAAGGAATTAATAAACTACCAAATAACATGTACAACTTAGGGTGTTATACATTTCATCAATTTTATTAATTTTATATTGCTCGTTTAGAACATAGAGTATGATTATATTTGAATTCCTAAAATCTGAATAGCTTATTAATACATATATCTATAATTTTAAGTCGTAACTCATTGTGAGTTGGAAAATCTTTCACAAAAAGCAAAGCAAGAAGTTTCTATGACACTTTTCAAGAAATCTATACATTTTTAATAAACTGTTCAGGTTGAAAAAATAAATAAAAATACTTATGTTATAGATATTAGAATATTGCCTGCAATTCAAATAAAATTAGTAATAATGCAATAATTTATAATAATAATAATAATACTTAAGAATACGAAAAATTATAAACTACATAATGCATAACACATCAATTTTTTAGTAATAATATATAAATACATATATATAAATATATATACAATACAAATACTAAATTATAATATATAGAAACTTCATAAAAATTATACACAAAAAACCAATTTTCCGATGAAATGAAGACATATTTTGATGGTTCTGACGGTACGAATATATATATAATGTATTTGAATAAAAATAAAACAGCATGAAATAAAAATAAAATAAAATATATACTCTTTAAGAGTAAATAAATAGAATAGAAATGCAAAAGCAAAGATAAATTGCTTATATATCGCAAAATATAGTGCATATATAAGGGCATTCAACCGTAAGAAGATCTTGCCTTGGATGAAAACAATAATCAACCATATGATAACAATTCTAAAGAAAGTGTTGATTTTTTAATCACCTATCAATACATTGTTTGGTGCGAATGTTGCATTGTTTTGCAAAAAATGCATAAAGCGTGAGTTGAGGTGTATTCTGCGGTATGGTGCTCGCGCGGCTTAGCAACGATTATAACTCACCTTGATTTTACGGCATTTTACATTTTACATTGATTTGTACTGATTATACACGTGCAATCAAAAATAGAAAAATATTCGTTACAGATATTTTATTGAATTTTTCCAAGGTTATGGTAATGACCTTTTCTTCCACTAATATGTATTTAATATAATAATCTCTATCTCTACTATATAAATATAAGCGTGTTCAAAAAATTGAATTGGATTTTCATACGATGGCAGTAAAAATTCAATGAAATTTGTGGATCTGTAAACACCCACATGGTACAATAATGTTTTTACTGTATATCATAATTTCATACAAAATATCACTGGCATCAAATAGAATTATAATTTCACAAATGAATATACAATATTCTTGTATAAATTAAATATTCCCAATAAATGGTTTATTTGAATGACTTCATCTCATACAATACCAAGAACTTAGAAAATGTAGAGATATGATATATCAGATACATTAAAAATTATGTTACAACCTGTTTAGTACTGGTAACCCAGGCCAGTAATCCCCACTTTCTACTTACAATGGACATTTCAAACATCATTTTTCTTTAAATCTATTGATGTGGAGTTTCGTTTAGATTTTAGTAACCCTTTTTGAAATGGTTATGAAACCTATACACATGTAAATATTCGACTGCATACCAGATTGATGTAACTATAACGCTTATAATAAATATGTGCAATAATTATACAGTTTTACATTTCTCAATAAAACTCAAGCAGCAAAAAAGAGTTACATGCAGATGTTCATAGATTATTTGAAGACTATTATGGTTCAGAAAACAAAACGGAACATCCACTGTCACCAGGTAATGCTCTGCATTTGGTGACACCAGCAAGGAGTAATGTAACTGCAACAACTAAGGCAAATAGCTAAAAGAAATTTATTTAAATAAATGGGTTTTATTATTTTAAACATTTTCATTATTTTTTTTTCAGACAAATGTTAATTAGCTACCTTTAAGAGTATATTAATAATATTAGTACACATATATATCTATGCATCATCTCTGTACTCTGAAACTTGTGTAAACATAAAACAATATTAAAGCATTACACACTTACATTTTGGAAACACATAAATTGTTTCAGTTGTTGAAAAAAATTGTATATCTGAATCCACATCATCATCAAAAGAAATATCATCGTTATATGCGCCAAAGTAATCACTATCATAATATTCATTTTGTTCATTATATTCATTATATTCGTTATAATCATTATATTCATTATATTCGTCATTATTATTATTAATATTATTATTGATATTCTTATTATTATTGTTATTCTTAATATTATTACTATTGTTAATATCGTTATTCACACTAAAAACCTGCGACGTTGTTGGAGATGATAACGCAATATATGGATCATCACCTAACATTGTTTCGCCTTCATTATCAAAAACGCGAATATATCTTTCACCATGTTTTGCATAAAATTCACGTATTAAATGTTCTGATACATGTGGTAAAGATTTGAATGATATATTCGGTGGAGCTGACATTTCTAAACGTTTTAATATATGTTCCTTTAATGACGCCAAATTTAAGGCACGGGCTTGCGAGTGTAAGCGACACAAATGACAGTTATTATTATTATTATTTTTGTTATTATTATTATTATTATTATTATTATTATTATTATTATTATTATTATTATTATTATTATTATTATTATTATTATTATTATTATTATTATTATTAATATTATAATAAGTAATAATATTATTATTGTTGTTAATGGTATTGTTGCTGTTTTTGTTGCAATTCTTTTTTTTTGAACAATTTTTGTCGCTATATTTTGTGCTATTATCATTATCTTTATCATTATCAGCATCATTATTATTATTACTATCATTTTTATTATTATTATTATTATTATTACTATTATTACTATTATTATTATTATTATTATTATTATTATTATTATTATTATTATTATTATTATTATTATTATTATTATTATTATTATTATTATTATTATTATTATTATTATTATTATTATTATCATTATTATTAATATTATTAGTATTATTATTATTAGTATTATTATTATTATTATTATTATAATTATAATTATTATTATTATTTTTATTATTATTATTATTATTATTATTATTATTATTATTATTATTATTATTATTATTATTATTATTATTATTATTATTATTATTATTATTATTATTATTATTATTATTATTATTATTATTATTATTATTATTATTATTATTATTATTATTATTATTATTATTATTATTATTATTATTATTATTATTATTATTATTATTATTATTATTATTATTATTATTATTATTATTATTATTATTATTATTATTATTATTATTATTATTATTATTATTATTATTATTATTATTATTATTATTATTATTATTATTATTATTATTATTATTATTATTATTATTATTATTATTATTATTATTATTATTAATAGTATTATTATTATATTTATTATAATTATCACCATTATTATTGCTATAATTATTATTAATATTACTACCATTATTACTGTTATCTATTACTGAAAGGTGCCTGTGGTTATTGTTAGGATAGTTATTACTTCGAACACCATCAGCTATTAACGGAAATAATCCGAACAGAGTTAATAGAATCATTATTGGATAGTTTCCCAAAACTTTTCCTATGCGGGTTCTTTGCTGTTGATGTCGTTTGTCTTGTTGTTTTTTATTATTATAATTATTATTATTATTATTATTATTATTATTATTATTATTATTATTATTATTATCGTTATTACTATTATCGTTTTTATTATTGCTATTAATGTTATTGTTGTTTTCTATTACCGATATGCGGCTGTGAGTATTATTATGATTATAATTACTTCTGGCACCATTAACTATTAACGGAAATAGCCCAAAATTTGTTAATAGAATCATTATTGAATACTTTCTACAAAATTTTACTACGCCGCTACTTTAGCAGTTGATGTTTTCTGTGTTTTTGTAAATATTATTATTATTATTATTATTATTATTATTACGTTGCCTTATTAGCTTTATAAATAAATACAATAATAATAAAAATAATATTAATGGAATATTATTTAATAATCTGCTGAAACCAATTTCAGAAAATGTTATTTAAGTATAATTAGCACGAATTGTGCAATAACCTACATTTTAAAATATTTTTTATTTTAATATAAATTAATCAAATTTTGTATTTTCTTTTTAATTAGTATCCTTTTCTGTTTTTAAATATAATAATTAATAGCTTTGCATTTTTTTTAGTTAATAATAATATTATGTTTTTTTTTTTTTTTGTATTATTACTATTATTGTTTGAGTTGTTATTGTTGCTGTAATTTTTTTTAGGATATCTTGAAATATAAATTAATTTATTTTTACAATAAATACGATGTTGATAATGAAAGCTGTAATTATTGCAATACATTGTTTACTTGAAAAAAATTGGGATTCACAAATATTTACTATTCAATAATTGTAATAATTTATAATCATTTTTATTTAGTTCAATTTATTAAATTCTACTGATTCCAATTTATTTTGAAATTTTTATAAGTTATTTTTAATATAGTTAATTTTATGAATAAAACCGTTAATATTAAGTAATGTCTTTTTTCTTCCCATGGTGTAAGAAAATTAGTTTCATTGTATTTATTTACATTTTTGAAAATCCGATATATTTTTGCTTATTAACTTGGAATATTCAAATTGTATTTTGCAGCGGTTTTTTTTTAATTTAAACAGTATTTCTTAAAAAATATATTAAACACTGCACTTAAAAACAAATTCACCCGCACAACTCAAATAATCTGAGATTACTGAGCATGTTAAAAAATATAAAATTAATATTGCATATTGCATTGCATATTATATGCAATATATAAATATATACAGTGTACACCCATTATACGCACGGCATAAATAAGTACATTTTTCAAATTTCCTATTTTTACTGATATATTGTATTATCAAATTGAATGAAGAATAATTTTGGGAATTTTAATAGTTAATCTTCTTGCACACCACTAATGTCAAGTGGTTGATAGAGCAACATCTAGTAAATATGAACGGGATGGGTGGGGTGATACATCCCAACTAAGTGCTTGCAATATTTATTTGTTGGCCCTAGCTACATATGTTCAAGAATTGTTGGTAATAAACGATTTTATTGTTTTTTTAGCATATTCGGAATTTTGCTTTCAATGATCGCTTCAAATTGTTACTGACAGTAGTATTCAATATTGACAGTTTGTTGTGATTTCAACAAAAACTATAAACCACATCAAATACTGATTTATCTAATTACTATTCAAATAAATTAATATCTATTAAACAAATAATGTACTAAATATGATATTTGGAAAAGAAAAATCATGCTCAACAAATCACCACAATAATTTGTAGTAAAAACTAACGCAAACAAAGGAGAATTCATTCAAACAAGAAAATGCAACATACATATATAAATTAAGAAAAAATTGTTTGATAACATATGTCGGTTATAGTAATATTAGCAAAATGTTTTATTATATCCAATATAAAATATACAATAAACAATGGTTATAAGCACAGTCCCTTGAACTTAACTATTTTAGTTGCGTACTTTATATATATATATAGTTTATACCAAAACTTCTGTATATATAATCAGTATGATTGTAGTCGATGAATTTTACACCGCTGCTTCTCAAAAACCAGTGCACTCTAAATTATCAGCTTAACAAAACGCATTTTGTTAAAAGTTTACTTGCACGGTTATATTTGTGTGAATGCCTGGGTTATGCGGAATGCAGTCGTGATGTATTTGAAAAATATGAAATCAATGCTATCATAATAGGTGGGGTTTTTATAAGAAATGTCACAGGTCTTATTTCAAAAACCTGGTGGTATGAGTACTAACACGCTAGGTAGGGCACAATACACCAACGGTCTAAGTGTCGGAAATTATTTTCCGTTGTTTTTAAATCATCTTTATCAAATTATTACTAAAATGACATAATAAATAATCTAACGCAGTCACCATGTCATCAAATTATAAACCAGTTCCAACAATACTACTCTGCAACGGTGTATTAGTTTATATACGAATTATTTTTAATTATTTTTTTACAAAATTAAGTGATAAACAACATTTATAACTGAAACTACAAAAACAAGATATTTCTTTTTTTTTATTTAAACACATTATTAAATATGATAAAAAAAATAAGTTACGAGTTAATTTTAACACTAAATTCATTACAAATAACATAAAATATTCAAAACATTTACATTTAATTTAATTATATTACGAAGGGCGAAGAAAACATATAAATAAAATTGCGAGTCGGTACAGACAGATTAACTTATATAAGCTGTTGCTATCTGCTCTACTCTGATAACTGAATGAATTAAATTTTATTAATGACCAGAAAAGAGATAATGATATATATGAGATTATGGAAATGTGTGAAATTAAAACTGATCGAAAATTGGGAAGTAAAACGCTGTTATGAAATGTAAAAATTTCTTTCTAACGAAAAACGGTAATTAATTTTTCAACGATTCATGCCACAAAAAAAGCACTATAGTCACTGAATAAGTTAGTAGTAGAAGTAATTATTTAGTGTTTTAGTGCATTTGATTTAGATTAGTCTGTGCAACAGTTACACAGAACTAAATAATCGGTGTTCGATTTAGTTATATTCTATTACAAATTCTTATACTGCCATTAAATTTGTGTTCGGTGTAGAGTAATTTTAATCAGAGTAGCTTAAATCAAATGCACAATTAAAGTGTTACGTAAAATAATTGGCTTAATGGTCTAGCGAGTAATAAATACAGATTCTCATTATTGTGGGATGCAAATCATCTTTTCACAATTTAAACCTCTTTATAGGCGAATAGCTTCAATCAAACGACGCATAAAATCTAAAATAATTTTCCTTGTTAACAGATTGAATCGACAAAAAAATTCATAGTGCACAATACTGCACGATAATCGAAGAAACTACAGTTAAGGCATGACTTTGTTTTTTGATCGACTTTGTAGCGATTTATCTTAAGGCCAAAACAAACTGCCGTGAGTGAAGTGCCGTTTTTTTGACATTTAATTCTTATAAATTGTCAAAAAACTTCTTGAAAATAAAATTTTATTTTATTGCTTTCCGTTTTACCGCAAGTCAACAAAAGAAAATAGTCAATAACCGGCCGAGCCGTCCACCAGTATGTTTCAGATATACAAAATGCTTTGTTTCTATTCAAAACGGCCCGTCATTACGGCAGTATGTTTTAGCCTTTAGTCTTGATTTAACTTTGGCACTACGATAATCACTCGATTGGTCAGTTTTTTCAGGTCGTAAGCATAGATTCAGAAATTTGTTCCCTTTTTTCTCTATGTTTATGAATTATTGGTATTTCTCTAATTAACGAACTATAACCAAAAAAAGAAATTACCACTTACTCGGCATTAATTCTTCAATATTTTCACTAAATTTTCTGTATTTCGTACATATTAAATTTTATTGTTGAACAATGCATTTATTAATCTGAAATTACTTATTCCATGGTTATTTCGAAAAGAAATTTATTACATTTAGCTTTCCAACTAAAATTAGTTATCTTTTTCGTCAAATCTGTAATTAAATAGTAGCGTTTTTTAAGTTTAAAAATTTTTTGTTATCGATTTTACTCTTCACACATTTCCATAATTTCATATAATGCCTCTTTTTCAGCACATCATCCACAATTAAATAATATTACAAAAGAAGAACAGAAAACACCAACAGAAGTAAATAGCTGCAGTTTGAAAAAATCTATCGGGTGGTGATGACGCGCATTTTTTTATAATTTTTTCTTTGCGATTTATTTTTGTACTCTATCATTTATAAAATTAAATAAAAATACGAAGAGTTAATATTTTTCATTTTGTTAATATTTTCTATAAAGTTAAAGTAATTTTGTGTTCAAATTAAGTGTTTGTTTTTTATTTTATTGCAAAAAAGTGTCTCAATTTAATGAAAATAATTTGTAGTTTTTTTTGTTTATACTTTGAAATATTTCATAATTAAAAAAAAAAGAATAAATGATGACATGGTATTAGTGTTCATTTAATTTCGGGACGTGTATATATGAATTCTCGTATAGTACGAAAAGAACAACACGCCGTCGTCGTTGTGTTGTACTTCTTGCTATTGAAGAAATACGGTGTGATTTGTTGCAAATGTATGATTACTGTTCATATTATACAAATAGAATAATGCAATCACACATACAATTAAGGTTAGATTTTTTTTTCATTAACATTTTTTATATCGTATTTATTTTATACTTTTTAATGTCATTTTTTTCTCTATATACAATTGTCTTTTTCTTTTTTTTTTTGACGTCATACACAATTTAAAAATTAATTTATTATTTTACCTCTACATACATTGACACACTACATTAATATATTTTTGTATGTGTATATGCTTTGTGTAAATTGCATATAGTTAATTATAATATGTAATTATATAATTACAAAAGTTTTTATTAATTTATCTCTTTTTCAAATAAAATTTTCAAAAATGATTTTAAACTTATTTTACATTTATGCAAATATTATAACGCTTTTTTTTCGATATTATTTAAATAAAGTTTATTGTTTTAATTAAAGTATGCGAATCTAAGTAAAAATATTTGATATTAAATGTTTCGACGTCAACTAGCATTGCTAAAGGTCTTTGCACACATTCGCGATTTTGTCGCCGCGACAGTCAAAATCCATACAACAAAAATTTGAATATGGTTGCCTTGTTGCTCAAATATTTTTTATTTGCGTACCGCGACGAGTTTTTTTTTCGTCTTGACGTAACCAAAGATTACAGAAGAAATTTTTATATCAAAAAAAAAAAAAAAAAAATTAAATAAAAACACAATAAGCTAAAATCAAAAAAACGAAAAATAAAAATAAATATAAAATAGAATGAGTTTCGAAGAAAAATTATTAATCGAAATAGAAAGTTATTCATATATATGTAATTAATAAATATATAGTATAATTAAATTAGTTAATAATTCAATTTGTTAAAGCAACAAAATTGCATTAATAAATAAAAATCGCCATAGTTAGAACACAGTAGTATTTACCTTTGCATATATTCATTTCACAATCGATAGGTTAAAATTAATCAAATTATTAATAATAACTATTATTGGTAATGTTTGTACCTATTTATTTATTTATTTATTTGAAATCATTTTTTATTAAATTTCTTTTTTCTTCCTTTTATTTACACTACAAAATATTAATATATTATATAAAATACTACATTGACATTTACAAAAATAATTATAAAATAAACTTAATTAAAATGAATGTGACATCATCATATCTCAAATATTAATTCACATATTAATCAATATTCATATATAATAAAATTGAATATAATTATGTATATTGTAGAAGATAATATTAAAATATATACTACAATTAACATTTATTAAGTCTCTAGTCTCTACTTATCTTTCTGAACTTTATAACGATTGAAAAGAAGAAAACTTAGCACACATAGAGTGCATTCCACTTGTTTTTTTACAGTAATATACCTTCATATCTTTCCGTATTTTTATGCATATTTTTAATCAGATCGTTATATGTATAACTCCATAAATTTCAAATGTAATCTAAATTTCATTTAATTTTATTTATCATATTATATATAGGTGTACCATTTATACATCCTTTTAGAAAGCAAAATTAGTTACTATAAATCAATTATTGTTATGACCTTAAACATTCTGCAATTACATGTGACCTACTTAATTTTGTTTCATGATTTTTAAATTTAGAACAATTACTCTAGAATTACATAATTATACATTATATACTAATATATATATATATTATATATATGTTACATACATAATTCTATATTAATATCTAAATATTTTAAATTCAACTATATATAAATGTAGATAATTTGCAAATACACAAATGTGCCATATATTATTAATTTTTCCATTTTATTATTTTTTAAAATATTTTATTTACATTTTTTTTATAATTATATAAAACAGGGTCTTTTTTTAATGTTACGTACAATTGTTATCACATTGTTCACATTAGCGTTATAAAGTTAATCTACGTATACCAAGGTGTTTTATAAATATAATTATGTTTGATATAATGTTTGTTTGATAAATACGAGGGCATATAGTTACAACATATAATACTTTCAAACCATGTTTATGTTTATAGTGACAAATATACTATTTCGAAATTTCAATATTTTTTTTTGGCAATTATGTTCGTGTATTGTGTTTAAATTAAAACGACAGTATTATAACTATACATGGTATTTAAAAAAGAATCGGCTCATCCAGTGGTGATGTATTGTAAAGCGAAATGATATTACTATATAATCGTATAACATATAATAGGCCTTCTTTTTGCGAAACATTCCTATTTGTAAAATTTTACATAACTTTGTGAATTGATATATAACGAAATGACCAAAGTGGAGATAAAACTTTTAACATTTCAATATACTTCAAAAATATAATCAACAAAAATATAAAGAAATTGAAATTCAAATAACTTTCCTGAATATTAATGGTTCAACAAAATAATAAACAGCATTTATTAAGGTGCAATAATGTAAAATACAAAATATCACTTGATACTGTTAGCTGTATAATTTAAAAGTTATGACTTTATACAATTTCATTAACATATGAAGAAAAAATGAGTACAACTGACATGCATTTTGAAGTGTAGACAGATCATAATAAGTAAGTTGCACGATTAATTTAAACTGGTTTTGGAAAATTTATTAAAATAGTACAAAAGGATTGAATTGCATATTCAACGTACAATAATTATTTCCTAAAACAGTCGTAATGCATTTTATTTATTAGACCTATAACTTATGACAACGTTCACACCCTTCGATTAAATTGAGAATACATGACATTAACCTAGATGATTGTCGTGTAGTATCATTATTTGAAATATTACTATTTATATTGAAATTATTTATCACTTTTACCTCATTCTCATAATGAATATCATTATCACCACTGTATTATTCACTATTAACATAATCATCATCATTGCCATCCCATCATTATTAATGTTAATATTGCTATTCTTGTTAATATCGAAATGTATTTTATCATCATTTTCATTTTCGATCTTAATTAATTAATTTGAAGTTGAACCTGCTACTGGAACTTGATTATTAATTTCACTCTCATTATAAATATCATAAATATTTCTATGACGTTGTTGTTGTTGTGGTTGTTGTTGCGATTGTTGTTGTTGATCGTTATCATCTAAATAACAATTATATTTTATGATTTTCATATTATATTATTATATCCCTCGTGGTCAACAAGCATCAACCTGACACGTTCATCATCATCAACATCATATCTATCTTTAACATCAACAACATTCTCTCGTTCTCTCTAATTATGTTAAAAAAAACACGTAAATACAATAAATTGAATAAATAATAAACGTAATCAATCTCACCAAATATTACTTCCGAAATTTGAGTCATTCAAAGAATCACTAATGCAAAATTTAACTAAAAAAATTTAAAACATACTTACCCAAGTCACTTCCCGATATTCTACAATTTAATATTTCTTCATATACAGGTTCATCTGAATTATTATTTTTACTTGAATTTGGTTGTTGCTGGTACTGATGATGACGATGACGTTGTTGCTGATGTAGTGATTGTAGTTGCGAAGTATGATGTTGATTATAAAATGAACTTGTTAATCTTGTTTGAGAACCACCAACACCATCACTAATATTTGATGTTATTGATTGATGTAATTGTTCTCGTCCATGTATAAGATGCGGAAGTTGATGAATAAATCGCGATGATGGGTTTTCAGTACGATGTTGTTGATAATCCTTATAAAGAATACTTTTTTGTTTCTTATCTAAATCAATATCACAGTCGTTTTCTTGACTATTTTTAATTTCTTTATCTGCTTCAACATCGATATCAAGAATATCACAATCAGAAGCATCATCATCAATGTTTTGTGATTTTGTGTAATGATGATGATGCTTTTTTTTTTTATATGATGGAAACAGTGTTGATGCAGTTGGTATTGTAATTGATGTTGTTTCAGGTGATAGCCCAAAATTACCCACACTGCTACCAAAATTTTCTTTTTTTAATTTAATTTTATTTGTGTCTATTTTTTCTGTCCAATAAAAGTATTCTTTTCGTTGTTGTTGTTGTAATTGCTGTTGATGTGTTGATATTGAAGATGATAATGCAATTGGCTGCTGATCTTCTTCTGTTTTTTGTTGTTGTGAATGTTGTTTTAATTTTTTCATTTTTCGATCATAATATAAAAATTTTTCTTCTAAATTATTTAAATGTTTGTGTGTTTTACGTTGTATATTGCTATTATTAATATTGCTATTACCGTGCTTATCTTGATTGTCATTAATACTATTATTATTGTTATTAATGTTATTATCATTGTTATTATTGTTATAATAATAATAGTTATTATTATTATTATTGTTATTATTATTATTATTACTATTACTATTATTATTATAATTATTATTATCACTATTATTTTTATTAATATTTTGATTGGTATCATCATCACCATCATCAACATCATCATCATCAACAATATTATTATCATCATCATAATCATCATCATCATCATTGCTATTATTATAATTAGTATTATTACTACTGTTTTTATTATTATTATTACTAAGGCTATTTGAAGATGTGGTAGGTGGATGTTGTTGATGCGGAATAAAATTATTTAAGTGTTGGATATTCCAATTCTAAAAAGGCAAATTTAAGGTTTTATATGTAATGAGAATGTTTTACAAAATGAACTCTTACTTGCGGCATATCTGGATGAATATTTGTTGTAATAGTTTCACCTGAATTATATATTAAATGTGTTGAACCAGATGATGATGTGGGTGATATTTGACCACTAACGCCACTGATTGAACGCAATGTACCACCTCTACTGCTACTACCAATTACGCTGCCTATAGTCCGTTTATTATTAATATTATGTAGATGAATACTAGCGCCATCGAAATCTTGATGCTTTTGTTGTTGTTGTTGTTGTTGTTGCTGTTGTTGTTGTTGTTGTTGGTGTTGTTGTTGTTGTTGTTCTTGTTGTTGTTGTTGTTGTTCTTGTTGTTGTTGTTGTTGTAGTTGATGATGGTGGTGATGATGATGATGATGATGATGTCTTGTTAATGTTTCAATACCTGAACGATTACAGCTAGTTATTTGTAATTGATTTTGATTATTTACAGTATGTTGTTGTCGATTTTGTTGGTTCACAGATGATGAGCTAATTGATGACGATTGCGAACAACGCATACATTTTGGTAACCACGTATGTTGACGTAAATATTTGCGGTATTCTCTACGGATCTAAATGTGGGTAGTTACATGTTTTAAAATTTAGCAATAGAATACGATATGTTCTACAAAATTCATTCCCAAGTAGCATTATTAGTTATATCCCATTTCAGTTAAAAACTTTCGTGGTTATGAAACAATTTTTTGTATATCAAATAATAGATAAGTGGATACTCATTGAAAATTTTGAAAAAAAATTATCCAAATATAATTTTGTATTTTTGTAATAAATGTAATGTAAATGCAAATTGTTGTAAATCTCTAAATTATCAATTACACTTTGAGAAAATGTTTTGTTATTGCTACATATTTTACTTGGTAAAATACTTCACACTATTATTTAGATATATACTAAAATAATGGCCAAGACAATTTTTTCATATTGTCTGGAATCATATCGGAGATATTTTAATATAAAACAAACTTTTCAATGCTTCTCTTGGGAATGTCTTAGTAATTTCATTTACCTTTTCATTTTGTAAACATTGATATATGAAAATATAAATTCCTTGTAAACTATTAAAAATTATGAATAAATATCCATACATATTTGCATTTTTGTTTCTGCCAGTGTAGTTACTCTCAACATAATTGTTATTGTTTGATGACATTTCTGTAGGCAACTTAACATTTTTAATAAAAATAAAGGCAAGTATCCAGCAAACGGCCGTTATTATTAAAAACGTAAATGAACATCGCAAATAAAAACTAAAATTAAAATTAGAAAATCATATTTTTTAATTATCATTAGGTTCGACTTGCTTCCTAGAAAATATATTTATTGCTTATAATAGAAAGAAATAAAGTTAAGTGGTGTGTGGTTCTAAACAGAAATTTGGAGTAAAGAGTTCATTTACTTTAAAAAGTGCTTTAGGATGAGTAATCAATTTACTAACGACTATTGCAAGTATGACCAATATCATTAATTGTGTATTCAAAAATTTAAAATATAAGCTGTCAGTATATTGTATCTTAAGAAATATTATATAAATCCAAAAAAAGAAATGCAATTATAAAATAATTTATTGATATTTAGCCATCCAGTGGTTTTTTTTTTAATTTTTATATTACATTTCAAGAGGAAACATTTTTTAAAAATTACAAGAACACAAATTTTATGAACTCTGTACTGATGGTTGCAAAGCATAAAGAATATGAAAAGAAGACGGCATAATATCTTACTAACATATAAATGTTTATATACAGTGTAAGGAAGAAATATTTGTATTGAATTTTAATCAGCCCTAAAATTTTTATTAACTGTGTATTAAAAAATGCTTACCTAACACTTTCCAATCGTGCATGTTCCTTATTTTTTAGCGAAGAACGATATTTTTTAATTACTATAAATATTGACATACCAGAATAAATTAAATTTGCCAAAATAAAAAGGAAAATTGGTAATGCAAATGTAAAATAAAATAAATTATTAATTTCCATCCAAACACATAAATCAGACTTTGTGTATGAACTTGGATCAATAGCTAATGAAATTGCCACAATTGTAAATGATAAACCGTATGTCAATAAATAATACCATATTATTTTTGATGATTTTTCCACTTCCAGTAAAATTTCTTCAGTTGTTAATGTTTTATATAATTGATATCCTGAAAAAATGAATTAAATGGTATGGAATGTGGAATCTTATCTGTAATAATGTTTTCATAATAAATACAGTAAAATGTTTACCTTCAAAAAATATCCAAGCAGCAGCGCATAAAAATGCGCAATGTAGAAAAGCTGTTGTAAACCCACATAATAAATTTGTTTCACTAATTCCAATGCCAAATAAAAATAAAATTTCTATGACCAACAAACAAATGTATAAATTTTTATAAATTGTTGTTCTATTTGACTGAAATTGTAAAATAAAATTAGTTACATTTACTTTTCGTTTCATCTTTAATATAAATTAAATAATGGTCAGAATACACACAAATTTAAGTCACAAATATAATTGTTGCAAAAAAGAACTCACTGTCAATAATTAAATGAAAACTGAAATAGTTGGAACCTATTACATTTTATAGATATAGATATAGAGAATACATACCAAATATAATTTAAAATATTGTTTACCAATATAAATATGTGCGCATACATGAGAAACGAAATTTTTTAAGAATGGCGTCATACCGGCTGTCAGAAGGTTAAACTATTCAATATATGCAATGCATGTAACAAACTTTCAATATAGACAACAAAACTTTAATTAACTTATATACACAGAAACGTTGCATAGTAAATGATTTTATGTTGAGAGATGATAAAACAAACCACATGACTGTTGTGTATTAGTGTCCTCGGTATAGATATTTGTAAATCAATTATATATTCCAGCAGGATGTACATTATATTGGATAGATTTTGTGTAAAATTATATGTGAAATGTGATTTGGCATTTATTATCAATTCGCATGTATTGTATATGATGTATATTCTATAAAATCGACCACTGATTTGATTTCATGTTCAGAGATCGGTGGTTATCATATATTTATGTGTGTTTTCGGTGTATGATAAATATTTATAGAACAGCAACAATAAAAAACAGAATCGACAACATCAACAAATTTAATGTAAACAAATTCAACTCATACGTATGAAACCCGTTTTTAATTAATTTTGAAAGAAGTTAAAATAAACAATTTTGATAATTTTTATTTTTTTTATATATATTTTCTAATATTTGGAATTTAAATAGCCAAAAAAAAAAAAAAATTTATCGTGAAAAATTAAAAAAAATCATACATCAATCAATCAATCGCAAAAAAAAGTGTATGAAATGATAAAACAAGGAAAAAAAAGGGAAAAAATATAAATTTACAAAAATCAATTTTTTATTCCAAATATTATAAATAAAAAAATTAGTATGTACAAAATTCTTTTTTTTTCTTTTGTTCAAATTGTTACTTAAAAAAATCAAATTTGTATCAAGTGATGTTCTTGTGTAAAAGCCGCACGGCGAAATTTGCACCAGGACGATTTTTTATCTTATTGATTTGAGGTGTCTAACACAGGATGCTGTATTCAGAATAGCATTCAAAATAATTTTGAATTGCAAAATGTATTAAAAATTATACAGTCTGCGGACGGATACAAAAAATGCAGTCTGTGTTTGTGTCTGTACATCGTTAAATTTATGTATTAAGTCCATTATAAATTATAATTAATAATAATAATAATAATAATAATAATAATAATAATAATAATAATAATAATAATAATAATAATAATAATAATAATAATAATAATAATAATAATAATAATAATAATAATAATAATAATAATAATAATAATAATAATACTAATACTAATACTAATAATAATAATAATAATAATAATAATAATAATAATAAATATAATTAGAATTATTCGTTTTGAATTTATATCACAATTGTATGTATTTTCTTTTTTTTACACAAAAGCATTAAATTGGGTATTGAATGAAAGCCTTTAATAACTTAGAGCTCGCAAATTTGTTCAGGGTTCGTCCTTAATTTAAATAGAGAAATCTCTTAAGTTAATTTCCTCTAAATTGATATCTAAATTATTTCGCATTGTATTTATACATTGAAATTGTTCATTTTGTTTTACTGGTTGTTGTTTTTGTTTTTGCTGCTGTTGATGATGGTGATGATGGTGATGGTGATGATGTAAGTGGTGATGTAAGTGATGATGATGGTTTAATGGTTGTTGTTGCAGTAAACTACTATTTCCACTATTATTGTTTATTATGGCAACAGTACTTATTATACCATCATCAACATTTTCATGATTACTAGCAAAATTTGCATCATTATCATAATCATCATCATCGTCATCATAATTATGAATATTAGTTTTATTATTACTATTATTTTTATTATAAGCAAGATTATCTTCGCTGTTATCATTTTTATTAATATCAAGCATTTCTATAATATCAACGCCAGGATTATTAAAATGTAAATTTTTCTGTTTAAACCGTTGGCGTTCCTTTGATTTATTGCGTTGATTATATTGATACTTTCTTTGTTTTAGGGATTGTCGTGGTCCGGTTATATTTTTATTACTATCACTGCTACTAGAACTATCGCTACAATTTGTGTTATTACTTCTATCAAATTTTAATTTCATTTGTCTGCATGTATTATTATTATTATTATTATTATTATTCTTATTATTATTATTATTATTATTATTATTATTATTATTATTATTATTGTTATTGTTATTACATTTATTAATAACAATGTTATTATTACTATTACTATTATTAATGTTATTACTATTGTTACTGCTAGATAATTCATTGTCAATGTTATATAAATTGTGTTGCTGTTGTTTATAAATTTTGTCATCATTAATATTAGCAATAGAATTAACATTGCCAATATTAATAACATTAGTATGAGCATTATTATTAACAACATCAGTGTCATTAATATCAATGATATTAATAACATTATTTCGTTGATTATGTTGCGGTTCTTGTGGTCGAAATTGTTGATTTTGTATATTATTATTATTTGGTCTTTTTCGTTGTTGTTGCTGTTGTAATTGGTGTTGGTTTTGTTGATTTCTTTGTGTTCTTACCTTAATATATATTCCATTAAAATATTTTAATGTTAATAATGCAATTATTATAAATAATGCACAAATTCCAATGCTAGCATATATTAAAATATTCATTTGATCATCAATTATTGTTGAAATTGATTCATTGGAATCATCAATAACATCCATTAATATTGCAAAATTTGTTAAATGATTACATTGACAATGAGTATGTGTGCGTGAGGTTAACTCAACGTAACATCCATCATCAGACCATGCACTAAGTAGTAAAATAAATATACAACATATAAATTCATTAAATCAATATGTGGACAAATTTATAGTGTCCACAGTGTGTATGTATAAGAAATTATAACGCAAAGAACATGTCGTTCCCATATTCTAAAAATGAATATACGGGAATTTTAAGCGTAAATAATCCTCAATATAATCTTAAGAATATCATGTACATAATGTTATAATTTCCTTACTAAGCAATACAGTAGATACCGTAATAAACTGAATACTTACTGATCAATGTAATTCCAGAAAACACAGGTCGGATTTGTAACATTTTCAGTTTTTAAATGTTTAAGTATTAAACGTACTGGTTGTGAGAGTTGAATATGACGTCCTTTACCTAAACTTGCCGATATAACTTTACTGTTTAAAATACGTTGACGTACATTTGTGGTTGCTTGCTGTGGTGATGACGATGGTGATAAAGAAGATGATAATGGCGCTGAAGCGGCTGTTGTTTCTCCACCAGAAGATTTGCTTGATTCAAAATATTTTATAGCATTTCCATTACCAACACCTTCTTGATATGATGGTTTTAATATTGTTTCTAAGCGATCAAACGCAACAAAAACAATTCGCACTAAACCATTCTCACTATTTTCAATTAAAGCAGCACGTTGTAGCTCAATTTTGTCATCACTGACAAGCCAGCCGGGTTCCAAATTCTCATCTGGAAATATTTCACTGCCATCAATGTTTCTTGTTTCTAATACACGTACCGATAACACTATACAAATGTAAAAAAATAAAAAACAGTTAATATAAACTTTTTGTAAAAGAAATATAAAAAGTGATTACTTACAAATATTTTTAACTTTTTGTACTACATTACGTTCACGTACAATTGTATGAGCTAATAAAAACGCATTATCTTCTAAACCCGTTAGTAATGATGTAGCCACTCGCATTTGATCTTGAAAACTTAAATCCAACCATGATAAGTGTTGTGCTTCATCTAATAAATTACTACCGGTTTTAACGACGTTATTTAATAATTCAAAAACATCAGCCTCACGTTGTCGTTGATTGTTTGGAAATGTATCAATATCATATGTCATCTTTTGTGAAATAATTTGTATTATTTTTGTTGTCACTAACATATCACCACCATATAATGTTCGACTATTATTTGTGACTTGTGATAATTCTGTTGATATTGATATTAATGGTGAATTTGCTTGATTTACACGTAGCTCAATACTGTTTAACCATAAACTACGACATTGTGTTAAGTCTGGTGTTAATGGAGTCCAAAATATTTTATTTTTAATATATTGTTTTTGCTGATTTGGCAATAATGTGACGTCATTAATATTTTTGAGAATACCTCTGCTACCATTTCCATTATCATCATCATTATTATTGCCAAAGTTCTGATAAATTTGCTGTTGTTGTTGATGATGATGTTTTAATGATGTGCATTTCCATTTTGCAATGCCTGTTGTACCACCTATTTAAACGTTATTAACACATAATCAATTTTCTTTTAATGCATGTGCAATAAAAATTAATAACATTTGAATGTTTCTTACCTGGACACGGTTGCACATTAATTTCACCAACACGTGTTACATTCCAAAATAAATTTCGGGCTTTAATCGGTCCACAATAATTAATGCCGCCTCTTATACTACCACCTATTGCGTCGTCAACAATATTATTTTTATGCAATAAATTTGTTGATGATTCTGTTGATAACAACAAATTACTATCACTATTATTATTTTGTAATGTTGATAGAGTTGATTGATTTAAATTTACAATATCTATAGATTTTTCATCTATTTTCGTTTTAGTGGAAACATTGTGTGGAAGTGTCGCTTTTAACGTAGATATTGTTGTTGTAATATATGATGATGATGACAATGAAAATTGTTTTTTCACTATTGGTGATACAGATGTTGTCGCAAATAATGATGATCTTAATTTTGAATTATCAATAGCAACATAGTTTTTATTATTATGAAATATTGTTGTTATTGACGAAGTTGTTGATACAAATTGTTGTTGTTGTTGTTGTTGTTGTGAAGATATTCGTTGTGTTGTTGGACTACGCACAGTTGATGTACTCCAAACACTTGGTTGTGATGTTATCAACCACGGTGGGCTTGGACGAGTTGTTGTGGTTGAAGTTTGTGATGCTAAAATGCACTGATAATGTGCTTCTAAATATTTATGTGTACCAGGACATGGATCCCCAAACATATTTGTACTAGCTAAAACACTACAGTTTTGTTTATGTGCACATCTATTTAATATAATATTAGTAAATAATTTTAAATTTTGAATCAAATATATAAAATTTATCTGATGAATAACGGATAGACTTACTTTAAATGTAATACACGTAAACTTTTTGGTGACATACAATTTACACTCCAATCAACATTTCCATGATCATTACAAATTGTGATTGAAAAACGTCCATAATTTGCGCGTATTAAATTTATAATATAACCTGTTTCACATTCGATGGAGAGCGTTTTACTTTCACAGGCATATGCAGTTTCATACTTTGGAGCTAAAAACAATGATATTTTAAATAATCAAACATCAACTGAACTAAATTATGATATTATATTTCAATTCCTATTTGAGTTCTACAGAACGAAGAAGGCAACAGTTATTTTTAAATAGGTTTGGAGAATATAAGAATGAAAATGTTTCCGAAATATGTAGAATTAATTAATAAATAGAATATGGTAAATTTTCGTTCATATAAATTACATAACACTGATAATAAGTTGACTAATGGTTAGCGAACATAATGAAATTAGGATTAATTTCCAAAATACTGAATAATTTTAAAATATCTTCATAATACGCGTTACTATATGGGGCTTAAAATCTAAAACAATTTTTTTATGTCATTAAAAAATCTATTTTATGATGTAAATTGCTTGTTTTTAGTGCAATGCATTTGTGAAGTACACATAAGACTATTCACTGGGAATGTTAATTGTTTGAAATTATAATATATATTGTAGCTCTGTTAAATGTATTTGTCGTAATTACCTATGTGAATGTCATCAAGAATGTGATTTTTGCAATACATTTACTGATAGATTTTTTTAAACTATTGCTAAGTGAACAATATATATTTATTATAAAATTTATTGATAATACACGTCGATTTTTAATTTCCGAAATTACAGGCATATTCGTATGTCTTTTACATACGATTTATTTTGAAATAGTAATAATAATACTTAATATTTTTCTATATTTTATTTTTTACCACTGATATAGAGTATTTTTCTTTTCTTTATTGAATATTTCATTTTAAATTTTTTTAATAGTTTTAATTAATATTATTCTATTATATATTGGTGTATACATTTTAACTTACCAACGGCTAGTATCGATTTAGTTAATATACATAAAATTATAATAAAAATTCCCAAAGCAAATAAAACAAAATTTTGATTTTGAATTATAGAATTTTTCTCTTTTTTTGGTAAAATATTTGTCCATAACCATTTTTTAAGTAGACTTCTATAACGTTGTTGTTGTTTATCCATAGCTTTTGTTATGCAATTAATTTTTATATATTCTGAAAACTGTAAATAAATAGTAATAGGGTTATAGCATAAGTTATAGTTAATGTATTTTAATCTTGAAAGATAATCATTTGACTGCCCTGGCTTAATATAATATAGTATTATGATATATATTTATTTTATAAACTTGATTCAATCAATAAATTAAAATATTTTAAATTATATCATAAAATCATATTAATTTATTGAATGAATCACATGTATAAATAAATAAAATAAATATATATATAGCAATCATAATATTATATGTAATAATATAATATTAATATGTGAAAATTTTCGATAAGTAATGTAATACTATAGGAGTATAATATTGATAGTGTCATTGTTTGGGAAAAAAATTGCTCTGAACAATCCTTCATTCCGAACGAAAAGACGTAATATATTTAAAAATGGTTGTTTTTATTTATATGTGTGTGCAGTCTTCTCCATTTTATAAAGACCACTACTCGCACGCTCAAATATCGGGAAAAAAATTATACAAATACAAACAAAGAGTATGTTGTAAACAATAAAATAAGTTTTTTTCTTTTGAAAGGAATAACGTGAATAGAGAAAGACATTTATATAATAAAACATTTTTTTTTTATTTATTTCAAACCTAAATATAGGATTGTTCAAAGTAATTTTTTTTCCCAAATAATAAAGCTATGAGTTTCTATTACAAAACCTTGGTTTTTATGAACCGACACTCTGCAATCTAGACTGGGGAATTGCGGTTCTTTAAAAAGTGGTTATTCGTATTTATATGTTTTTATAGTTGCGAACTGTGAGGTTATACAAAATTCTCTCTTTCGGATCAAAATAATGAAAGTGTTTCATTAATTTCTGTTTACGCGGGTTGACAAATATGACATATATATGAAATATGATATTTCGTTGATATAATTTATGTGCTCGAAGAGAAAAAAGACAAGTGTTTTTTAAATTATTATAGAGGTCCTGGAAGCAAAACTAGTAACATTTGTAAACCATCATACAAGAATAAGTTTTTACTGATACAAACTAAAATCAAAGAAACGTATTATTTTTTGTAAATAATATGACCTAAAATTATTATTGGCAAAAAAATTTTAATTTTGTATTATATCACACTTTAAAAAACACCCTGTATGTTTGTATACAGCACAGCATTAAGATATGTAGCCGCAGTTAAACAATAATATTATATTGGTGTAGAAAAAAAAAACCACAATGAAATCAAAAACGGTCTTCTTTACTTTTTATAAATATTGTATTATTGGTATAAAGAATTCATAAACCGGTTTTCGTATTAATAATTTGTCTTATCGTTTTTATTTTTTTTTTATGCTTTTATTGGGTTTTTTTTTTGAATTTTATTGCGTTGCTCTGCTACTGCGAAAATAGTTGCTGAATTAATTAGGAATTATGTTCATATGTATGTCAATATTGTTCTTTTTATTAATTATAAATAGGTAGTAATATTTATTATTTTTTAATTATTATTTAAAGATCATTATAACACCGGAATGGATACTTTTTATATCACTTCGATAACTTAGATCTCATATGATTATTTTGTCTTGTGATGTAAATGAAGTGTAAACCAATAACCAAACATAAGAAAATGTTCTCTTTTTATTAAAATAATATTAGTACGTTGCACTTTGTATATTCGTTCTATAATAAAAAATACAATACGTGTGTATTATTTATAAAAACCGGTTCATTTATTTTTAATACATTGTAATCACACATACACATACAAACACACAAATACATATATAATTATTAAGTGTAACTTCCTAGGACTCAGTTTACTGCCTATACTTAATAAGAATATATATTTCATTGAAAAATACCATTAGTTAGTAATGGAAAGAAACATGAACAAAAAAAATTGAGTCGGTATTGTAAATTGTAAGAAATAAAATTCTCAACATTTATTTGTAAATTAATTATTTTTTCTTTTCATTTATAAATTATGAGAATTTTTCGGATGGCAAAAATAAATTGAAAAAAAAATTCGCTAAATCGAACAATCATTCTATGATAAATTCGATTAAAATAAATATACTCTAGGCAATTAACTAACTCTAAAAATTCCTTGTATGTAACATATAGATAAATATATGTGTATGTATATATATCAAGTCATACTACTCCATTTACCAAACATTCATTACAGCCAACTTGGTAAATTACTCCTAATATGAGTATATAGGAATCCACCAATTGAAGTGCAATTAACGAAAATTAGTAGTTTCCTTAATTCCATTATTTTTATATGAGTGATTAGCCCATATTGGTGTATGCGCGCAGACATTGTTAATCTGTGAGTAGTAGTAATATATATGTGTACACATATATTGTGTGATTGAAAGATGAATAATTATTTCAATTCATCCATGATGTTCATATGGTTTTTCTTTTTGTTCAGAGGATGTACATGCATACACATGCATATTATACGTACATATTTTATTATGAATAACTTTAAATCTTAAATACGATGTTCATCCCTATTTTTCTCCTCACACATTTTTCCATTTTTCCAATTTATATGTATATGTATTATATAAACATAAATAAATACAAAAAAAAAACCCTACATTACCATTTGTGGCGGTACGTACGACATATAACCAACATTTTCCTATATACCATATATATAATTAACATATATTGTATGTTGCAAACTTTATAATGATTCACAAACATTGATTTCGTGTGGAATATATTTAGTATTTACTGCTTATAAAAAATGTACACTCAAAAAGATTCAAATTATAAAAGGGTGTTTAAATTTGACATATTTTTTTAAGTTTTAAATAAAAGACATAAATTTCTGAATAACTTTTACCATATTTAAAATTAGTTTTAATAATGATAACACGTTATTCACTCATGTAGCGATACATTCTAATTAACCGGAATGTATTTACTTCATACATAATAAAAAAGTTTTAATATAGTGTCTGTCAAAAAAACTGGTTTTCGATGTTCTCTTCTTGAAAATTTTTTTTAAACTAAATAGCAAGACGCGAATGAGCCAATATACAAAAAAAGTGGCATGCTTCAAATTGAAGTAACCCGCAAAATGAATCCTGTCTAATAGCAATGGGGTGAACATGCGTGTAAGTTTTTCGTTTACTGCGCTGGTTGGGTGGATGGTGTCACCCAACATTTATTTATGCTTTTTTTTTTTTTTTAAAATTACCACTATTTTTTCCAAATGTTTTGTTTTGTTTTAGATTTGATTTTAATTCGTCAAAGTCACGCAATATTATGTGAATTGATTTTTTTTTCCTTTTTAGATCTAATATTTGTTTTTGTATAAAATCATAACTACACGACTATATAAATAATAAAACTTCGTCAAATTAACAAAGATATGTGTTCCTGGAAACGCATTTCACCAAATAAATATTACGAAAATAGAAACTTTCAGTCTATTTTCTGTATTATTTATGTTGATTTTCTTTCACAACTATCTAATGACATATTGCTAATTATTTATGTGGTCGTATAGTTAGATTTTGTTTCACAATTTTGTATTTTAAGTTAAATTTTTCATTATTTTTTTTTTCTAAATTTCCAATCAATTTTAATAAACTATTGTATTAAACTATATACAATGTCTCAAAATTAATTGAAATTTTGTAAAACGGATACATGATCAAATTTTTTTAAGAGTATAATTATCTTTTTATACACAAAGCTCTGTACTTACATAGTACATATCATTTACTAACATTAACAGAACTAATAAAATTACTGCAAAGTAGAAATTCAACGGTAGTATATTTCAAGATACTAATATATAATAATAATAATAATAATAATAATAATAATAATAATAATAATAATAATAATAATAATAATAATAATAATAATGATAATAAAATAATAAAAGTTTGAAGTTTGAAGTTTGAGAACAAATAACAATACTGATTATATTTATATTATATATTTGTTCTGGGATTAATAATATGGTCAGGAATTAACTTGATGCTACTATAACTACAGAATATTACACAAAAATAAATGTATACTCGTAACTGATATAATTCATATTTGAATTGAAATTTCTATGAGAGTAAAAACATGAATGACATTATCTTAGCCGTATATCCCAATGGGAAACATTTCTATTCAAAACAACAATGAATATATAATTATGTGTTACAAGAAAAAATTAATAAATGTTAATACCTAAATTGACTTTACAAACTTTACATGAAAACCATAATTATTGTATTTGTACTCAAAATATATAAGAAAGAATACAAATGGACATTTTTGTAAATATGTACCTAAATTTATATTCACAATATATTTGTACTTACTTTCTTTTCTTCGGTATGTTGTTAAGTTTAATTTTATTTCTTTATTTATTTATTTATTTATTTATTTATTTATTTTTTTAGTTCAATTTTGATGTTGATTATTTATATTGTCTATTCTTTTACTTATTTATAAATATGTTTATGTACATACATACATATGTAATTTTTAAATATAAATATATGTTTATATATGTATATAATGTTATTTTTAAATTCCTATCTGAGATACAGCTCTTTCTTCTTGAGTGTGATGTTGTTGTTGTTGTTGTGGTTGTTGTTCTTCATCGTGCTGCTTTTGATTTTGTTGATGATGATGAAGCTGAGGGTTATGATGATATTGTAGATGGTGTTTTGTTGTTGTTGTTATTTTGATGATTCAGATGAAATTGATGTTGTTTTTGTCGTTTTTGTTGCTCCATTTTCAATTTGTCTTATAGTGTTTTACAAAATTTATAATAAATAATCGATAAAATTGTAGTAGAGAGTACATATTTGATTATTTCAAGAAATTTTTTTATTATATTTTTAATAATTCAAAAGGTTTTTGTTTAAAATCATATATAGATTAATTTTTTCATTTTATATGGAAAAAATGAAAAAACCTTTTACACTTTCTTGCATCATCTTATTAGACACAAATAAATGTATAGTTACTGTTTACTGTATTCAAGAAATATATGTCCTATAATAATTATAAAGAAAATTATTTGACAGTTAATTTTATTTGATTTTTAATCAAAGTAAATTGTAGTAATTGATAATTGAGAAAAAAAAATGAAAATAAAATAGTTTTAAATACCCCACATAAAATAGATTCATATCAAGCCATGAAAATGGTTATCGGTTTGTTTATAATAAATATGTGCAAGCAATAAAAATTGACAAACATAATTGAATCCATAGTTAATCATCATATAAGGAAAAAGGTGTTTTTCAAAACTATGTAAAATTTATCTAAATTATGTATTACTATAAAAATGTATAGACGAACATAAAACCACAGATATTGTACAGGTTTTCTAGCAGCTATATGGTTGTATTCGAGAAATAACTTACTACATACTATATACAAAACGATATATATATATATATATAATCTTTCGTTAAGGTAAATACAAAAAGTTAAAGAAAAAATATAACGCATATAAAACAAACAATAAATAAACTACAAGTTAATAAATGAACATTCTTCACTTAATAAATTTTCCAATCATATAAATCTTTTACCTTTACGCTGTGTAATAAGTAAATGTCATTAATTACACAATTTTTTTTACATAAAATTCAAATCACTAATTTACTAATTGTTTTTTTGATAATAATCTTATATTATTATAATAACTAAAAAAAAATAAAAAAACAGGGAACAAAATAGAGAGAAATTCGTACTTATACGCGAACATTGTTTTTTATTGATTTCACATTATTTTTTATATCAATTAATTTCATAATTGTATTCAAAAATTAGTTAGTTTAATCAAATTTTGTAAATAAGATTTTGATTTTTTATATGATGATGATGATGATGATGATGATGATGATGATAATGATGATTAGTGATGATTGCATTTTGAAATTGTATTTTTTCTAAAATTTTAATAACTTCAAGTCTTGACGTATCCATTGCGTGCGGTGCGCGGCTCTCTTTTCAACACTCAACAAACTATATTTATACCCAAAATTATTACTATTTTACTCTCATTGTCAGTCAAGCAGCAGAAAGAGCAAAAAATAGCTTTTATAATAAATATATTCTAACAGACGAATATGACAACACTAAGCTATTTTTTTTTTTTTTCATTTTTTCATTAATTCTTTTATTTTTATTTTATTTTTGTTTTTTTTTGTATTTTGCAGAAAAATTGTGGGTTCTCTTTGTAATAATGTCCGTTGATGATGGTTTGATAACTTTACGAGACTTTCACTATCGCGTAAGAATTTTTCATTGTGTAAAAAATACCTCAAAATTTTAAATCATGTTTAAAAAAAAAATAAAATCAATTTTAAATAATCCATTTTCTATTGTTTGTTTGTGTTCCGAATGCCCGACGACGTCCACACCTAGCAAACTTCAAATAAGTACTGGTGAACTGGTTTGGTATGGAACAACACTGGGCCGTCTGTGTGACTCTCTGACTGAGTTAAGCATAGGATCGTGTTCGTGTATTCAGTTCATCATAAAAGTCAATTGACTAAAAGTGGTGTTTATGTATGTGTACATATATATTATATATTATTACTACTATACAGATTGAACAAAAATAAAGTGATCATATGTAGTAACATTAGCCAGAGGGAAAAGTTATTATAATATAATATTTCAATATGTATGAAAGAGGAAAATATTCGACAAAATTGATATTGTGAAAACAAATTAGAACGTCATTTAAAGTAAATTGTGCCGAGTGTTTACCTCTTTCAATCACGTTGCATCATTTTATTATAATAACTTCTTCTTCAAGCTGATGTCAGTCCTAATGATTACATTATTTTTGTTTAATCTGTATATAGTCGTCGTATATAACATAACATATATTGTAAATAATATATTATTGAGTTTTTCATATACAATATACTTATATTACGTATATGAGGTAACAATTCGGTTAGGTATATTTGTATATATGAGTATATGTGTGTATATATGGAGGCATTGGACATTGAGTAGAGTGTATATAATAATTTATCAAAACTACTTCTTCAATAATACTGCTGCTGGTGTTTACTCTGGCGTTGCACATTGATTCATTCAATTATATGATCATATATAACGTATAAAAATTGGTAATATACTACTAATACACACACTTTATTCATATGTGTTGTGATAAGTGTGTATCCTATTCCATGCCCTCCGTCAAAAAAGATGTAAAATTGAAATCAGTTTAATGATCTTTACAAAAAATGGCAGTATATATTTTTGATTTTATCTTTTTTTTATTTTTTATTTTATATACAAACGACGTTTGATCGCCGCGTAAGTACTTCTTTCAGTTTCAATTTATGTTGGTGTATATAGTCTTTTTAGGCAAAATATATTTGCTATTTCATTATTATACTGATAAAACTTTAAAATTTTTATTTCTTTAAAAGAGCGCACACATTAAAACAGTATTGCATGTATTTAATTCAAACTGCGAATCAGAAAATAATTAAATAATTACGCTGTAATCATATATACATACAATTTACTTCTAAATGTATGTTTTTTCTTGTAATAAATGAGGATTTTAGATAAACAACACCCTGAACAACTAATACAATCTCTGCCCCATAATAAACCGCAATGGCTATGTAAACCATAGAACACGTAGCGCAATCTAATAGATTTTTCTATTACATTCTAATTGCTATTCCCTAATCTTTATTTGGCTATGAAAGGAAACCGTTTTGCATCAGTTGAAAACATTCAAAAGGCGACGACCATTATTCTCAACAATTTCAATCACAGATGTAAAAAATTCAGTTGATTCACTTGTTGAACTTGCAGCTAATCGATGTATATCAGTTTGTGGAGATTATTTTTAATAAACAAAATGGTTTATGTTAGAATTGATTTATTTATTTACGTGTTTTTTATCCATTCCGGATTACTTTGGGACAGAGGTAGTATAATGCAGAGTACGCATATTTGTTATCAGATAAATATTTAATCCCATATTAATTATTTTAAGAAACAGTGAATATTTAAATTTTTTAAAGTTAAAATTATTACATTTTCAGTCCATATGTAAAAGTCATATTTTTAAATATGCTATTAAAATTGATACCAATTTTATTTAGAGTAATTACTTGCATTAAAATCAATGATATTAATAATAATAATAATAACAATAATAATAATAATAATAATAATAATAATAATAATAATAATAACAATAATAATAATAATAATAATAATAATAATAATAATAATAATAATAATAATAATAATAATAATAATAATAATAATAATAATAATAATAATAATAATAATAATGATAATAATAATAATAATAATAATAATAATAATAATAATAATAATAATAATAATAATAATAATAATAATAATAATAATAATAATAATAATAATAATAATAATAATAATTATAATAATAATTATAATAATAATAATAACAATAATAATAATAATAATAATAATATAAATAATAATTTTTCAGAGTATTTTACTTATCATTTCATCCACAACAAAGCGCAATGATCTGTACAGAGAAGTCTATTTCTTTAATTAACACATATTATATAAGTTCAATTTCTCTAAAAAGTGTTCAATTATTCACAGTGTAATAAAATTAGATTTATAAATATATTTTTATAATTATATGTAAAATGACAATTTAAATTATAGAACTACTTAAATGATAATTTTAAGAAGTTAAGAAATTTATGCATATGTGGAACTAATTAAAATTATCAAAAATTGTGTAACATTTGTCGATTAATAAAGCATAAGCATATTGGTTAACAAAATTGAATATTTTCCATCAATAAGACGTTAATCGGGATTATTTAATTAAATTACTATCTTTATATCGTTGATTTAAAACTAGTAATAAATTATATTTCTTTCTAAAAGTGTATAATCTATCTAAATCTAAATCTTCTTGTGGTGCAATAATATTAAAGTTATAGGACGACCAAATAAATATCCACACCTATATCAAACTATTTATAAATAAATATTAGTGCAATATCAATAAACATCTTTTGCGCTTATTGGACCTTCATTGGACGTAAGATTAAGAGAATGACAAATATAATATTCCCTAATGAATAGCTTTTGTCAATTCAAAAATTGAACAAACTTTATTTTTTTTCCTATAGTCAAAGGACAATAGACGAAATCTATTCTTTCTATGTTTATTTTTACAACGAATAAGGTCTCATGTTGCAGTTTTAATGATATAAAAGTCTGAATCTGTTCCATTTTTGTTTGGTCACATATTTAATGATTGGTATATTTATCAGTGTTTTTGTTATTATTTTAAAATGAGTTTAAAAACATTGGATACAAAATAAATTACTGTTTTACAAAAATTCGTACAATTTATAATATACCGTACATTGCCTAACATTGACCAAATTCACCACTCATCTGAAAGCAGCTCTAGAGTAGAGTATATAATTCATAATGACAATGTAGAAATTAATTTATAGCGTTTGAGGCTTGTAAAATTAAACTCAAATGGTTTTTCACAGTGCGTGTATTTCAAAGTGTCGATTAATTTTATTGAATAATTAATGATTATTTTTTATTAATTACATTCTCTGTAAATATTTATTTTATATAAAATATAATGAATTTTATTATCAAAAACAGTTTTGCAAGGATTCACTGTTTTGTCGTTACGGTTAATGCTTATGTTACTAATATTTCGTTTATTATTATTGTTATTGTTATTATTGTTATTATTATTATTATTATTATTATTATCATTATTATTATTATTATTATTATTATTATTATTATTATTATTATTATTATTTCCACCACTTCTAATGTCATCATTATCATCTAACTCATTAATACTCATAATGCTACGAAATTCAAATTCCTTCGCAAAATATCCAAAATTTGGAATTTTTATTTCGAATTCAGATTTTGTTATGTGTTTGATATTATTATTGGTATCATTAATATTATTATTATTATTATTATTATTATTATTTTTATCTTCTTCATCATTATCATCATTGTTATTATTATTATTATTATTATTATTATTATTATTATTATTATTATTATTGTTATTGTTATTGTTATTAATATTAATATTTACAATTTCGCTTATGTTGACATTTCCTGGTATGAATGTGTAATTATTATTATTAATGGATGATACATACTTCAATTCTCTATCAGTTCGTTCTTTTGTTGAACATAAACCCCAATGTAATGGCTGATTTGGAGTTCTATATAAAATAAAAAAATGTTACATAATACAGTTCATAAAATAATAATAATATATAGGCGTGAAGACTAATTACAATATAATTTCAAAACGAAACGAATCAAGTAATTTATAAAAATTGCATATTTTGATATATATTTTACACGTACCTTAAAATAATATCAAAATGATTATCCTTCATAAATTTTGATAACGGTACATTATATGTTATATTTAAGCTTTTACCATCCTCGTAACATATTTCATTTATCCCTATTGACATGTTAAATGTTTCCGTTCTAATAATCAAATCAATTAACAAACAGGAAGCAGTTACACTAGTATTATTAACATTGCTATTATTATTATTGTTATTATTAATATTATTATTATTACTAATACTATTATTATTATTATTATTATTATTATTATTATTATTATTATTATTATTATTATTGCTATTATTATTATTATTATTATTATTATTACGATTATAATTACTACTATTATTATTATTATTATTATTATTATTATTATTATTATTATTATTATTATTATTATTATTATTATTATTATTATTATTATCATTATTATTATTATTTAGTGCATTACTGTTGTTAAAATTTTTTGACGAATTCATTATAGTAAAAATTTTTGGAATTGTTGTTGATGTTACTGACATAGATGAAAATGACGACGATGTCGATGTTGGCAACAGCGACGATAGTGAGATCGTTGCTGTTTTTGGCACATCACTGAGATCTTCTGTCATTAATAAATTATTTGATGATGATTCTTTTAATTCAATTGGTCGTTCGTCATGCAATGATTTTGAATTTATTGATTTTTTAGTGGTATGTTGTTTATTATTAATTGTTGTGTCAGTAAAATTAAAAAATGTGTCACGATTTACCGGTTTCAATATTTCTAACATACTGATTGATTCCTTATAGCAAACAGACTATATATATATGAATATGAATGGCAAACAACATAATTAGAAATGTTTTATATTTAATACAAAAATGAGTGAGAAATTAAAATTAGCTAGTGATCATATTTTACCTGACATAGTTTTGGTAAATTAAATTCTTTGGAAATTGATAAACAATAAGTTGGAGTACCAATTGGCTTATTTAATGTTATTTCTCTTTGATATTTATTTTCAAAAATGTTAGTTGTTTGATCGTCTCCACCTTCATCTATAAAAAAATATAATTGTAATTGAAATAAATATAATAATAATATTATTTACTAATTGTTAAATTTTGCAGCTCAGATTCTGGTTCATTTTTTCGTCCTGGTGTTAGATTTGTTTGTTGATATTTTGCTGAAAAAATAAAAACAAAATACAAATTTTATTAAATAAGTGATTTCATTATTTTTTCCTCATGAAAAATGTATGGAATTAAAATCATACTATAATTTTTTTTTTCTATTATTTGTCCAGCATCAATAAGATTTGTATCAACTTCACGCAATAAATAATTGTTACTATTACGTGAATTCCATTGACTGTTGCTAGTACTACCTTCGTCACCAATTCTACCGACAGCACCACTAACAATATCACTCTCACTGCCAATATCAACATTACCATTATTACCAGATGTAATAATACTGTCACTGCCAGCAGTATTGCCACCATAAATAGTTTCAAAAGTGGATGGCAAAGAAGAAGGTAATTTTGTTGTTTCTGTAAATTTACCATCAATAGATTCATTATTAGTTGAATTACCATTATTATGAGCTCCAAAATCGATATTACTCCTTCTATCATTACTTTCTCTTATTGTTTTCGATATATAATTATCATAATGGCCGTATTTTTGTTGATTTATTGATTGATAGTTATTATTATTATTATTATTATTATTATTAATATTAATATTATTATTATTATTATTATTATTATTATTGTTATTATTAATATTATTATTGTTATTATTATTATTATAATTATTATTATAATTATTATTATTATTATTATTATTATTATTATTATTATTATTATTATTATTATTATTATTATTATTATAATTTAACGATGTTAACGATGATATTCCATTTATTTTGTAATTTGGTACCATTTTATTATTATATTTATGATGATGTTCCACAAAATATAATGTTGAAATTGCAGCAAGACTACAAATAAATATATTGTTTCACTTAATTGTAATATTTTATATTCGGTAAAAAAAAGTTATGAAATATGGGACTTACCACACTGCCATAATTATAACTAATACAGTAATTATTAATTGAATCATTTTATTGGAACACACTTCGTTTTCTTCGTCATAGCTCTTATTTATTTTGCAATCGAAATGGACACAATCTTTAATACGATCTATAAAAAAACACATAATTTATATGAATCATTTATTGTATTTATTTATGAAATCAAATACCTTTTTTTTGTAATCCGGATAATCTTGAATTAATACGTTCCAATTGTTCAATTCTCGTTTGTAATGAACCAGTAACTTTACACAGTTCTTTAACAGCACCAATATTTTCCATAAAAATACGATCTTTATTCACAACTAAGAAATTATCAATAACTTGACCATTTGATAATAAAATGCTACCAGTTTCTTGAACTGCATCTGGTAATATATCACGTATCTCTTGCGCAATAACACCAGTATCAATTATATCCTTATTTATTTTTGAACTGGATAAACCACTACATATGGCAAAATCTGGGTCATATCTATATCTGACAATACGTATTTTTTGTAAATTTTTTAATTGATCAGATGTGTTCAATTCATACATTTCTTGTTTCACACGACTATCACTAGGTTGTATAATATGACCAGAAACTTTTATATTGCCATGTACAACCAAACTTTCATCTGGTCTATCATTATTGATACCAACCCGTCCTGCATGAAATATTGACTCATGTGTAATACCACGTTGCCAACATAATTCAACATCACTTTCAAATTGACCAGGATTTGATGCCTATATATAATATATAAATTATTTATACACTATATGGTATTCATTTATATATGTATTGGACGTCGGGTGTTCAATAATTCATGTAAAAATTTACTAATGTCGTTTTTATTACCAATACAAAGTAGATATATGTCTTTAAGTTTTGTCTTGAGAATTATGGAAAGCAAAAAAATTAATGTTAAAATGGATAAAAGTGAATTTTTATTGTTCAACATATCGGTGCTAATTAATCAAAGTTTTGAAATTGATTCACTTTTGCGCGAATTATAGTGCCAACTGATAATTCCTTTATCACTGCAGAGTTTCACAAGAATAATTTTTGGCAAAATATATCATCATTATACTTTCAACCAATAAATGCATATATGAATTATTATGATGACACTTTCTAAGAATGCTTGAATGATTTATTACTGAAACAAATAAAAGTTTGCAGTGTTATACAAACCCTATATTATTCGAAAATAGATTAAAAAATTAGAATACCTTTGTAATAAATGCATCGGAAAGGAGATTATTTTGAAAATAAATCGATTTATTGTCAAAAAAGTGATTCCTTATCTTATTGTTATCTTGTATATATACTATAAAATATATTGTTAATAAATACATGCACTAGTATAGTAATGCAAATTTTTTACTTACACGAACAATAATGCGTTCACTTCCATGGCTAACTAATGGAAAATGCCCCGTATGAGTATGAGCATGTAAACCAACAACAAGTTGAAAATATCTTTGTTCTGGATTTGGTCGACCCTTTTTCCTCATATTATTACTTGTTGTTTCCGAAAAATGTAATCGTCCAACTGTAACTTTACTAATTTGATGATTTTGTAGTTCAACACTGCGTATGCAAAAAATCATGGATCGTTAATAATAATAAATAATTTTAATAAACATATACACTATATGTGATAATATATGTGTAATTGTAACTTACGGTACCGGATGGAAAGGCTTTTTAGAGCGATCCGATTGACTTTGTTCAACACGTATCGTTTGTGTTGGTGACTCCAATTTTACACCATAGAAATGTAAATGAAATGATTTAATTTTTTCTAAACCTGTTTTTGTACGTACAAATATTGCTGCACCTTGTAGTTGAGTATGACATGTAACCTTTAAAACAAAATAATGAAGATATCCACATTGAAATGAATTGATATGCGATGCTATTGTATTATCATTACAAAATATTTAAGCAAATACCTGAAAATGATTCTTTTTTTGACATACAAAAGCATCGTCTGAATTAGAAAAATTGAATCCTTTATCAGCGTCAACACGATAATGTGGAATTGGTCTGGAAATTTGATTATATATTAATAAATATTAATTGATTTAAAATAATAGTAAAATTTTCATTGCTCCTAGTTCAAGAAATATTATTATATTCAGATAAGTTTTTTAAATGTTAACTTAATTCAAATATGTATAAGAGATGGTACTATTCTAAAATTATTTTACTTACAATTCTTGCAGACTTTGATCACATAGTATATGAAAACTTTGTTGTTGAAATTGTGAAAAACGTATACATTGCAATGGACAAGATTCACTTGAATCGGAATTTGGTGATGATGCTTTTTCTATATTATCGCTTTTATTGTTAAAGCTATTATTACTATTATTACTGAAGCTGCTACAATTTCTGCTACTGTAATTACCATCTTTACCATTAATCGTACCATTGTGATCAATCTGACTAAATCTTGTTGTCATTTCAACGAAATCATTTGTAGTATTATTGCATATTGTTCGTTTTGGTGACGATGGTGATAACGTCGATGGTGGTGACGTTATTATGTCTATTTTATTTATATTAGTAATGGGTGCTGATGGGATTGTTGATGTAGCCTTTGTTGCAGTTTCCATTAGTGGTGATGAACATTTCACTGTGTCAGATTCGGATAAATCAATTTCAACCAATTTTCGTTTCTTTGTTTCCTTATTATTATTATTATTATTATTATTATTATTATTATTATTATTATTATTATTATTATTATTATTATTATTATTATTATTATTATTATTATTATTATTATTATTATTATTATTATTATTATTATTATTATTGTTAATGTTATTATTATTATTATTATTATTGTTGTTATTATTATTATTGTTATTATTATTATTAGTATTATTATTAGTATTAGTATTATTATTATTATTATTATTATTGTTATTATTATTATTATTATTATTATTATTATTAATATTATTATGTGTTTCAAAATCTAAAAGTGTAGTATTGACTGTTGATGTACCCTAAATTATTTATATTTAAATAATAATAAAAAAAATAGTAGAGGTTAATATTTTGTTTTCAAATAAGTCATTAAATGTACTCAAATTGTTTAAGTTTTTTTAGTTTTTGTTTTAATTTATACAAAAGACAAAAAACAATTCCGAGTATTTTCTATAGAATTTAAATTTGTTTCAGTTTCTTTCATTTTGAGATAAAACTGCAAGAATGATCTTAATTAAAGTATGTCACATGTGGCAGTTTCGAGAATCAACATATATGGGCTATTATTTGGTAACTTTTAATACATACTGTATAAATAATTTTTAATTAATTATATTTTATTTCGAATATAAAAAAAACGGAATAATTGTATTTTATATGATAATATGAGTACGTTTAATTCACTAATTTTAATTAAGATATATGGACGTAATCGATTTCGCTAAATATAAATTCCTGTAACATACCGTTTGTAATTGATGTAAAATATTATTTGATGAATTTAGCATAATTATTTCATCTGATTTATGTATTAAATGTTGATTAAGTGATTGTTGATGTAGTTGATGATGCGATTGTTGTTGTTGCTCATGTTGGATTACTGCCATTGATTGTTGGGATACATTGGAAGTATTTCTTATGTTATATAACAAATTTGTGTGAAGCGAATCATTGAATATAATTATATCATCACTAATTGAATTTTCTAATTGATGTTCTAAAGATTGAATGTTAGCAGTTAATGCCGATAAATTATCTGAATTTAAACTGTGATGTGGTGGTAGTTGTTGTTGTTGACCTAAGTTCTGGTCACGATGTTGAGGTTGTACATGTGAATTATTATATTGTTTATTATAATCAGTTTGTTCGTGGTGATGCTGTTCATATTGTTGATTTTGAAATTGTTGTAAGTGATAATTATAATTATGATGTTGATGGTGCATTTCAGTTAATTGAATGTCTGCTTGTGGTTTAGCCGAATTACTACCACATACATCATTATGAGTTCTTTCAATTGAAACTCTATCATTTCCATTCATATTATTCGTTGAAACTGGAACAGCAATATCAACTCTATTAGCAGTAGTCGTCGCATGTGTTGAACTTAATCCATTAAAATCAACTGGACTATGTGGTGGCTCTGAACCAGAATCTGGTGGACTTTCTGGTAAATGTGATGGTGCACGTATATTGTTATTATTGTTAATTTTACTTTTATTTTTAGTATTATTATTATTATTATTATTATTATTATTATTATTATTATTATTATTATTATTATTATTATTATTATTAATATTATTATTATTATTATTATTATTATTATTATTATTATTATTATCAATAGTTAAAGATATTGAAGCTTCCACATTATTAATATTAGTGTTTGTTGTACTGTTAGCATTAACGTGTATGAAAGATTCTAACTGACTGAAATCTAATGCTTCATTATCAATTCCACCAATAAAATCAGAGCGACCTGTAAAATATTGATGTATTTGTTTTAATTGTATAGATGCATTAATAAAAGCAATATGATACAATGACATGAAATTATCTGTGTATACCCAAGTAAAAAATTATTGATCAAACAAACTAAAAATAAATTTTTATAAATTACATAAGAATGAAAACTTTTCAAACTTTCGAAAATGAATTGTTTTTTCTATAAAACAAAATGTGAATTAAATACGTGTTATTAATGCTAACAATAAATATGGTTATCCATTTTTTTTAACTTTATCAAATCAAGGATTTTTCAGTTTTTCTGCTGATTATTTACAAAAGATAAAAATAAATAGAATATATTAAATTTTAATAATTTTACCTACACGAAACTGATAGTGCGTATTCCATTTTAATATATAATTATATCCGCCAGCAACTTTTTTCTTAAAATAGCGAAAACCTACTTTTTGCACTAATTAAATTCACCCAAAAAGTTCTCGCATTCAGTTAATTAATATTTATTATTTTATCTTATTTATTATAATAACCGAATAATTTTAATTGTAATTTTATTGTTAATATTTTATATAAGCCTTGATGAACTGATGCAAGACCAAATGAAACTTTACAACTAAACTACTATAGTTCGCGAAGTCAAGCATAAATTAATCTTAAAATAAATAACAAACTCGTGGTTACTCTGGCCACATAATAATGTGTATGTATGTGCTAAAGATAAAACTATTATACAAAGTACAGTGCATGACAAAATTATAGTATATTTGAAATTATTTGCATAAATACGTTCAGACTTATATATTATATATTGTATATTACATTAAAATCTTACTATTTAGTCAAATTCAATTTTTTTTATTTTTTGCACTATAACACATATTATTTTCTAGTTGTTCGTAAGATGAATTGTAGTTAACTTTAAGAAGCTGTGGTTTGATTTATTTTTATTTTATTATGCATATTTGTTTGGTTAAGTATGCATAAGGTTGGAACCAAACAACAAAATTCTAAAATATTAATATTTCCAAAAATTGTATAACGAATTATTCAAAACGTGCTATCATTTAGTCATGGACCGTACATGCTTTCAAAAATGAATAGATGTTCAGGTAAGTAATATATCTCATTAAAGTAATATACATATACTCAATTAGTAGAAAATATAATTATAAGTAGTGTGTATACTGCAGACTATAATTTTTAGGAAATATAATGTAAAATTAATAAATGACAATCGTACATATATTTGACATAAGCAATTTTTTTTATTATTTACTTTTATTATTGTTTGATCAATATATTAAAATAAATATACTGTAATAGATATATATTATATAGACCTATACTAAATATGATATTTTAATATAAAAATGACTAAATTAGTGTTAAGGAAATGAAATTAATACATTTTAGGTAAATAACAACTAAAATTTATTTCATAACAGCAAACCAATTATTTATATGAAATAACGCTTACAATACCATGTACAAATCGATGTTATTGTAAATGTATGGTATATGACTATAATGAGTTATATTTTTATATTATTTCTTACTGTGTTTATCTTACTAAACTTATTAATATAGTATGTTAACAAAATATTTAAAAAAAAAAAGAAAAAGGATAATTGGTGTTTATTTTTTTAGATTTTTTACGAAATTTTGAAAATCACAACTTTTCTTTTAATGGTATTTTATAATCACTATATAATAAATTATTATTTCTGTAATAAAAAATATATATTCAATGAATATAAAAATGCAATAGATAAGCAACAAAATTTTGCTATATGGAACTGATATGTATTTGATATATTACGCACATATTTATTATGGTATATATATTTGACGAAAAAATTGAACAAATTAAAAAAAATGTTTCTCTTTTAAGTTCGCTGGCTACTACATATAGCACGGTTTTATTGAAATCCTGCGATTACTTTACTTGTCAGCCATAAGCAAATTAAATCACTTTCCATTGACAACCTTATTACGTATAAGGATAAATTAAATTAAATTATAAGAAAAATTTACAAAAATTAAAAACAAATTTCAGATTTATTTTCATTTCAATATTGTAAAAGTTCTCCAAAAGGAAACTACCCGAACAATTTTCATAAATCATATATTGAAGACAGATTTAAACAACTGTTATAAACTTATTATTTTAAATTGATGTTCGAGCTCACTATAATTACAACAACTATATTTTTTTTAAATTAAAAACTTACCAAGCAATGCCAATACTGAATCATTTAAAAAATCCATCTTTTTTGTAAATTGCCTATATTATTTCTGTAAAGTTTTCTTTTTTGGCAGAACATTGAAATTTTTCATCCATTTAACATCGTCTTTTTGAGAAGAGATGGTTAATAATTTAATTGTAATATCCAATTATGTATATCAATATTTCTAAAGTTATAAGAAGTTTTATATTTATGGTGTAAATAACTTAATTGTAACTTTTTATTTATTTGTTTAAATTACCTTTTATTATATTTTTCAATATTTTTAGTAATTCGAATGTAGAATTAAAAAAAACAATTACGCATTTTTGACTTACAAAAACTAAAATAAAATAATGAAACAAAAACTTCAAATGTAAAACAAAAAGTTCATTTAATCGAATTATTAATGGATAATTAATTAAATATCTTAATATCTAATATTGGATGGTAAAAAATCAGGCGTCCCTTTGGATGGATCGGACACATTTTGATATAGCAAGTGACTACTTGGAGTTGAATCCGTAGGGCAAAAGTCTGGTGAACCGACCAATTCTGTATAACACTGTGATTATGTAGCATTGTCGAAGATATTAGAGAATTCTGAGCCATTGTGTTCATTGTCTTGCTTTACATTGTGTTTTGGTTTGTAAATGTGAAGAGCTTTAACTGTTACAAGCTTTGAGAGATAACATTAAGAACCGAATATGGAAACAGTATCAAAATCAAGGTAGTGTTTAAGACATTTAAAATGTATGCACCCCAACACTCATCAAATCAATTTTATGATTCTTTGAACTATTACTCAGATATTGTTTAGTTACACACACAATTTGTCACATTGCCCACCATTGCCGTATAAATAACATTATTCCTTTTCTGAAGAGGTAAGGGATGTTTCAGTAAAAAAGCATTGCGTAAACATTTATTTTTGTAATATCTTCATTGTGCATATTTAGATATTTCTATGATTATATTATTAATTTTGTGTATGAACGGCACTGCGAAATTGACATTTTCATGATTTTATTCGATTTTCTGCAACATTTACCATAAACTGCACAAATTTTTTAGATAACTGCGTTACGTTCTTCCCTCTTTTTGTAATATTGAATTCTTGTATAATAATACAGATTTACAATACAAGAAATATGTGACTTTAAAACCAATATTAATATTATTATTATTATTATTATTATTATTATTATTATTATTTTTATTATTTTTATTATTATTATTATTTTTATTATTATTATTATTATTATTATTATTATTATTATTATTATTATTATTATTATTATTACTAATATTATTATCACTAATATTACCATTAATATGACGTTGCTGTGTATGACCTTACCAAAATCTTATTTATTTATATTTTAATTTTTAATAGTATTAAATTACTAATATTCTCTATATTAGATGATTTTTTTTAAGAGATATATATACATACAAATAGAAATATATGCACATATATATATAGGCATGAACTTATCATGTAGTTAATAAATACACATGAACACACACAAATACAGACAATACGAAATAAGCATATTTTGTCTGTTTTACAAAATTCTTCGTTTTTTCAAATACTTCAATTAATATTGTAATAATTATAACAAAAAAGGCACATAAATTATATATAAGAAATAATAATAGCAATAATTATAATATTAAACCAAAATGAACAAATCACTTTCGCGGACAAAAAACAATTTTTACTAAATACTATTTAATATAAAAGAAAAACTCAAATATTATGTTTTACTCTTTTAGCAGCTATTATAATAAAAATCTGAATATTCTAATTTGTTGTTAGGTTGCTATTTTTTTTTTTTTTTATTTTTTTTTTTATTGGTTGTATTCTCTCGTTAATAACAATGAAATAAATATATTATTACATTTTTTGTTTTTATTATAATTATTGTTATTTTATGTTTTTTATTTGGGGCCACCGATAGCAAATTTTCCAAGCTGCAATAAAATTCGACGTAATATTCTACAATAATTAAATCAATGAAAAATTTAATAATGTTATTTCTCTGTATGAAAAGTTGTGGTTTATAATTTTTCAGAGCTAACTTCTTTTTCAACCATCTCATTATTTTGTGTACTATACGTCACAATTTAATTGACTCATTTTTTAATAATATTTTAATTTCGTGCTTTAAGTACAACGTTTTGTACATGGCTGTCAATATTCTTTGTTTTAAAAAACGCTGCTTTGATCACAAAACAATTAGCTAAAACACGAAGTGTTCTTTGTATTTTTCAGTTATTTACCTTACACATGACATTTGGTATATATATATGATACTACTTAAGTACGTAAATTATATTTCACAAAATAAGATGAACTGAAAATTAGTTACAAATGAAATCAAAGGGTTAATAATTAATTATATAGTCAATCGTAAACATTGCTCTTTTGACAAATTGTAAGATCAAATAAATAAATTAATAAATTCAACAGATTGGTTGACAATTATTATTTTTGTGATTTTCTGCAATTTATACTATGTCTGTAGTTATATGTTATATTTGTAAATATGCAACAAAAAGCGATTTGTATTATGTAGTTGTTTTTATTTTGTAAATACAAAAATAGAAAAATTTTATAAAAGAACTTCATCATTTATAACAAGCAATAGATCTAAAAGAAATGGATTGAAAATGATCGTGAATTTTCATATTCAAAAGGGGGTAATGAACATTTATAGATGTATGTCACATGACGACAATTTTAACAATGTTCTACAAATTATGCTATAATACGTTTTATAAAACAACATTGACCTGGTAATAATAATATTTTTTTATTTTAGCAACTTAATTTATAGGCGGAGTACAGTACATGTTCAATAAAGCTGGTTTTATATAATTCTTTTTTATACGAATATATTTTGAAACACTGTATATAGATTAGAAACATTTCCTGCTTAAATTTACATATTATGATCGATCATACGATATATATACAATACCATATATATAAATATTATCTACACATTTTAATTATTTACGTTTACATTATTTGTAATGGAATTGATTTTTTTTTCTTAGAATATTGTAAAGTTAAAAGAAAGTTGAAAACATTTTCCATAAAAATATGACAGCCAAATGACTGTGACGATCACCTTTTAATGAGTTAAACTAATTTTAATGAATATGATGCACGTCTATTTGATCATTCAATTGCATTACAAAATAGAATTGCATCCAAGTATAGATTTCTTGATTAAATAGAAAAATATAAATAGAAATGTTTTGTCTCTATATTTGTATGTTTTGTCTGCATATACGTTTATTAATAAAATTTGTCACCGGACGTCGGTGAAAAACATCGGAATGTTTTTTGCAACAAACAAACACTTTATTTTGCATGGTTTAGTTTAGAATATATCTTGATTTTGTCACTTATTTTGTCTTTTGTTTTGTCTCATGATAAAATATTCAAACATATAAAATACTTGTAATCGTTTAGAGTGAATTTTCAAGATAGCTATGTAAACCACGAATAAAAAAAATGCTTTTAAGAAAATTTATTTATGAAAAGAGGGCGTGTAATGTGGGTATTGCGTTCTTGAATAACATAAATACTAAAGTATACATGCATTCAATTATCCATTGGCAAATAATTCGCATAAATAACTATATTCTCTGTTATATTTTCTTGTACAAAGGGTTATGTGAAATAATTACGGTAAAATAATTACATTCCCACAGTCATATAAGAGACAGACATGAATACACTGATACACACAAGTCATGTATAAAGCAATAGCAAACAAATTTATTGTTCATAATACATCTTTGTCGCAACAATTGTGAGTATCCCCACATAATTCAACAGCTTATTTTTGTTCGACCAATTCAGTTGACACAATAGTTGAGGTGGCTTACGTATGCCGTATAAATTTAACTATTGATTTGTTACCTCTTTCTCTGTGTCTCTCTCTTCTTTCTTTGTTTTGTTGATTGTTGTTGTTTTTTTATTTGTTGTGAGTGAATTTGCAATGATCTGTTTTTCCAGATATTATTTATTTTTGTTTATTTATTATCAAAATTGATGGTAATTATATATTTGCGTAAATATTTTGTTTTAATATTGAAAAATTTTAAAAATAAATTCTCCAGCATCTGTCTGTAATAGGAAAAAAAACACACACATACCCACACACAAACACACACATACACACACACACACACACAAATAAGGTTTTTCAATTTTATTTCTTGTTTTGTACCCAAAAGTCGTACGCATGTGTTTGTTAGTGTTTTTAGTGATGTGTATTTGTGCACAATTTTTATTTGTTATACCATAAAATTACTTTTGTACATAATATAATATAGTTTCATTTTAAAAACCATACAGTGTTTTAAGAAAATATATATACAACTCGTTTTGGGAATTTTTTCAGAATTTATATATACTACAAATAGACATGGTTTAATGTACAATCTGTTCTTTGTGTTTTAACTATACAACACAGTACGTTGGAATTAACGATTACAATTGGTTTTATATGGCGCTAGAAGGCTAAATGATCTTTGCGTATAATAGCCTATTATTGTCAATTTATACTCCATAAACAATTTTGTAAGTCACTGTTATTTTAATTTTTTATTCATATATTTTGGTTTTTTTTTTTTTTACACTGACCTCAGATCAATTTACTTTTTTTACAATAATATTTAATTTAATAAAAATGTATGTGTACAATATAAGATTCTTTAAATAAATTTGTAATTTTGTATTGAGGAAGACAACATTAATTTTAATTATTTATAAAACTCTGTCATTGTGTGATGTATACTTAAATTTTGCAGTTTGTTTTTTCTACTATTCGGTTTCAATTAACTTTAATTTTTAGTCCGTTAATGATATTTATTAACTATAAAAAAAAAAATGTTAAAAATATTATTGCGTCTTAATTTTTTTAATATATTTAATTAAGGTATGCAATATGTTTTTTGCCTTTTTATATTATGAATTTGTTTAAAAATGAACAAAATAAATTGTGAAATGACAGCAATACGATTGTGTTTGTTTTGAATTTTTATGTACACATTTTATGTGGGTGATTGTGTTGCTGTTGTATTTATTCGGACACATATTATATTTGGTAAGGTTTATTTGATATATTTTACACTTTTACTAAACGGATTCGAAAAATTAGAATACTACATAACATTATAAAAGATTGAAAAATAAAATAATTCAATCCAACACATACTTATAACTTTCTCCGCCGCTACTCTAAAGTTCAAATACATATTATCTATGTGTATGTATAGCTATACAGTATGTATTTAGTGTATCTGTAAATATTATATTAAATAGAAAAAATTTAAATGATGTCATAATTTTATTAATATATTTAAAAAATTATATTATTGAAATTAGATGAATATTTTTGTTATAATAAAAGAGGAAGAAAGCACTTACGCACACATACACGTTTACAAAAAAAAATAAATAAAAGTAAAATAAAACAACTATTGGTTTCGTCATTATTGATGCAATTTGCTTACGTTTTTTATTATACAGTAATACATCTAAAAACATAAGAGATAAAATAACGTTAACAAACGTGGGCTGTCTAATTATTTATTTATTTTGTATTTTTCTTCATGTTTTTGTACACATATACATATACCTTTAAATGAAATCATTGATTTTATACACATAAATTGTCATTTTTTTAATGTATTTTCCAAATTAAAAAGCATTCAACGGAATCCTGTTTTAACAGGCCCAAATATATATATGAAATGTATGGAATTAATCATATCTGATATATATGGTATATTATAATTATAACAATCTTACAGAAGTAACACTTCATACATGTGATTTACTAATATGTTATGTAATATTTATTTTAGGCTGACTCCCATGAATATAGCAACGTTTTAAATACACTCATAGTAACTGCAGTAATACTTAAATATATTTACAATATTCTTCGCCTAATGTGTATTTAGAACGTTGTCGCTCATCGGATCGAGTTTAAAATAAATATTTTAATAAATAAAAGTAAATTAAACATATGAAGTGTTGCTACTGTAAGATTGTTATGTTCCGTGGTATACAATACAAATTATTGAATTTATGGAGTCAGAAGGTAATTATATGTAAAAATCATTTACAATAATTGTTAATGATACAATAAATTTTTTTATAGGTGGTATGACAATCAACGAAAACCAACAACATCAAAAAATCGCCAGTATTTATTATTTTATTATTGCAGAATAATTGTATAATATTGAATATTCAAGCATTATCTGTATACACCTTTAACAAATAGTTATATCGGAATTATAATTATTAAATATAGTAATGGAAAACGCACATGATTTGTTAGCTGCAGCTTCTGAAGTGCAGCGAAGTGAGTACATTAAAGGTGCATGCGCATAAATTATTATTTTCTTCTTACCAATGACTGTTTTTTTAAATTTATTAATGTAATAAAAACATTTAATAGTTTAATTTTGAATGAATTTATTTACTTTTTTTTCTGCATTTCAAATATTATAAATATTTCAATTTCGCAGATCGATTATATTTTGTTGTATTTAAAACTACTGTGACACCAAAAAATACAGTAAATACACATTATTTTTCTATTGATGATGATTTAGTTTATGAAAGCTTTTTTAATGATTTTGGTCCATTAAATATATGTATGTTATATCGTTTTTGTCAAAAGTTAAATCGTAAATTAACATCTGCGTTACATGCTAAAAAACGCATTGTGTATTATTCATCAATGAATGCAGCAAAACGTTTAAATGCAGCTTATGTAATTGGTGCGTATTCTGTGAGTATATTTGTCTATTAAATATATGTATTTTTTTTTTATTTTTAAAAACTCCAAATTAAATTAAAATTAAATTAATTGTCAAAAATACTATTAAAGTTATTTTTTATAAATTTGTAATGAATCCATTAGATAATTTATTTGAATCGTACACCGGATGATGCCTTAAAACCATTAGTTGGAGGTAATATTCCACCATATTCAAGATTTTGTGATGCTTCATATGGCATAACAACATATAAAATATCATTATTAAATTGTTTACAAGCTGTTTATAAAGCTTTCAATGCTGGATTTTTTAATTTTTATGATTTTGATGCTGATGAATATGAATATTATGAGGTGATATTTTTATAATTATATATAATATTTGTCTGTATGTGTGCGTGTATGTAGTCTGTATGCGTATGTATATTTATATTTTTTTTGTCCACAGCGTGTTGAATATGGTGATCTAAATTGGATATTACCACAAAAATTTGTTGCTTTATGTGGCCCTAGGCAAAAATCTAAATCTGAAAATGGTTATCCATATCACGAACCAGAAACATATTTTAATTATTTTCGACAAAATAATATTACAACAATAATACGTTTAAATGTACAAATGTATGATGCAACACGTTTCTCTCATGCGGGTTTTGAACATAAAGATTTATATTTTGTTGATGGAAGTACACCATCAGATCAAATTTTAAAAAAATTTTTAGATATATGTGAAACGGCAAATGGTGCCATAGCAGTACATTGTAAAGGTAATATTTATAGCTATATATAGCTGTATATAAGTGTGAGCTAATTTTAACACATTCTCTTTTCCAAAAGCTGGCCTTGGACGAACGGGCAGTTTAATTGGTGCTTATATTATGAAACATTATCATTTTACTGCTTTAGAAGCGATAGCTTGGTTACGCTTTTGTCGACCAGGCTCAGTTATTGGTCACCAGCAGCAATGGCTTGAAGAGTACGTGTATTTATATTTTATAATATGTATTATTGAGATCATAATTTTATTTTCATTTTTTTGTACATAGTAAACAAGCATGGCTTTGGTCTGAAGGAAAAGCACATAGAAAAAAAATTAATTCAGTAATAATTAAACATAAATATGGGATTTATAGTATTGAACAACGTGAAATTAATCATCAAAATCAGTCTTTATCATTATTATCAGCATCAATGTCAATATCTAATATAACGGTAACAACCACAATATCAACAACAACAGAAACAACAACATCAACAGCAGTAGCATCGCCCTTAACAGAGTCGATAATGTCTACAGCATTACCAGTAACAGTTACAACAGCAACATTAAAAACAATACCAACGCTTACAATGAAAAAATTATTGACAAATTCTTCAAAATCATTAATTGATGGATGTAATTTAACTGGACAACGACCATCGGAATTACAACGACAAAAACGACTTACAATATATCCAATAATTGATAATAACAATGTTAAAAATATTAGTAAGTTCTTATATCAAATAAAATCATATATTATACATTAAATATATGACGATCACAATTCTAAAATACTAATATTTATTGCACACACATATATTTAGTATTTAAAAATGATCAATTAAAATAGAACTTAATTACTGTATTAATTTTTTTAGACAAAAATGCAGCCAATGAAGATCATAGTGTTGATATAGTTGTTGTAGATCATAAACTTTATAATAACATAGTAGACAATGAAAACAACTTCACAAAGAATAAAAGAAATTATTGCAATAATAATAATAATAATAATAATAATAATAATAATAATAATAATAATAATAATAATAGTAATATTAATAATAATATTAATAATAATATTAATGATAATAATAATAATAATAATAATAATAATAATAATAAAATTATTAAAAACAGCAATATTAAAAAGAAAAATAATAATTATAATAAATATAGTATAATTAATAGTAACAATAAAAATAACATTAGTAATATCAATAATAAAAAAAGTAATAATTATAATACCCTCAACAATAACAACAGCATTAAACGTAAATTACGAAATAATAAATGTAACAAAAATAATGCAAATAATTTCTTATCGCGTCAGAATATCAATAACGATAATAATAATAATAATAATAATAATAATAATAATAATAATAATAATAATAATAATAAGAATAATATTAAGAATAAGAATAATAACGATACTGATAATGATATTGATCAAAATAATGCCAATGATCAAAATAATGATAATGATATTAATAACAATAACAATGATAATATTAAACATCGTCATCAAAAAATAGTGCACTCAGCAATAGCATCAACAACACGTTATATTAAAGATGCATCAACAGTATCGAAACCTTTAATAACAACCCAAGGTGATGCATTGAATGAAATTAAAGCAATGCGTCATCGCCATTCACGTTCGACTAACAAAGCATTGTAAGTATTTGTAATGAGAAAATATGAAATAATTTTAAATAGGATTATCCTCAAAATTTAACAATGTTATAGAACCAATTGTGTAGTGATTATTTATTTTTGCTTCAACAAGAATTATAACAATATATTTTATTTATTTTTAGTTTACAAAACCTACAGAATAGCAATAATAATAATAATAATAATAATAATAATAATAATAATAATAATAATAATAATAATAATAATAATAATAATAATAACAATAATAATAACAGTAATAATAATAATAATAATAATAATAATAATAATAATAATAATAATAATAATAATAATAATATTGACACAATATTATTAAATTGACAAGTGCATAGTTAGTATAAAAAATTGGTTAAATTCACAAAAGGCGCGCCTGAATAATAATATTAATAATTTTATTAAGAATTATTTTTTAATAAATTTTTATATTTACGACCGTTTATAAAGTGTACATTGTATACTTTAATATTATGATTCACACTCAACCACTTTCTGTAATTATGTACGTTCTAATCCAATTTCATATGGCACCGCGAATCTGATTTCTTATATTTCAATATGGAAGCATCATATAACTATATAAATTACTATTATACCTTGTCAATCTAAAATCTTAATCTTATTCTTATTCTGGTAAATGAACAATATTCAAACAAACTTTATATAGACTTTATATCAGTATGTTTAAATTTCAAGTATCCGTCTTGTACAAATATTAAAAAAAGGATTAATAAAAATGTATGAATAACCTAGCCTATCATTATTACTGAGTTCGCAAAGTTCGCATCCAAGCGTGTTGCATAACATAATTTGTCATAGTTCCAACAGTATGGTATATACCAACCGACTATTCGAACTTACTATAAAGATTATTTCGAAAGATTTAATAAAGTATAGTTAGTTTTCATAAAGAGGTCAATATCAGCAAGGTCCATTGCACTATCTGTGCACATCCGTAATTTGTGAACACAGTTTAGAAAAATAATAGGTAAAATATGTTTGGTATTATTTAGGGGACTGAACTTTAAATGAAGAACAAATATGTAATTAGTTTATTATACTTGCACATTTTTTTATTATTATGTTGGTTTTTCGTGTTACGTGTTAGTGTTTGTCTTTAAATAAGATACGGACGTAAGGTAAGTATTGATAATTGCATATAAATCTTAATAATTATAATATATTATAGATAAATTTAGCAATTGAATAAAACAATTAGATTATATTATTGTATATTATATTATTCATTTGCCAGTGGACTGATTTTTATAAATATATATATCTGCTTGTGTGTGTATGTGTGGTTACGTTAATATATCTATACTTATAAAAATTATTCTGTTGATAATGGGACTGATAAACAGATCATTTTTCAGGTAGAGTGTTTGGTTTAACGAAACATATTGAACTTATGAAATATTTTAAATAAAGTTAACATTATTATTATAATCTTATTTATACTCCTTAACAAATAACTTTACTTAACTGCTTGTTGCTTAAAATGCATTAATAGATTGGTTATTATTTCGTTCTGTATCATATATTGCTGCAAATTTGGTTCACATAAATGGAAAGAATTGTTCATTATATATATATTTACATCTTAACTTAATAATTTTCAGTCGAGTTACGTTATTCAAAAAAAGACCATGATCTTATATAAACTATGGATTTGTATACACATCACATGTTGGATTAAGTTTAAAAAATTATATCGCTGATATATACAGAAATATCCTGGATAGAATGGTAACGGACAGTACAAATATTAAATATTTATAATATATTTTATTACCATGTATCTTTATGACAGGTTGTAAATAAATACAATAAATGAAACATTAATATCACCATCATCGTCCTGACTGGACGATGTTTTAATTATTCCGCATGTGGTGGTATATATTAATTATTCGGAAATTATAGTATATGTTATCATAGACTATATATATGTTTCTTTAATTCGGGATTGCGGTTAATTATTAGTTTTATGCGTATATTCCATTGCATTCTTTATGTCTGCATTTAAATAGTGTCCAACGCCACATTTATCAACCATATTGAAAAATATCTGTACAAAAATACATAAAAATAAAAGTTTAATATAATTAATAAAATAAAACTCTTACTTAGAATCACCCTGTATATGAATGTATGTACATATTCATGTGTACAAAAAAATTTAACTTGAAAAAAATTATACATATAAAGAAAAAATATCTTTACATATGTCTTTTGAAGTGTACGCAGTATTGAGAGTTTGATAAGGAAAGAAAACGACATCAACGAAACACAGATCAGAGATAAAATAATAGGGGTCCGATGGGCTAATTTTCGATTGTAAATGATGAAATATATTATATTTAGTAGAGAATTAAAACAACAATTTTACAAGCAAACAATTATAATTGTAATTTATAAATTAAATTTCTATCAAAAAGAAACTTTTTAAAATTCTTTGTATAGAATAAAATTTTTGTTCACGAATTTCTCTCTATTTATTGTCTTTATTTTTAATGATTATACTATCTCTCGCTACCATTATCGATCATATGATTTTGAAGGACGAAATGGTGGTGGGGTGGTGGTGGTTTGGTAATGCTGATGAAGGTATAGTATAGAAATCTTTGGTATTGAAAATTTTGGTAGAGCATAGAAATAAACATCATAGGCAGAAGCTGTAGCAGTCGACATAGTAGAAAAAAATGGTTGGAATTTTCCATATAAAAAATGTAAATATAAGAATTAGAAAAATTAAATAATATAAATATATGTAAAAAAAAATTTATGTGCTTGTGATTTATATTTAGTGAGACTTACGTCTGTGTTGATAAAAAATATTACGTAATACATTAAACAAAAAAGTGGAATTATTTTTTTATATAAAAGTCGTATATAGTTTTTACATTATATCTAGGTTGTTGTATATTGTAATGCGTGTCTATTGTATATTGATATAAAACCAGGATTTTTTGTTGAAACTATTTTTTTTAATTTTTTTTTAATTGCATAAATTGCATAGTTAAATTGTAAGAAAAAAGGATGTGTTTTTAATAAAGTTATTTATTTAATTACGTATTTAACCAACACATTTCAAAATTCCGTAGAGAAAAGGCCTATGACAGTTTAATTAGACCATCATTTTTTCAGTGGTAAGTATTAAAGTTTATATTTTATTATTTTTAAGTTTTATTCTATTGATTTAGTTATTTTAAGATAATATTTCAATACATTAGACACGCTCTAATATCTACATGTGAGAATTCCAATTTAAATAATGTTATGAAAAACAAATATATATATTTTATACATAGTAAAATGATGATAAGGACACGACTAACTCTAAACTCAATTCCATGGAAACGAAAAAATATACATTGGAATAATATTAGCTGTTGCCTCAAATGAATGTGAATTAATATACATAAGTGAAAAATGTAGATAATGAAATATTAAATTAAAATAATTTAATTTAGTTAGGATATTACAATTAAAAAAAGAAAATAGCAAATCTGAAAGCAAGTCAAACAAACAAAAATTATTATGGAAATATATATTAAGCCGGTGAAGATATGGCGACAGAAAAGCAGCAGCAGCAAACGAAACACAAAAAAAAATATGAAAACGATAATTCGCATACATATTGTATATATTACTCCCCATTTCCATATTCAGAAAGCATTTCACCGCAATTACAAGCGAGAGCTGCACATGATACTGAACCAATTATACAAACTGCCAAAAACTTACTTGGAAGACACAATTATCATCATCGTCATCGCCGGCTTCGGCACCATTCATTTGCTATAGGTGTTACATGGATATTACTAAGACTAATATGGTTGGGTAACTCAATATCAATTGAGCACAATAACAATAGCATCAGTATTAATAATAATAATAATAATAATAATAACAATAATAATAATAATAATAATAATAATAATAATAATAATAATAATAATAATAATAATAATAATAATAATAATAATAATAATAATAATAATAATAATAATAATAATAATAATAATAATAATAATAATAATAATAATAATAATAATAATAATAATAACAATAATAATAATAATAATAACAACAATACAAATAATAATAACAATAATAATAATAATAATAATAATATTAATTCAAATAAGAATATATTTAAAATAAAATATATAAATATGAAAATAATCGATAATATTGATCTGGTTAATAGTAATATTGACATTACTTATAATTTTATATATAATAAACGATGGTCAATATTTATAAAAAGTATTGGTTGCTCCAAATGCAATTATCAAAATGAAGGACAATTACGATGCCATCATCAACGGAAAAATACTTTTTCGAATTTACCATCAAAATTAGCTAAAATTGATGATATGTTAAGAAACCGTAAAACCTATATTACACTTTGTGATAATAATAATAAAAATAATTATAATAACAATAATATTAACAATAATAATAATAATAACAATAATAATACTATTTATAATAATAATAACAATGATGATGATGATGGTGATAATAATATTATTAATAATAATAATAATAATAATAATAATAATAATAATAATAATAATAATATTAATAACGATAATTATTTGCCAAAAATTAGCACAAATTCAATACGTTTAGAATCAATAAAACATCAAATATTATCTAAATTAGGACTTAAAACAAAACCAAATATTACAAATGATTTGCCGAAGCAATTTGTACTTGATACATTATCACGTGCTGATGAGCATTTAAATATCAATAATTATTTTGATACTAGTACTGCCGACTCTGAAGATAATTTTTATATTGATAATTCGACAATATTTGTTAATTTGGACGAACAATCACAAAATATAAATCATCATTATCATAAACAACAGCAGCAAAAACAAAAGCAGCAGCAGCAGCAACATCATCAAGACCAGCAAGATTATGAATCTTATTCAGATGAATTTTATGGTAGAACAAGAGAAGTGATAACATTTGCTGAAAAAGGTAAGTCACTAAATTAATACTATTTGTGTATTAATGTTATTCGCGATGTATGTATTTATTTAAGAAAATAAATAAAATGGAGGATATTATAGATTTAAAAAATCAATATATTATACAAACAGTCTGATAAAATAAAATGTGCAATTATCATATAATAAAGGCTTGATTGTAAAAGAGTCTCATCATCAAGTAGTGGTATTTCCAGTGACTCATACGAGTATATATGGCATCAAATATCATGTATTCATTACAGCCAATAAATAAATTATAAATTACTTTTGGGAGCTCTTAACAATTTACTAATTGGTCTGCAATTTTCGTACGATTAATTATATATAATTAATTACAATTATTAAATTTTTTATTGTTTTATTTTTGAAATTATCCCCGATTCTCATCCAATGCAGAATCGAATTCTTAAACGTAGTATCCACTTCGAGCATAATCATTTTTTCAAACGAATTTTGTTGGTAAAAATAAATACATATTTTTTTTTGTAATATTGATATTGCTCAATGTGGATACTATGATTTAAGAGAAAACATTATTGTAAATTTACCTATACCAGGTGCAATCTAACAATATTAATATCGTTATATCTTCAGAAAAATTTGCCAAGTATTCAATCTAATGTAAATATACATATCGTAATATCATCATTTTATAATTATGATATGACAATAAACTTGACAAATATTTGGATTAATTTTATCGAAAATTAACGAAATAATAAAGAAATATTTTATTAATTGTTTTGCAGTTAGAGATTCTTGAAGATATATATTATAATAAAAAATGTAACTCTTAATGTCCAATTTTTTTAAATTTTTTTCTTTGAATTAAGTTGACAAACGTAAATTACACATATACAACGATGTTACTCTCTGCTCCTATTGTAGCAGTCGTTTATATTTATAGAATTCGTATGTTTAAAATTTAACTTATTATTAGTCTTCAGAATACTTTATATTATAGTTAAGATGTCTAATTTTTGTATTTAAATTTTTTAAATTTTTTTGTTTATACCCTCTTAATAAACATTGTTTTAGGGAAACTATTGAATAACCAACAACTTATTGAATTTTCAACAACGGAAGAACATATTTCTGATCAAGATTTACATGTTCGTGCTGCTACTTTATGGATAAAAGTTGATATGAAAACTGATTATCAAAATTACCGCTCAATGAATATTATAAATAAAAATGTAACTG
>OU343119.1:102500-164478 GCA_910594885.2 Bibio marci
CCAATGAAAGATTGTGGCCTAGGCCGAACTAGGGAAAAAATATAGTTCCACACATATTGACTCAGTCTATGGTGAATACACCAAGTTACCTATATATTTAGATCGAATTTAGTATCAATTTACTTACCAAATATATTGCGTGTAAACTAAGCCATAGTGATAACTAAAGTGCTTTAAGGAAATTGTTGTTTAGTTCGAAAATACATTGACAGACTTAAATATGTTTATATAAAGACATCGAATTGGTTTTGTATACGTTGCCATGATTGAGGAGCAATGACAAGCAAACAGATATAACTTAAAATTACAATCACAGAAAAAGCCCATCAACTATTTAACTATTTACTATTTTTAAAAATAAAAAAAATAAATATAGTATATTCGTAACAACAAATTTTTACAATAAATAAAAACAGAAATTAAATAAATAAATAAATAAAACTCATATTTTTTTGAAATATTAAAATTTTTGTAAACTTAAAATTAAAAATGTAATATATTATTACTAATTATTTCCTTGTATTATTAATTTAAAATATATTTAAATAATTTAAATAAAAAGAAAACTTTAAAAACTCAAATAAATAATAAATTATTAAAATTATCAAAACAAAGAAAAATGTGTTGTTTTTCTCCTTATTTTATTCATTTTGTTTTTATCAGTGTTTATAAATTATAATAATCAGTTCGTAGTCGATGAATTTTGCTGTTTATCTGTCAAAACTTAAGTATTAGCAGTATTACTAAAGACTTTCCAACGGTTTTCCAACAAAATTTTGAAATGATTCAATTTTATAGTGAGTTCGTTTTTTCCGATTAATCTGAATGCTTTAAATGCTTATTTTACGTTTGTTATCTAAAAACAATAATATAATATTATTTAGGATTAAATAAATTGATTTTTCTGTGTTCTTCTTCCTTACACAGATGAATTCGTGCGTTCGTTTCCAGCACAGAATAGTTTGTGTTCTTATATACACATTGCCATATTTTGATCATGGAACTATTCGTTTAAAATACATTGTAACAGTTGATTTGTCAGTTTCTTTAATTTTTCAATCAATATATAAAAAATGTGAAAAAAAAATTTATTTTCCCTTCCAAGTATGGTTAAATCAATTAAACAAGATAACGAGCTCAATATTATGATGGATATTTTCGACTAGCACTTATCTAAGACTAAACATAAGACTAATCACAGTTATTGCTTGGGTATTAATTTAAAATTCCAATCTAAAAACTGCAAAAATATTTGGAATCTGTAATTTTACTTAAAAGTAATCAAACTTTTTTATACATATTTTCTATGTAGTGTTGCGCACCATTGAATTCAATGCACTTAAGTTTGGTAATTATTTCTAGGTATGTGTAATATTTGTTCATCGCAAATCTAATTTTGGTATTGAATAATGTTTAAAAAAATAAGTTACAATTATTTTTCAGTAATTTATGGAAATTTTGATAATTATTTGCAAAGGACAATTTTATAATTTGAATAAATGTCATTTTATATGACTTTGCCAGACTACAGCCGAAACGTGGTGGCCTGTGTGAACGAGTATAAACTTTATGTCATTTGTCAAATGTCTAAGTCATGCAAATAAATGTCATGAACTCAGTCATATGATTATAGTGCTTCTGCTCCTATTGCTACATACTTTCGCATATATATACATATTTAGTTATTGTCATAGGACAATGCATATATATATAGAATAAACAAAATATAAATTTGATTATTGAAAAAAAGTGATGCAATGCAATTTAATTATTAAAAAGTTATTCGTTCAATTATTCATACGAACTTATTTAATAGTGCATTATATTGTTGTGTGAATATAGTTGGCTTTTGTACAGGCTGTCAGCAGAAGCATTATATATTAAATTTATAACATTAATTATAACTACTTTTAATTAACGTAAACCACTTTTTTCAAAGTCAAACCATCTAAAAAAAACATATAAAAATGTCAGCACCAAAAAATTCATTATTTGATTATAAGGAAGAATCTAGTGCAAGTAAATTAGCCCGAAAATCCTCTAAGGATCCATTTATGCCAATTGGTAATTATTATTTTATATTTTTATAGGCTTTTTTTATTATGGGGCAATCCCTATTTTTGTGATTTAATAAAATGTTCTATTTTATATGTTAATTTATCATTCATTTTACTCATGCAACAACAATGTTCACAATGAATGATATAAGTGCAATTCCACAAATTTCATAATTAATAACTTTGTTGTTGCTATTGGGGTACTTACAAATCTAATTTTGTGTTATGTAAAAAAATACTAAATAATAAAATAAAAATTTGAATTCGAAGTTAAAATTCTTGTTATATAAAAAAAAAATATAAAATAAAAAAGTTCAATGTCAAATATACAAAAAAAGTACGTCGCACGTAGGTGCATAATGTTCACAAAAACATTTTCAAGTTCAAGTTCAAGTACACAATATTATTATAAAAAATAATAGTGTAGTCATTTTTTTATTCTGCATTATACTACATATTTTAACGATAAGTTTATGTGATTTGTAAGCAATCTATTCAAGCGAAAAATATCAAGAAAAAATACAGTATTCTTAAAAGAAAATGAGATTTACTAAAAAATTTTATTATTATTTTTTTAGGAATAGTTGGATTGCTATTTGTATGTGGTTTTGGTATTTATAAATATCGTACCCGCGGTCAAATGAGCACCAGTGTATATTTAATGCAATTACGTGTTGCAGCACAGGGTACAGTTGTTGGTGCATTAACAATGGGTGTAGCATATACAATGGTGGATAAATATTTATTTAAACATAATAATGATAATAATAATAATAATAGTAATAATAGCGAGGGCCAAATAACAAAAAAACATGAATAGAAATATAATGATAATAACAATATTACTTAAACATGTAAGATAATTATAGAAAATTAGTTTTGAGTGAATCAGAAATAGTTGCAAGGAAAAGTAAAATCTTGAATTATAATATATATGATGTAGTTAAATTAGTAAAATGATAACAAAAAATGTTGTAATCGTAGTTCATTATTATTTTTTTATTTAAAATTTGGTTCCTGTTCTATTTATGTAAAAGAAAATTCAAATTACATAAAATATAATTTATTTATTTTTCTATTGTTTTAAATTTATAATATAATATAGAATTTAATTAAAATTAGTTTCTAAAAAATATTTATTGTAATAATTACATAAAACAGGTCCGATTAAAGTATGAACAAAGAAGATGAAAAACAATTAGAATTGAAGAGAAAATAATAAGATAAAATCACAAATGAATATTTATATTGTTAAAAATATTGTTTTTAGTATATGTTAATTATTTAACTTAAATTAAAATTATAAAACATTTTCTTTTATTACTTTTGATATAATTCTACAACCTGGGCCATCACAATTCTATAATTTATTTATTTAAGTGATGTAATGGCAAACTATTCTTAATATATTTCTCATATAAACTTCACAAATTAATCCAATAGGCTGGAAATATATGTTGATGGATGGAAAATTGAAAAATTTAATTACGGAAAAATCAATTTATTGAAAAATAAATTTTATTTTAATTTTTTTCTTACAATAATTAAATTTTCATTAAGCAATCAATAAAAAATGAAAAAAAAAATAAAATAAAAAATAATAATAATAAAAGAATTAATTATTTTCGTAGTCATAAATAAGAGAACATTTTTCTTTCATATTACTGGATTTTCGTAATTATATAAAATGATAGTAAATATGTTTATTTATCATTAAATTTTAGAATTCTTGTTAACATTGTTGTTACGCATGGAATTTGTTTTTGTTGATGCATCATTGGATTATCTGGTGTATTTGATTCAAAATCAATAGCAACTCTTTGACATACAAATGTTAATAATGTTAATATGTCATAACGTTTACCATTTTGATTTAATTCCTGACATAAGCATTGCATAAACCATGACCCTTTTGTTGTATTTCGCCAAGAAAAAAAACCTTTCGACAATAATTAGTAATTAATTAAATTTATCAAAACAAAAATGTATGTCATATTATTTATTACCTGGTATTGTAGAATAAGCAATTAAAAAATCAGCGTGTATTGGTATTTTATAACTCATTTGTGAATCACCATCAGTTTCAGTAGGATGTAATACAATACCACCGTCCAACTGATCACCTTGACATGCCTGTATGAAAAATAATTTCGGTTTACCAGCTAAAGATGGACATTTTGTTGCTGTAAAATTATTCCATATAACATCTAATTTATATTGACAATCACGTGCATATATATATCCTAATTCGCCATGTGATAATATTGCAATTAATATACAATCGTTATCGGTATGATCAATTTTCGATATTTCCTCAATATAATATTGAATATCTTTTAAACGTAAATCTTTATAAATTTGCACATTAAAATGCAATTTTCTTAATGTTTGTGATAAATTTTCGCAATCAACATTTGTACCAGCACGTGATTTTAATGATGGTATGTCATAGGTTTCATGATTAAATATTATTGCATGGCCACGATTTATATGCTTCATATTATATTCAGACGCATAACGTTCGACTGGCATCCTAGCTACTTTTGGTATTGAATGACCACTTGTGTATATAAATATAAATGAAAAATTATTATAAATAAAAATACGAAATACCATATTATAGGTCCGTCAACCTAGCATGAAGATGGAGCGAATTATTAGATTAACTTGGCTTCTTAATTGATTCTGTATGGAAAAACAATGTTGTGAACAGCTTTACATGACGAATTCATTATTCGAGCGAAACGCTTATGTACACCGATGGAATAATTTCTATATTATTGATATCATCAACTCTTGTTACTCTAGGGCGAGAATATTACAGTCGTATGTACAAGCACTTTATTACAGTCAAGTTAGTAAATTACCCCACATTAGCTTATTTAATAATTTACCAATTGATCTGTAAATATCGAATGATATGTGTTTCCAGAATTTTATTATATATCTATAAGTAATTTTATTATAGCACATTAATTTAGCTAAAATTTGTCATAAATTACAGTACATTACGGACCACTACGAATGCTATTATCGAGTTTACTTTTAGCCTTAAATGAACAAGTACAAGATGTTGGAAATTAATTTTTAGCTATACATAATGATACAATATTGTTTGCTATCGGGATATCTGTAAATGTTTAACAGAAATATAATTATTTATTGTATATTTTAGAAAAAGGTTATAAATTCAATTCTTTAATCCCACAGAAATTTAATTATTTACTGTATATGTATATTTTAGAAAAAGGTTATAAATTCAATTCTTTAATTCCAAAATACATCGCTTGCACATAAATATGTCAGCAATTTATCCTATTTAGACGTATATTCGTTTAAATTATTACTTTTCCATCATGTTAAAGCAGATATCACGACGGTCCGAAATATTACCAATAATATTAATTTTATAATACTATAATATATAATCAAATATCTATTAGCTTTGCAATAACATTTAAATTTATTTTTCATTTGATTGGGGATGCCCACGCTAAAAGAAAATATAGGTGCATCACAACAACTCACCACAAAATGACAAAGCCATAAATATACAGATAATAGTCGTACAATTACATTATAAATAATACTTAAATAATTAACAAAAAATTAATTACCCAATAGATCCCCAAGCATCAGCAGCATCTTCATTCTTAGAATTTTCACTCATTGTTTCAATACTAAATATATATTTAATAAAAAAAAAAGACAGCGTGCCCTTCACGATCACCACTTCTAAATATAATATTCAAAGACACGTGCGCCGCTGCGTTTAACCATAAAACAATCTATTCAATTTCTTAAATTTCTCCTTTAAAATATTGTGTTTGTTCTTTTTGTCTGATTTCTATAAGCAATTTATTGATGATGATGATGATGATGATGACTTCTATAAATTATCCTTTACATTTATACTTTTGCTTGTATTTAGTGTCTATGGTTATTGGTGGCAAAATTTTGTTGTGGAATTAGGCGTAGACTTCTAATTTTGCCCTAATAATATTGATTTTTTAAGTACCACACTATGAATATGTATAAATTATTAATTATAAAACTATGTTTCAATCAAATTTCACTTAACTAATGAATAATAAATGTAAAAATGTGATGAGTAAACGAGTTTTAAAATAAAATACCAAATTTGATTATTTCATTTTTCTTTTATTCAAGAACAAATATACTGAAATGATTGAAACATATAATGAATTTATTTTATATGTATAAAATAAGAAAAAAAAACAAGTTTATATATTGCTGATTGCTGTATGTAATATGGAATGTAAACCTCAATTGACCTTTCCAATTAAATGTCAGACAGAATATAGCAGAAAAATGATTGTTTTTGAAAGGGGTTATAGAATTTTTTAGTATCTTTTATTGTTTATTTATTTATTATGATGAATTTAAATAAATTTTGATAAAATTATACAATGTAAATAAACACATAAATTTCAATTGATAAAAAAAATGTTAATAAAAATAAATAAATATTTATTTTTGAATATTTTCAAAAAGTATTGAGGTTATTTTTCGAAATTGAACTGTTGTAAACAGACCAATATATTCGTTTTATTCAATTTTTATATTAAAAATATATGATTTATGTTTTAAAATCAATTTGAAGTTTATTGTAACTAATAAATGATAAATGTAAAATCAAATTTTATTGCTTAAAGAACAAAACTTAATAAAATACATCATTTGATTTAATTATTAAAATTACAAAAGCAATGACAAGTAACATATTAGACTAAAAATATTTTATTTTATAGTCGTATAAAAAACTGTCAAAAAATTAAAAGTAAAATGACATTTAACTGGAGAGGCCAATATCAAATTTATATGAATTTAATTTAGTTGGTTTTTTGGTTTTTTTTATACAGTGTTCATATTGCCAATTCCGAAACGAAATTTTAAAAGATGTATAACCGAACTGTATTGGTTACACTTTAGTACGACATAAACACCATTCCTTAAAATATAACCTCCTGTAATATTAACTCTTGTGCTTTTATTTTAATTTGTGTGATAAAATAATAGAAATAATGGGAAAAATATTTGAGAAAATTTCCCTTGATGTTAACTGAAAATTATCCTATATTACATTTAATGTCTATTTCTATTGGTACATTGATTTTGTTTACTTTTCTTTTCTATTTCTTATATACATATCATAAATTTCTTCATATTTAAAGTTTATACGTAAATGATTTCACAATATTTGTCGTAATATTAAAAAAATCTATCAGATTAAATTGAAATTATCTTTTTCATTTTTTAATATATTTGGATTTCAATTTATATTAAGGGAATATTGGTCTACGTATTCGAATATATCGTTTTTGGTTCAATTGATGTTTTTTTGTACATTTTAGCGTAAGGACAATGATATTTAGATTTTGTATTAATATTATATATAGATATTAATTAAAAGATTCAGTAAAAGTAAACAACAACTTATCTTATTTCAATTTTATTTATAAATTAATCTTTCGTTGACATCGCGGTATGGAAAAGTTTCTGATAATTGACATGATCCATTTCAGAACATGGTTAAAATCGTACTACATAGTAGCGTCTTGCTTGAAGAACGACAGAGCGTCATCTTGAGATGTATTAACTATAATTATTACTTTGAGTACTTTCCAATATAGCTCCATAAAAGTTTATTGATTTATGAAATATTTGACCTTAACTATTTTACAAGGATTTTTTACGAAAGGAAGAAGTAAAACAGTCGACTCCTACCTACTCCAAGTAATTCGAAAATTATTAGAATATAGAACTGTGGCATAGCAAAACTACTTCAAATTTTATAGAGAATCTATGGATTTAAGTTTCTCAATGATAGTAAAAATTGTGACTAACACAGGACTTTGTTGGAAAACCTAATAATGAAAAAAAGTTGTTGACTATTCTGCTATTAAATTCAATAAAGAGAGTAATTAAATCTGCGTGGTTTACATGAATATACTGGTAGCCTTATTCTCCTAGTTTAGTTGTCCTATTTACTAAATGGGCAGCCTTTTTAATTATTTAATGCGATGACAAATTCATATAGAGAATACATTTTATACCAATTTTGTATTTATATATTAATAAGTCAATAATTAAATAAACATATGTAAGTGTATTAATAAAAAAGAGTTCAGTATGTGTGATTTCATATTTTGTGAATAAGTTGAATGCAGTTTTAGGTGGAAATTTAGTTTGTTTTTATTGTATTATCTTTTTATTAATTTATTGTTATTAGATACGAAACCAAATAATAAATTAAGAAGAAATAGAACTGCATTATTATGCAAATATTACTTATACGCGTTTTGCCAAAAAATTCTTTTGGTTTGTTTTAGTAGTGTAAATTAAAGATTCGGTTAAGTCGAATGCAAGAAATTAAAATACATTTACATTTACATTAATTTTATTATTCAATTCGGATTGTGCTACAAAAACAGCAACAACACTGAAATGGGGATTATAACAATTTTGGTGTGGATGAAATTTCACAATTATCACATTTTGCGATGGTTGATGCTGATATATATACTTTCAAGATTACTGAAGTTGATGCGATTTTTTTATTGAGATAATTTTAGACAAACGAATATTTAGTGTAGTACTGTAACCAAAATAGTATGGTAATTATTATGATTTCATAAATATCAACGTCATTAACGCCATTATCATTATCCATTAGCATGTTAATGTTACACTGTATAGAGGAAAATAAATATAATAAAGTTGATACCTATTTTAGACATAATTTGACAAATATTTCTGTATGAAAGTATATAATAATTTTGCTAAAATGAATTGTTGAAATTACATTGCCGTTAATTCAAAATCATATGATCTTAGGATATATTTTTAAATTTACTACTGAAACGTTTTCTACTTTCCATATTCATGGTCATTTTTTTATTTAACATACAATATGTAAATTGTAAAGACTGTAAATCTCAGATATACAAGTTCTGAATAACTTTTATTCAAAGGAAAAATTAATATTACACAGACAGTATAATTTTTAATCCATATGTAATTCAGTTTAACGTATTTATTTTGGAAATGCATTTACATACATAACAAAATAATAAATTCATAAAGTTTGTGTCTCACAATCATAAATTATCATATTAATATAAATTAGTTTTAAAAGATCAGAAACAACAAAACCAGTATTGAAATGGATTTGACTTAACAAATATAATATTTTATTTACAAAAGTTTTATTCTGTCTAAAAATTTTCTCTCATATATAGGAATTACACGTATATATATATTATTAAAAATGCATCGAATTCAAAATAAACAAATAACATCAACCGATACATACAAGCTAATACAAATAAATTAATAAAATCAAAATCAACAAAGACCGGGTTATTGATAATATAACAATAATGAAAAATTAGCAAATACACAACTGAAATAATTTAATAATTTTTTTTTTAATTATTATAATAATTTTTTATGTGAAAATAAAAACATTAACACTAATAATATTACTAACAATAATATATTGATATTTTCCAATCTTTTGTCAGTATTCGAATCTGTAATACGAATTTTAACCTAAATCTACAAATTTCATTCAAATTGAACAGGTTAAGTGTGATGTAGAAGTCTATCAGCATATGATTGCATATCTTAATTATTCTTTACTGAACAAGCCTACACAAAATGAAATAATTTATAAGTAAAGTTACATTACTAATAGTACCAAGAGATAAGTCGACAATACACTCTAACTCTAAAGGCTAAATCTGTATATGTACATAAAGAAATTTGTACTTGTTGTTCAAATGGTTAAAAATTATTACCAAAAATGAAATATTCACACAGTTATATAAAAAATTATTAAAATTTTCTATATTACATTCAATTTGCTTTTGTTTAATCAGTTAGTAATAAGAGAATCATTCTGTGATCAAAAAGTAATTTGTTCAACAAAACTTGTTATAGCAGTATGTGACTATTATAAATTTATTTATTTATTTATTTATTTATTTATATATTTATATATTTTATATATTGTTATTAGATATGTTACTGTAAATACATTTAATATATATTGTATACTATATATATATGGTATTTACATGTATGTGTTTGAAAAAATTATGAAGAATGAGATGGAACATCCATATATTTTATCAATACAATTTATGTATGTGTATTTGTGTTAAAATATTCAGTAAATTCTTTTATGTACATATTTCGTTTTCTTCTCTGGCTGTGTAACACTAACAAAGAGCTAACAACTAATAATGTATGTTTATATGTTGTATATATAGACAAAAATTATTGACGGTCGCTGACTTTTCCATCTCATCGTTTCTAACAAATGCAATTGTTCAGAAACAGAAGGAATAATATGTCTAGTATATTAAAAAAATTATATAAATTAAAATATAAGTTTTTTTTCAGTATTAACGTGAACAACATCAAGGCAACAGCAAACACCTAATAGCAGCTGCATCATTACAATAATACTACAAATTGTTATTAAAGAAAAAAATTACAGTGATATTTACAATAATTAAGTGGTATCCTATCTCGCTTTCTCTCGTCGGTGATATTTGCCATAATCGCAATTTTTTTCTTCTAATTGGCTTTCCCTTTCTTAAAATAAAAATTGTTGTCAATCTTTTTCAGACCATCTAAATAAAAGTGTTAAAATTTACGAAAAATGTGTTTTATTAATAAAATGTGTAATATTATTTAAATTGCCAGATTGTTAAACGTCTAAAATTTAGTGATTATATATTTATATTCGTATACGTATACGTAAAATTATATGTAACATTATATAAAAAATAGAAAATTATATATACAAGTACAAAATAACACATATATAAAAATCTAGCAATACGGCGATATCTTATCCCTTCGGGCGGCTAATTGAACTTGAACAATGAACCGTAAAAGTATTATGCATGGATATTTACTGAAAACAAAATGAAATTGCTGTTGTTGTTATATTAAATAGTTCTAAAAAAATTAACTAATATAATTTTAAAATAAAATGTGGAAATAGTTTGAAAATCCAAAAATTTAACGAACACAATGAAAGTATAAAAAAACACAGATATTTCAAAACAAAAATTGAACTGATGGCAACTATTTTAGGAATTAATTGAATAGGATAATTGTTCAAAGTAACCTTATAAATTTTTGATAATAAAATTTTGATAATAAAAGTGAAATAATTAATTTAATTCAACATTAAAAAATGTGTTATCATTTGAGTGTTAGATCCGTCCTAATGTATAGCAGTATGGAAAATGGAAATTGTGCAATAACCGAAATTTTTGTGTTATTATATACGTATTTAATTAAAACAAATTAATATTCTTTTTTCTCGAAGCTAGTGGAGACATTTTACCATTGGTTTTGTGCTTTTAATATATTTTATTATTATTTAAAATAAATATTAATTTGTTTATTTATTTTATATTTGTATGAATATGTATTCTTATTAGGATTTACATATAAAAAAAAAGGTAACCGTAAACCTTATATAAAATTAAATCAATATATAAAAGCGTCTTTCACGCTTTAGATCGAAAATTGAATAGTTAAAAGTGTAAACGAAAACTGCATCTAATTTGGATGCAGTGTTAAAATTAAAATAAACACAATTCTATCTAATTTTGATTTAAGTCATATAATGCCTTTCAGTTGACGGAGTATTTACAAATGCTGGAAGAAACTTTATCCATAAGTTCATTGTTGGGGATGGCAATCACCAAACGATTCGCTAATATTTAATGCAGTTTTTTTGCTGTCTGTAAAGATGCTGGATATTTGTTTCACAAATTAAATTACATGGGAATCTATTGGATTTATAGTATTTTATAAAGTGTAATGGATTAAAAATTCAAAAAAATAAACAACAAACCATGCTAGGTTCATCGAATTGTTTTACTGGCTGTTTTACAAATTGTTTTAATCGAAATATGAATGATATAAATTATATTGATTATTCACATCAGGATCTAATTGATGTGCCAATAGAAATTTTTCAGTATGAACGTACATTAGAAAAATTGAATTTATCATCAAATCGAGTATGTATTTTTGTGTACAGTATTTTTTATGTTAAATTGGGTATTCATGTTTTATTTTCTATATACCTCATTAAAATCATTAGATTGCAACACTACCAAAACATTTGTTTCATTGTTTAGAATTAAAAGAATTACAATTAAATGATAATACAATAACAGAAATACCACAAGGCATTTTGTCATTAACACAATTACGTGCATTAGATTTATCACATAATAGTAAGTATATTAGTTTTGTATTTTTAGCAAAGCCAATTATATTAATTTCATATTTGTTTAGTTATTTATTATTAATTTGTTTTTATTTAAATATATATATATATATATATAGCCATATTTACAGTTAGTGATAATTTAAAATCTTGTAAACGTTTACATATTTTGGATTTAAGTAATAACAATATTGAACGTATACCTGAAGTTATAACGCAATTAATATCGTTGCAAGAATTATATTTTAATGATACATCAGTAGAATTTTTACCAGCAAATTTTGGTCGTTTAACAAATTTGCGCATATTAGAATTACGTGATAACCGCTTAACTTCATTGCCAAAAACAATGTCACGTTTAATAAATTTATCACGTCTTGATATCGGTAATAATTTATTTGCAGAACTGGTAAGTTTTTTTTTCTGCGTCGACTGCCCAATAAATTCTCTGTCTCACTATGACATAAGCTGGTTTTTGAATTTAAAATAACAAATACAAATACTTGAAATCACAGCAATGTCTCCTTGATTGGATACTGGGGAGAAGTTATTGAGCAGATGATGTATTTATATATAATAATAAAAATGATAAAAATAATGTAAATAAATACAAATTTAATTTATTTGCGCAGCCTGAAGTTATTGGACAACTACTAAATTTAACAGAATTATTAATTGACGGTAATCAAATAATACGTATGTCATCAAATATTGGTAATTTGGAAAAATTAATATATTTAGAAGGTAAACGAAATTGTTTAACTGAATTACCAAATGAAATTGGTAAATGCAAAAATTTGGAAGTATTATCGTTATCATGTAACGATTTAGAACAATTACCATTTTCAATTGGTAAATTAAAATCATTACAAACATTTAAATGTGATGAAAATCAATTAAATATATTACCCGATTCAATATGTCAATTAGATAATATTGAAGAATTAATGTTAAGTCATAATGATTTACAAGAATTGCCAATAACAATTGGTTTATTAAAACAGTTGCGTATATTAACCGCTGATGAGAATTTATTGAAACAATTACCAAATGAAATATGCAGTTGCATTAATTTAACAATATTAAGCGTGCGTGGTAATAAATTAACATCATTACCTATAGACATAGGACATTTAATACATTTACGGGTTATAAACATTGTTAATAATTTTATACAAACAATTCCAATATCATTATTAAATTTGTCGCTTAATTTAACAGCATTATGGATATCCGACAATCAAAGTAAACCATTAGTACAATTAGAAACAATTGTTAAAAAAAGTATAAATAATAATAATGATAATAATAATAATAATAATAATAATAATAATAATAATAATAATAATAATAATAATAATTTAATAACAGAATTGACATGTTATATGCTGCCACAGACAGATTACAGTGAACTATCTGAAATGGCTAAGCATAATTATATTAATAAATTACAAACAGAAATACGAGTTAGAAAAGCGCAACAATGTCCAATAATAAGAAGAACATCAGCTACAATAACATTTGAAAATGATAAAACCAAAGGTAAGCTCAATTATTTATTCTAGTCTAATTTATCACAAAATCTAATTTAAAATAGAATCTGTTTTTTTTGTTAATATGTGTTTTTATTTATAGATACAGTAACATTGAAAAATAAAAACTGCAATAATAATAATGATAATAATGACAATAAAGATAATAATGATAATATTGATAATAATATTAATAATAATAATAATGATAATGATAATAATGATGGAAATAATAATATTGAAAATGACAATGATACAATTTCTATTGAGGGAGAACGAATCCAATATTTAAAAGATAATGGTGACAAACATAGTCGCTTAATCCGTTCACCAACACCATATCCAAAACAATTGCGCATTTTTTCAAAATATACTACAAAATATATGAAACAACAACAAAAACAATCAGCAATGAATATAAATGATATTACAAATTCAAATTATGTAATATTGCCAATAACGAATGAAAATAGTATGGGAGATACAAAATTTATTGAAGAAAATATAGTGCCAAAGCGAAGCAATTACACAGAGATCGTAAATGTTATAAATAAAGAGGACACTAATGAAAGTGACAGTGATAATAATAATAATAATAATAATAATAATAATAATAATAAAAATAATAATGATAATACCGATAATGAAAATGATAATGATAATAATAAAGATAGAAAAAAGGATATAACTGAAATTCATAATATATTATTTACTTTATTTGATCATAATAAACCTGTGTTGGAACATGTTGATAAACAAAATATGATTGAAAATATTGCACTGACTGATGTAATTACTGATTTTGGAGATTCAATAGATGGATATATTCATAATGTTAATAATTTATACAATAATAGTAAGAATTACTACTGTGACAAATTGCCACCTTCTTATCAACATGCAATTAATTATTCAACTAAAACATTTTCTGATCGACGTGATTTAAATAATATTGGTTTTGAACAACAACTACGTTTAGATCAATTTCAAGGAAAACAAAGACAGCAAAGACAAAGAGCACAAAATGAGCAGCAATATCATATGCAACATCAGCAATTTGCTCCACATAATATGAACCCAAAATTTACAGTACAACAAGAATTACAAATAAATCCAAAATTACTACAATTACCAAAACTTGCACCATCATCACTAGCACTATCACCACCAGAATCATCAGCACCACGTGCCTCATCATTTAAATCTAGGAATGAAACTACGAATGTGAAAAAATAGAAAATTGCTAAATCTAGCATACCTAATCTAAACTTTAGTTGCCCTAAATCGAAGCCGTTTATAATTATAGAAGAACAAAGAAAGCTGGAAGAATCTATAGATGCATTTGGTAATGTTATTAAATATTCATTAATTATTGTAATATAAAGTATATGTTGTCAAGTGGTGGGTAATAAGAAATAGTTTTAATTGTAATTACCGCAGAGTTGCTAGAATTTGGAATACACACTTCTGTTAAAGTTTAATAAATATACAATATTTATTTTACTTATTTTTACTTAGGACAAAATTCATGCTGACAAAAAAAAATTGTTTTTGGCTGAGTATATATTTTCATAAGAAATTAAACAAGGCTGCAAATTTGATTGCGTAACATAAAAAGAAAGGGAATAGTTATTTTAAATGTATTAATATAATTTATTTGGTTTATATTTTTAAGTGAATAATTGAATTTAAATGTAAAAATCAATGATGTTACATAAACCTAACGAATTTAATACTATATGAAAAATAAAAATGGGGTCTATTCATCAGACGATAGACATCCAATATAGGCTACTTAAAATTAGTCGAATTTTGCTCATCTTCTAATTTAACCGTCTCCTGGACCACTTATTTCCAATATTTCATGCTTATCGCTTAAATACTTCGATAATAAACTTGGGGAACAAAAAACAACTATTCAAAAATTAAATATAGTTACTTGATTTACCATAATAATAATTGTTAATAAAGTTTTACACGTTAAAATAATATTATTCGTGAAACAAAGTTAAAACAAAAACCAAAACTAAATAAATAACTATTCTAACCATCAATTCAATATGAATTATCAAAAATTGAAATAAACGCCCCGCGTAGTTATTCTTATAATAAGCATAAGTTAAATAAATACAATAAATAATTAATAATTTTTAATTTGATTTTTTTGTACAATTTTTAAATGAAAAAATTCCTGCAATAAATATAAAAACAATAAAACCTTTATGTGAGAAAATTTGTTGAATCCACCACCATAAATTATAATTACTTAAATAATTCATAATATTATCATTTTCATTTAATTCTTTTAAATATTTCTGAATTTTATATTGATGCTTTTCTAATTCATTGACATTTAAACTAATTTCTTCTAATTTATTTAATTCACCGAAATTTATGATATTTGCATTATTATTAGCATTAGTTTTATTATTGAAATTAATAATATCATTATTATTAATAGTTAAAAACTGATTTAAAATATTTAAATCATTTTTAATTAAATTATTTATTTCAATATTATTTGCATTAAATTTAGTAATTAATTTAGTTAATTGTTCATAATTTTTATATGTTTTAATTGTATTTTGCGTAAAATTTAAATTATTTAAATTTAATTTTATATTGTTTGGTATTGCTGTTTGTAAATTATTTGTTGCTATCGTTAGTAATTTAATATTTGATTGATTTATTTTAAAACCATAAATTGTTATTTTTGACGTTTTTATAACGCAATTGGAATTTATCTTTATAATTCCAGTATTTTTCAATTTCAATTGTTCTAACTTATCCGGACAATTAATTGTTATAATTTGCGATTTTGGAAATGTATATAACCAAGTATTTAATTGTTGTAATTTTATCCATATTTCTGTTTGTAAATTCATTATACGTGTGTTACAATTGGAATTATTAATCACATTCTCATAGTCGCTGGTGGTATAATTTAATTCACTTATTTGTAATTTCAATAAATTGATTTCACATTGATTCGTTACACTTACATATTGTGTTGGTTGTAACTGCTTACATATTAATTGTGATTTATCAATGAATAAACAATTATTTAATTCTATTTGTTTTTCATAGGTTATATATTCATTAAAATTATTTGTTTCGATCGCGATCAATTCGTTTTTTGGTATTATAAATTGAAATAATGATCTTGACTCTTTACCTTCGTTTCCATTATCATTATCATTATAATTATCATCATACTTTAAACGATAGGGATAACTGGTAATTTTATATAAAGTATAATTATTTTTATTTATTAGTGGTATTTTAAAACTAATTATCATTTGATTATCTATAATACACATTTCCGGTTGACTTAATAATTGATAAAATTTAATGAGCGCCTCTTTATTCAAATCAAATGGTAATTGTAAATTTTTAAATTTTATTGCTTCATTAATTTTATGTAATTCTTTTAGAAATATTAGCGGTGGTAATAATTGAGGATTATTTTTTATATAATTAATATTTTGTTGTAGATAATAATTATTTTCATTGTTATAATAACTATCCATATTGTCATGTTGATAAGGAAATTGCTGTATAGATATAGCTTCTAAAAATTGTTTTTGTTTTAATTGAAAATTCATTAATAATATAATTAAATATTGTATTAAATCTTGCATATAGTTTTTTAATTTTATCATTACTATGATATCATTAACATTCGTTATCATTTCGTATAATGTATCATTTATATTTTTTAATTGTTGATTTAATACATAAGAACGAATTTGATTTCTAATATTATTATCATGCAAATATTTAACTGTTGATTTTAATATTGATGTTTGTTCTATGGTAATCGTATTAATCGCATCGATATTTTCATTTTGCTTATTTATTAATTTCAAATATACTTCACCATCATCTTGTGTTAATGTACCAAATAAGAATTTATGCATACTGCCAACAATATTGAATAAACCACGTCTTTTACGCATTTTTGTATTACTTTTATCAGCGTTTGTATTGCTTTTATCGATACGATGTTGATGTTGTTGTTGATCTTAGATATTTACACACACATATATATATATATATATATATATATAAAAAGAGAGAAATATGTAGATTAAGATAGATTTCAATTATATATATTTTTAATAAATTGTATGTTTAAATTAAAAATAAAATAAAATTATTAATATTAAGTAAAATTATGTTATATGTGCGATTAAAAGCATTTATGAATTTTTGTATTTTAATTTGATATTAAATTATTATATTTACAACATTAATTAATTAATAATACAAAATTCATTCATTCATAGTGTATTATAATTAATATGTTACAGCGTTTTGTCTCACATGCAAATAAATCTTTTTCAATAAAATACCGTACACACTATATTTTCATGTGTTTTGCTTATAATATTTGTCTGTTCATTTATTTAATTCGGTTTTATGTTACACCACTTATCTTAGAAATAGAAATTATAATTTTTAACATATTCAAGTAATAACAAAATTAAATTAATTTAAATGGCCGTACGCTTATGAAGTGAAAAATTTAAGTGAACAATATTAAGTTAATAATTTTATTATTCATTGCCACAGAGGCTAATCACCCATATAAAAATTGTGGAATTAAGGATACATTCATGTTTTTTTGTTAATTGCAGTATAATTGGTAAATTGTTATAAACTCTCACACACTGCAATTTATCAACATTGCTACAATTTTTCACACATAAAATATAATTTTTAAATAATTTTTATATATTTATTATTGTTTTAGACTTAATTATATATTATATATTTTTGTTTAAAGGTTTAAGAAACTCTTTATTTATAATTTACCTTCATTTGTTGTAGCATTAGTAGAATCAGTAGTTGTTGCTGCTGCTGTTGGTTTTAATAATTTAATTGTTGTAAACCATTTACTATTATATTCATCAATATCATGTAGTAAATTTACAACATGAGCCAATATTAAACCACAACTGGTTTTTGGATCAACTTCATATTTGTTATTATTATTATTATTATTAGTTTCGTTATCGTAAATTTTTATGTAATTAATATTATCAGTATTTATGTTTGCATTCACAATAACATTACACATATTTTTGATTTTATCAACTGTATCATGTAAAAATAAATATTCATCTTCATATGATGTTAAATTTATATATGTTATAATTTTCCATTCTTCATTATACAAACTCATTTTTCCAATTTCTTCGTAATATAATCCAAAGATATTAGTATTATTATTAGACTCATTATAATAAATATTATTATGATGTTGTTGTTGTTGTCGTTGCTGTCGTTCTGGGTTTTGTTGATGTTTTTGCAATGGAATTACCGATAACATTGATGACGATGATGATGATGATGATGATGATGATGATGATGGTATTGATAAAGGTATTACATTATATGATATGTGTATTACAAAACAATTGTACAGTGTTAACCTTAAAAGAAAATGACATATATTATATATTCATCTTTCGTTACTTTGTCTTTTCTTTTGTATTATGATAAAAATTGTATAAGCATTTTCCAACATTATCTATAATACAGTCCTATATACTCAACTACAAATTATTCCATTGTGTTAATAATATATTTATAATTACTTAAGATCGAAGAATATAATATAAAATTTTAATAATTTAATTTAATCAATAGAAAAATAAAAATAATAATACAAATATTGGCTAATTACCCAAATAAATAATTCTTTATAAACATATTTTTTGATTTCGTAGAGTGTGTGCGTGCAGTCTGTATTTATTCACGTAAAAATTAAAGAAAAATACAATAAAATAAAGAAATAAATAAATACGGATAAATGAATCACTAAATTTGGATTTCGACGACTGCCAAGTATCTTTTTCATTTAATTTTTATATATGTAATTTATATTTAATGTGCGTATATATTTTGATCGACTATAGAAATGAATTATTTTTCTGATATGCTCTATTATATATATATAAAAAAAAAATCTGTACTTTATACATATTAAACTTTAACAAATAAAAGTTCAATATTTATGATTTCTGTGACAAAAAAAAAAAAAAATAAAAATAAAATAACAAATAATTTACGTTTTTAATATGATTATATAAAATTAAACAAAAATGACACATTTACTAATAGAAATATTTGCATTCGTAAATGTGAATATTAACCTTTTCTTTAATAATTTTAATAATTAATATTTATTAGTGTATTTAATACTTTATAGACACAGTATAATACTCATTGTATTTTGGATTTAATATAGGTCTAACTAAACTTCTTTGTTTGTTGATATTAGCCGACCATTTTAAAGCATGTACCTACTATGTAAGTACAACCGAATGTAAATTAGTACAAAAGCCAAAAATGATAAAAAATTTTACGACACATATGTTGAATTAAAAAAGTATATGTGAATTGGACGAAATTTATCAATAATATTTCGAATATTTAACTCAAAATTCACAAAATGATCTATAAATTTGACGAATTGAATACTGATGTTTAATTTTGATTTAGCCAGCAACGACCTGCTGTACCTTTAACGTTACACTTTCTTTACCCATGTTTAACAATTTTTTGTAACTAAGTTTTGGAATACTGGAATTTCTAAAATATCAATAAAGAGAGAATTTACATATATAATATTATTTAAATAAAATTAAAATCACTTTTTAACACAATTTGTTAAAACACTTTCAATAATTTATTATAATTTTAATTGTTTTTTAATAAATTTTAATTTTTATAGTATAATTAATTTTCGTTTAAATTTTTAAATTGCCATAAGTTGAGTTTTTTTTTTTTTGTTTTTTTTTTTTTTTTTGGATATGAAATATACATTAGTAATTTATTTAATAATAAAATAACACTACAATAAAATATAGAAATTTAGTATTGATTGCTGTTGTTATTTTTGTTGATGTTGTTGTTGTTGTTGTTGTTGTTGTTGATGTTGTTGTTGTTGTTGTGATCGTAATTGTGTTGACATATCAGATGATAATATTGAATTACGTTTACCCCATGATGATGACAATTTATTCCAATTACCTCGTTTTCCCCATAAACCTTTTAAATTGTTCCAACCTGGTTCACGCTTACCTTCATTATAATTACCACCAATACGTCGTTTTCCCCATGCACCATTGATTGCTTTCCATGCACGTTTACCATTGTCAATAGAAGTGCCCTCCTCAATTAATGAATCATAATCAACTACACCTTTATGCGTTAGTAGACAAATTAATGGATTAATAATAGCAGTTACGTATATATATTTATTGAAAATAATTAATAAATTAAATTAAAAAATAATACCATTAATGTTTTCATTGTTATTTAAATCGTCATATATTGGTTGTTTTGGTTGTTGCTGTAAACTATATTCATTATTTCGTTTACCCCATGAACCTTGTAGATTTTGCCATGAACGTTTTTCGTTGCCACCACCTTCACTACCAGTTCTCAATAAATATTTAAATAAATTTCCAATATCCTGTTTTTGTTGGTGTTGGTCTTGATGATAATGTATAATATCAGATAATTGTATTAATCGTTGCACAACAGGTAATTCTGATCGAGCTGTAACTAAAAATGATGATGACGGTATTGTATCTTCATCTTCTCTATCACGTGGAAATTCTCTTCCAGCGGATGCTCCTGATGCATATGATAATGTAGGAGAAAATTTTTCATAATTTTCCGCTGATACTTTTATATAATAATAATTTGTTACTATTAAACAAATAATTGTTATTGTTATGCCGCCAGTACCCATTACCATTACAATATTTTTTTTTTTTATTACTGTAACAATATATATCTGTATATTTCTAATAAATAGATAAATTAAATTAAGATTAGTAAAAGAATGTTTACATTGAAATGCAGAATAAAAGTTTTATAAAAGTATAGGTTTGAAAACATATAATTCAATTACAATTAGCGAATATGATATAATTTTTCAAATGCTTGTACCTAACGCATAAACGAGTATATAGCCATCGGTAATAAAATGAGAGAATAGTCAGTACAACAGTCGCCTATATTCTATTATATCATATGTAAAATTTAAATAAAATATATTTTTTGGAATCATTTTATTGATTTATTGATTATGGGTTGATGATAAAATATAAATTTTAATATTTTCTGTTTTGTTAATTTTTGTTAATCCAATTAATAAAATTGAATTTCTTGATTTTTATTCTTTTAGTGATAATTTTATTCTATCCTATAAATTTTCAAATAAATACATTTTTTTTTACCTATAATTTTTGAGTATTGAAAGAAGAATTTATGTACTTAGGTATTATATATTAATGAATTTCGATTTTAATTATATTATTTATATATGAGTCAAAAGCCGAAATTGGTATTTATGAATGCAGTTAATTTATGCCAAATTTCATTCGTAAATAGAAAAAAGTATTTATTAGTTATTGACCGTTAAAATCATGAAGTTTCTAATGCAAAAACCGTGTGTACTGATAATGTAAACGTTATCTAGCTATTTTTTAAATATATTTTCATGTCAACAAAATAATTTGCTGTATTGAAAGTGGTTTTTTTTTGCAATATATATATATATGTCAGTTCTTATTTTAAATGTATATATGTATGTATGGAATATAAAATGAGCTTAAAAACCCCATCAAAAGGATTTTGCAATATTATTATAATTTTCACAACAACAACAACAACAAAAAAGAACACAATTTGTAATAATGTAGAATACAACAATATACCATTGTAATAATAAATAATATTCAGTTGTTTTTGGAACGTGTCTGTCTAACAAAAGATTAAAAATAGTGCTTTTTTTGCATTGAAAATTAATTTCGTATGAACGTACTCAAATTAAATTAACTTTTATCCCTTAAACTTATTTGTTTATGTGTATCAAAAATACATATTTATTTTGGATTTATTGTTAAAATTGTTATTTCAATATTATATCGGTTCGATTAGTATTCGTAAAAATAAAAAAAAAATGCAAAACTCAGCATCAACTATAATAACAAAAAGTGTAATAAATATTATGTATTGTAATTGTATGTACCATATATAGAATATGTGTATAGTCTATAATAAAATAATAATATTTGACTATGAATAGATTCACGGGAGTCTTTTTTGCCATTTTATGTAAGTAAATATTTTCAAAATATGAAATTATATTCCAATTTCATATATAACTTAATAGCAGTGGCTTCTCGTGCAAAAATGTTTTCAAATTACAATATCACTATGTGTTTCTGGTAGTCGAGTTTGTAGGTAGACTAAATTATGAAAAAAAAAAAAAAATTGGGCGTTCAAATTTTCCGGAACTTTATGGATTAGCAACTTTTTTAGTTACTCGTCATAAATTTAACGGATTTCAAATTTGGATACATTATACAGATTATAATCAATTTCCAATCTGTTATATTGGAGAAGATATTTAAACATTCAAAATATATGACGAATGTTTTGTTGTTGTCTATAATTTAGTGTGACTTCTACTCGACGACCAGAAAAAATAGTGATATTTAAAACTGAATGCTTACTCTTACGAGTTGCCACTGCTTAATAGCCATTTGTATGAATGAATACATATATATCGACCAATAATGACGTTAATGCGGATGAATGTTTTTTGTAATAGTCAGTCACAAAAGTGAAGTGTCGCCTACAATAATTTTCATTCATTATTTTCTGATACATAATATAAAAATGTTTCTCAATATATATTTATTTAAATTGGATAAAACACAAACAAAGTTACATGAAATTTGATTTTGATGATATTGATTACATCATTACCAGTATATATAGAAATTAAGTGTATTGAATATACTAAATACTGATATCTAATATCATATAACGTTTATTTATCTACTGAAATTGAATAGAAAAAAATTACATATTTTTTTCAAGTGTTTCCTTACATTTTTCAGTCTCTGTATACTGTATCCTGTGTATATTAAATACATTATATTACATACATAATAACCAAACAATAATTATTGAGACTACCTCTTAATTTTTTTTTTCAATATGACTCAAATTATAACAAAAAGCAACTTCTTGTTTCACAGTGGTTGGTCATTTATTTTTCTTAATTTCTATATTATATTATTATTAATTATCATTATTCAATAATAATGCTAAACATTTCTCTTTCTAACTTCTGATAACATCATTATACATGCTGTCATTATTTGGTAAAACCAATGTGTAACAATGCTTGACAAATATCTGTGCCCATCAAATTGAATTTAGATTTTGCGAAAATCCAATTACAGTAACATTAATTATATATTTTATTTAAATAGATACTTATACAAACTTTATTGTACAAGTAATTGTGTTTTTCATGGCCGTGGAGTGTTTTGCTTTTGCGGCGGTATGACATTATTGGTGTTTATTTTTATCCAGTTTTAAAAGTAAAGTAAAAAGAAAAATTAACCCCTGAAAATAAGAATAAATGCTTTTATATTGTTACTATGCGTAATGACACAGACCACATACACACATTATCAACAATTTAATATTTGGTGTCATATACTATATCGAAATATCCCAACTGAGAATTTATTTTCCAAATTTGAAAACCGATAACAATACATTTGTTGTTCTACATATGCAATGCAATTTATTGTTGTTGCTTAGTCAAATAAAGTGTTTCTTATTGTTATAATTATTCTTCTGGTTGTAATTTGGACATAAATTGTGATGATAATAAATAATATTATTTGAATTCATTACATGTTATCGATGGAAATCTGTTGTAATGCGTGAATTGTTGTTTGGCGGTCACTATAATTATAAGTCCAGAAATTTCATATATAAATGTATATTTCAACTACATAAGATATGAAGTATATGAATTAAATGACACATAAATGACGTTATAATAACTATATAATCAAAATTAAAAAACATTTAATATTTACATTCATTACTAAAGCGAGAACAAAAATATACAATATATGTTAAGTACACATATTGAAAATAGAAAATATCGCAGTCAATATTATATATTATTATTAATTTACTCTGAAATGTATATATTATATTTGTCTGTCATCATTGTTTATATAAGTAATGCATGGAATGGAATCAGTGGTGTGGTGACACGTGAAAAAAATAAATAGTTTTAACTTCTTAAACATATTTTCTAAATTGAATAAATTTTAATTTTTTGGCAAAAGACACTTTTGAAATCGTTTCATGATGTGATGAGAAGTTTTGTTTATGAATTACACTGCTACTGTGTTCAACTATTGTTAGTTGCCTTTCTACAAAATCATACAATTTCCTTTTTCGGCTAAAATATCACTCACATATTCCAAAGAAACCATTTTCTGGGAATTCAGTAGGTCAACACCGATAATTGCGAATATAAGAAAAATTTAGTCACTTACTGTACAATCTGAATACTATATTTTTAAGGACTCGCCGCTGAATAAAATGATATACTATACATTTGATTATAATTGTAATAATATATTTGACTAATTCAAGTTCAGAAATTTTATACACTATAAAATGTGTGTATAAATGTGTGTAAAAGAAAAAGTCTACATCAATAAATTTTTATTTATTAAGTACTATTTATAAAACTAATATTATATATGAAAAAATAAATTTTATTCAAACATCTAAATAAAATGTTGGTTGTAATTTTATTTAAGATTTTAATGTAAAAGCAATCAACTCAAAATATATAAATCATGGAATGAAAACGGAAAAAACAAAGCCCCATTTAAAAAAATACAAAGTATTTATTTTAATTTTATGTGCCTACTTATTATACAATACAATGTAGATATCATTTATTTGAAAATTGAATGTGGTAAACATGTTTTAATTCTCATGGGGATTCACTCTATCCATATCTATACAGTGCACGAAATTCGTATGAATAAATTGTTTATCTTCATCGTTTTTTTTTATTTCTTTCACATTCCAATTCCCATTAATTTCACTGCTCACATCAAATAATTCTTATATTTTATTTCACCATACAAAAATGTTATGGTGATTAATATATAATTTATTCGCAGTAATAATTCAAAAATTTAAATTTAAAAACTTGTGTTCATGCAATCAAGTATTATTGGTTGGAAATTAAGATTTATTTTTATTTATTGTATTTTATTGTCACCCTAAAATATTTTAATGAACGTCTTCGTCTAGACAAAATATAGAGTATTGAAACTTACTTAAGACTGCAATTGAAAAAAATTTTATTTTACTAGTATTCTAAAATGTTAATAAAGTTTTATTCCAATTTTGTTCGAAATTTTATTTTATTTTATGAAAATCCTATCATCCGTCCCTACGAATTTCACTCACTCTGTAATGCAATTCCACAAAATTTACATTCAATTATGTGTATGTTTGTGTGTGTGTGTATGTGTGTGTTTTGTTAGCAATCAAAGAAAATGATTACCATTCTTAAGTTGTTTATTTGTACATAAAATGTAATAAAAAAATTTTACGAGTAATCGCATAAATAAATAAATGAATAAATATGTGAAAAATGTTCAATTATCCTTTTTCATTCCAATAAATTGTAAAATATTAAAAAAAAAAATTTCAAGTATACTTGAATTTGTTTGTTCTTTATTGATAAAATCCATGTTTATAGTATACAATAACAGACTATCAAAATTTAATGGAATTGAAGTATTATAATATTCATACCATATTGTATTTTATTTAATTTTCTATTACAAAATAATCAATTTTGTATGTTTGTTTTAAAATCAGATCATCAGCTCATAATTGGTTTCTAAGTATATGCTATCTATTGTATATAAAAATGATTTACCCGAATTGTAAGCTGATGATCCGATATAACATGCGAAATAATTCAATAATCTGTTTCATCATGTCATATATGTTTATCAATAGCCAGATAATTTTATAAATAATTTATTATTTATGTCATACTGATAATGAGTAGTGATCATAGAGATAATGGGGCCTGAGTATATATTCTAATTTATTTAAGATTTGACTAAAGTTTTTATGTGTATTAAAAGATCCAATTTTTTGAGTGTTGAATATTTCTTTTAGTTTAGTCTACAATTTGTAACGTGTAAATGCTGGCTTGTGCTGATAAAGCCATTAAAAATATTTCTCTACATGTAAACATTGAGTTGTTTGTCTTTCCATTTCAAAGTTATTCTAATTTTAAAGTTGTGAGTACTAGAAAATATTTCAAATATTCCATTTGGTGAATATAATAATAGTAATATAAGTAATATTAAGACTAATCATTTAAGTATTGTATAATTATTGCAATTAATTGTAATGCATAAGCTCATATAAATTACAATTTAAGTACCTAATACATAGTTATTTTTTTCTGCATTATATAAATTACATTCATATTTTATAAATTAAATTAATGTGTTTTTTTTCCGATATATTGTACAAGAAAAACAAATTCAATTATTCATTTTTTTCCTCTCTTCTGTACGATAAAACAAAAATTTGTCATTTGTATTAGTTTCATTTTTAACAAAAAAAAAAAAAAAAAAAAGTAAATTGTAGTCAGTTTTTCATTTTATACATATGCTGAGAAGAATTAAGGACAACATATTTTATAAAAGAAAAAAAATATAATGTTACTTTTTAAATTTTATTTTTGAGATAATTCCCTAAAACTTATTATCGCTAACACCACCCCTATGTACAAAAAAATTATTAATATATCTATGAATAAATATCATGCATAAATTATAATAAAATGTATTTTACACAGAGAAAATATTCTTCAACAAAATATTCTCACACAACAACTTTTGTCGTAGACAAAATGTTGCATTCGCAGATATGTTATTTTTCTTTTGTATAATTAATCGATGATTTAAAATTCATGTAAAATATCTGGCAAATTCTCATTGCTTTCAAATATAGAATAAAATGGCATTGCATAAATATTTAGAAAATATTTCAATGCCCGTATCTTGGTATAGAAAAATGAAATTTCATAATTAGTTTTCCCTGCTCATTATTAAATGAAAATAAAAAAAACATAATAAAATAAATAAAAAATAAATAAATAAATTATTAAATACAATAGATTTAGCTATTAAATATTCATTATTTGTATAAGATTTATTAATTTATAGGAAAATATTAAAAGTGAACTTACCTTTTATAATTATATTATTTTCCTTCCGCCGAAAAAACAAAAAATGAGGATAAATTTATAAAAATAAAACAATTCCACTAAAATATTGAATAAATTTCACTTGATTAAATTAATCTTTAATTGAATTTCGTATTCTTTTGTTAATTTCTGTGTAATTATGTTTCTTACATTAAAAGTAAAAGAATCGAAAAAAATCACAACCAAAAAGTTTTTTTTTTATATAAAATAAAACTTTATTTTTTTTTCTATTATTCGTTATTTCCATCCGTTTTAATCATTCAACAAGGGCTTTTATCGTTGAACTGTTGTATTGTAAAAGATATTCGCCATCTTATATAGGAAAGTGGAAAAAATTGAAAATGAATAAGGTTGCGCAGGAGTGTTCTACATTATTATTACTTTTGGAAAAATTTCATATTATTTTTAAACAATTTTCTAACTAACAATTTTTTTTTTAAATAGAGGATTGTTCAATTTTATAAATAAAATTAAATTAAATAAATATAATAAATAAATATCTTTTGATTGGTTTTTTTTTTTTTTTATTTAATGTATGGTAAATAAGAAAATCCAAAAAATAAATACATTTAAAATATGCAATATGAAATTGCTATTACAGTATGGTTCATGAGAACACTGTGTGTTTATGAGATACAGACCTTTTGGAAACGAATCAAATGTATTGTTATTACTTATAATACAATTAAATTGGCATCATTTAGAACCCAAAAACAGTTGGTTTTTTTTTTGTAAAAATGTAAATCCGTTTTTCAATCAAAATAGCAATGAAATTTGTAAAATTTTTTACGATAATTAGTATAAAATAGTTATTAATGGATTGTATCGAAAAATACTGAATAATGCAAAAATAAAGTTAATTAAATGGTTTCATAAAATTATCAGATATATTATATATCTGCATATATAGTCAAATAATAACTAGCTGATGGCCCAGCTGAACAACGGATTTTCATCCAGTAATACGCCTTCGTTTACACATCATCAAATGTTTATTGTAGTTTTCCATGCTATGTTTCCTCTGTTAGAGAAAGTATTACCATCTAAACCACTTTTTACAAGATGGAAAATGTCCATCGTAAATTTCTACAAGCAATCGACATGTTTCCGCTACACTTTTCAATACAATAAAATAATGAAGTAAAACTTCCCACAAATGTTATTTTTTTTGGACATTTTCAATTAAACACAAATAATTATTAATTATAAGCTGCAAATATGCACCTATATCGAATGCTAAATATTGAAGCATGTTAACAAATCTTTAAAACATATTTGTTGTAGATATCAATGGAACACAAAAAGTGGTATGAACGATTTGATGAATTAATGTGAAGCTGTGGGGTATTTTATTAAAAACAATTGTTAAGCTCTGCTTTTGTGTTTTCAACTGGTTTTCTTAATACAATATATTCTATACATACTCGAAAGTTATTTTGCTCCAGAAATATTTATTAAAAATAATAATGAATTTTTTATTTGACATGCTAAACTGCAGTTTTCCGAAAACAAAATATGTACCTATTTTATTATTATATATTGTGACAACAAATCCCCGGGATACATTATTTATGTATTTAAGTATTATTTATGGTATATCAATATATATATATATATATATATATATACATAAAGAACGAATTCTAAGAATTTTATAATACAATAGTTCCCATTATAGTTATAAGGATGAGGTTTACAAAGTATAAATATATATATTTTTAATAATAATATTCTTCAGAGTTATGTAAATTTAATAAACAGTATAACTCGTAGTAACAAAAAAAATAGGTAGGATTAGTATTTGATATATACTTTAGTTAAATATTATATACATATTACAATATTAAAAAATTATTAATAATTTTATCCCCCATATGATACTGGGATTAAATAGTATTGCACACATTTATGTATAATTTTTATATTAATAGAAAAATTATTTACAAAATATTGTACTATGCACTCTTTTTATTTGTGCTATAGTCCAAAATTCTGTATTATACACAGAAAATTGATATATTTTGCAATATTTCTAATTCTACCACTATACTTAGTTAAGTGTATCGTAAAAAAATTAATAAATATGATTATCATTTAATAACATATATATTATTATTGTATGAATAATATAAAGTTTATCGAATAAATAAATGATAAAAATATTTTATGATACTACACACTTATATTTAGTGTAAAAAGAATTTTATGATTTGTGTACCTAATGCATACGTAATTACGTACACAAACAAAGTACTCTATTGAAAAATAGAATTATTCACTTGTTTACATGGTTACTATTAAGCACACAACTATTCGGCCAAAGTTTAGAACTTTTTCTCATTTGTTTTTATTTTCTTTTAACAAATATCCAATAACTAATGTACCTTATACCTGTTTGTTTCAGCAGATTGCAGACCAGACAAAATTTTTGCAAGTGCCATGATTGATATATTCATTTTTTTAAGGTATGTTTAATTATGTTATTAGTATAAAAAGTAATATTTTTTTGTTCACACATATGTAAGAAGTTTAATGGTACATAGTGCAAATATAAGTATAATACTTCAAAAATAAAATTATCTATTCTTTTTATATAAAGTTTTTATGACATATAGATTATCATATCTAAATTATACACAAATATTACGAGATATTGGACGAGCATGCCATGCCATCGGTTAATAAATATAAATAATTAATTAATTAAAAATATTATCAGTTAATAAATTTACAATTTAACCATAATACAAATAACTCACTATGGTAATCAAATAGTGCAAGGTCTGGACAACATGGTAGATGTAGTTCCAACCAAGCTCTAATAATTTTTTGACGAGTGATCAAAGATGTGTGTGACCTTGCGTTATCATGCTGCAACTAAAAGCATTTTCGATTTACTAATTCTGTGGCCGCTTTTCTTGAATTGCATTGTTCAATTTGGTTAGTTGTGGAATGTACACATTTGAAGTGATAGTTTGGTTGCGTGGTAAAGAGCCAAAATAGATAATGCCTTAGTAATCCCAACAAATTAATAATATAACCTTATTTTTATTGAATATCTGCTTCAGATGCTGTTTGTTTCATCTATTAAGCATTCTATATTCTTTGCAAATTTTGAACAGTGTTATCACATATCTATGCGAAGTTAAAAAGTCAAATTTTGTATAATATATAATATATTATATATAATGCATATGATATTATATAAATATAATAAAGATTAACGCAACACCTATTATTAAACAATTACACATTATAATATGTGATGTTTCTTCAAAATGATTATGTTATAGATTTTTCCATAGTAACCATATCATATAGTAATAAAATAACATAATCTATTTTTTGATAGATTTTTAAATAATAATTCTGTAATTATATATATATATATATATATATATATATAGACGATTCCTTTGCAGCCTCACCAAACTTTTGTCGATGAATTTCATCAGCATGGATATCAAAATGGCTAATTTTCGTGTCGTTTCACAAGTATATCGATGATGGCAATATGGGTAGTGTTAAGTGAATTTCTGTGAAAGCCATAAGATTGTTTTAAATGCTTTGCAATGCATAGTGGTAGGTCTGTATCAGGTAATTTTGGACAGCTTTGAAATTTTCATTCCGGCAAACGGCAAAAATGATATATTTCTAACCTTTTTTAATACTTTTTGTATTTTTATTGTTATTGCAACATTTATATTAAATCTTAATTCGTACACCTAAAGGAATAATTATTATAATTATTATTTATTAATTTATACTGCTGGTAACTTTTGACCATATATAGAGAAAGGAACAATGAATAAAAAAAATATGAAGTTGTATGCAAATAAATTGTAATTTTATATCAATTTAAATTGTCAGCCGTTACAGTAAAAATAAATCAGCTTCAACAGAATATCGTTGAAAAAATCAGACAGTAACATGACATTTATGACAACAACTGACAGATAATAGAACAAGAAGAGAGTTTATGCCGTAACGATATACATGCAAAATCAAATCTTTAATGCTTTAATAATTTATTTTATAGTCTAAAGAAAAATTTAAAGTACAAGTTAAAAAAAAAAAAAACAGTAGTTAAGATGACTACTAGTAGACAAGATGACTACGAAATATTCGTTTTTCGCTATTCCGTTTAATATTATTATATTAAAATTATCAAGATAAAGCCTTACTACTCCGATGAAAACACTATCCATTGTATACAGTCACCACAATTATAGTCAAACTGACAACTTAAATTTATCGGTGCGGCATAAACTCGTTCAAGCAACGCTATATTTATTTTTTCTCTTTTTGTCTCTGCTTCTGTACTCTGTGGAGCTCTGTAGATGTTTCGCTTTCTATGTTTATTGGTGTGTTAGTTAAAATAATTCCATTTTATAATTTCTTCTTTCATTTTTTCATCATCATCACATGTTATTTTATATATGCATATGAAATAAAAAATAAAATAAATAAACACACATTCATTCACATCATAATAAAAATTTGATACTGTATTATGTAGTTGATGTATATAAAATCAATAATGTATAGTTGGTTTTTATTTCTCTGTTAAAATGGACGGTACTTTTTTTCTAAGTGATTTTTAATGGGTTCGCGTTGCTTTATTATTATAATAAAACTTATTTGTATAAAATAACATTTCAATAAATTATAGAAACAATAAGAACATTATACAATTTTTAGTTTAGTTTAATATATTTTAAATAAGAAAAAAAACGTAGTGAAGTGCCGATGATTGTTGTTGTTTTAATGGCGGTGGTGGTATGATATGATATAGTGTGGTAGAAGTGTTTTTCTTGTTTTTATATAGACAGTGCCCAGTGATATGGATACGAGATGAACATTTACTGATATAAAAATACATAATCATATGATAAAAATATTAAGATGTAGTTCATTATAAAATAGATTCAAAAAGTTATTTCTTTATGATTTTTGTATCTTTGCTCAATTATATTGTGGAAATTAAGCGCTTTCTTAGTTAACATAGAGAATAAAACGCAAACATTCCAAAAACTTTTTGCTGAACTGCATTTCTCTGTTAGAATTTTAGAACCGTAACAGAAAAAACACCATACCAAAAAACCAATGCAAAAAAAAGTTAAATTAAAATGATGATGATTACAATAATAATCAATTAAATCAAATGTTAGTTGATGGAGGAAACTTGTTTTTGTTTATTTTTTTTTATTTACATTTATTATTTTATTGTCAAAAAAAATGTTTTTATTGAAAGGAAGAACTTTTATTATTAAGCGAAAAAAGAAATGATTGTAAACAAAAATTCTCATCACAATATTAATATTAATATATATTTATTGTCGATATAATTGATATAATTAATATAAAATCCATAAAAAACAACAATAAAAGAAACAAAAAAAAAAAAAAAAACCACGACCACCGCCGCAAACGAATTTTATAACAATAACTAATTGTTTTTATAAAGCTGATCAACATTTATTTAGTTTTTTTTTTTTCCTGTTTATATTGTTTTTTAAATTATTACTTACAAAAAAAAAAAACGTTTAATGTAATAATTTCAAAGAGTCATTGTCAAATTTGTTATTACAATCAACAAATACATTCTCACATCATATAAAAGAAGAAAATCAACCAAATTTTATCATAAATTTAAAATGAAATTAAGAATTCGAGGACATATTTTAGAAATTATATTGAAAATTTTATCAATTGTAACAACTATTCGATCTGATCAAGGTATGATGATTAATAAATTTTATAAATATTTTTAAGACTGGAATTTAATTTTAGTTATCTCAGCCATATCCATTCATTTATTTATTTTTATTTTTGTAATACTGTGTTTAGATGCAAAAAGTTTTCGTTATATGATGTAGCAAAACTTTTTTTTTTTCTTGTGCTATAAAGCAAGGAATTATAAAAATTATTTGTAATTTTATATTAGTTTATACACAATTAATTTATTTGGTATTGCCATTTGTGTAAGAGCATAAACAAGAAAGGAAAAAAAAAATAATATATATGTAGATAAATGTTTTCTGTGGGTCATCGACATAAAATATTCTAACAAAAAAGCGAAAAAAAAAATAACATAAAACTATAACAAAACAGAAAAAATTACCATAATTTGAGAAGATACAAAAAAAAAATGTACACATCTTCGGTAAACCCCGCGTGCTCACCACCTGTGCTCACTGTTAACATTATCTTCTCTTTTCTTGCCATTTATTTTTCATATATATAAATTATACATATAGTTAAGTTAAACAGTTTATCTCCTCTTCGTATTATAACACAAAGGCAAACAAAAAGAGGTTAGAAAATGAAGCTGTCGAACAAAAAAACAATTTAGTAATATAATACATAAAATAAAAGAGTCACCTTTTTATTTGTTTTATTATTGGTTCGTTTACTTACACTGCTGGTATAAGTATAGTTTGTATATTAACTTTTTCTACTTGTTGCTTTTCTAATTTCTTCATGCGATGTGGTCCTCTGCATCTTAATTTACTTCAATATTGTTTTTTTTTTGTGTTTATATCCTGTATATTAGCAGAAAGAAATAAAAAAAAAACAGAGTACAACTCGAATGTGTAAAATGGAAGAACTTAATTATGGTAATAAATAATAATTATGATTATACAGTATTAAATAAATAGCGCACATCGATCACCCATCTATAGGTGATTACCAAATTTATACCTTCAGTGTATAGCAGGACAGCATACCACGCAGATATTTTACGAAAATTACTCTACATTATAGAGTTCTTAACATTTTGACCGATGATGCTTAGTGGGTTGTTGTAGTTTTCTGTACTGGAGGCCAAACAAATATTAAATATGTATATGTGTACTATTAATATATAAATACTATCATATGAAAAATCCTAAAATATTAATTAACTATTGTAAATATTATTAATATAAATAAATAAAATAAAATAAGTGGTCACCCCAAGTATAAAGAAACAAAATTATGTCAACATTTTTATAAAAAGTAGGGAAAAATCTATCCATAATATATTTTCTTTAGCCACAATGATGAATGTTTACGTTTATGTGAAAATAGAGAATTATCTATTTTTTTGTAAATCTTCAAAACCAATCATGAATTTAAAATTTAAAAACGCATTAAAGTATTTAAATTCAAATAGTTTATATGATAGCAGATGGTTCTTTGAACACACATTGACGGACAAGGATTCACTTTTTAAATCTTTTCGTTTTATTATGTTAAAAAAAAACCTATCCTTCCTACCGTATTTTCTTTGCTTTTTTGTTTCTTTAATTTAATAATGCCGACGATACCTTTTTCGTACAAAATAATTTATTCATTCCATTATCTTGTTTCATTTCTTAATGTATTAACAGCCTGACAACACCCCATTTAAGCGTTACTCTACCAACAGAAAAAAAATCACAATATAATATTTTAATGTCCACGTATATATTGTATATTATTTGTTCATTAAATTAACCAGTTTTATTTTTCTGCTGCTCTATTCAGTCGCACACACAGATAATAACATAAACAAAAACAACTACCACGAGTAACAGATCAAAGGAATTGTAACAACCATTAAATCAAAAGCGACGAGAAGAGTAGCGTATTTCACTGAGTAATGTCTAGGAAAATAAAAGTCCAACAAAAAGAAATAGAATAACTTTTTTTCTGTTTTATTTTTTAAATAGACATGTGTTTTTTAGATTGTGGTGCCATTTAACTTTTTTTTATTGAGGGACATTTTTATTCACCTCATCATTAACGAACGAAAATTTTTTACATATTTATAGAATATTACAATTATATTAATATATATGGTATCTCAATAACTATTGTATAATGGAATACAGAGTTTTTTTTTTAAGAGCGATACAAATTTAAAGTTAAATGAAATTAATTTGTAAACAAAATCCGAAATTAATTATGTTTTATTCCAACGCAATCACGCAATATTTTAAGATACATAAATTTTAAAAATTCTTCTTAATTATATTTTACTTTTCTTTTTTTCTTTACAGTCGTTCTATTAGATACAACGAAGGAAGCCACCTTAGAATGGACTCGTTATCCCTATGGACCACAAGCACAAACTCCAGGCGTAAGTTTTGTTATTTTTTATTTATAAATTATTTTATATGGTTGATCATTGTAGCCCTTGTAGCATATTTGATATTTTTTATATAATATTGCAGAAATTTATCAAATGATAAATATTTTGCCTTATTTTAGTCTATAAGTTTTGGTGTTTGAGCAAAAAAAATAGCAATTAATTTAGATTGAGATTGTGTAGTACTGATTCGAAAAAAAAAAAATAATAGTTTCCTTTAAAAGTTTCGTCGTAATCGTAATGAATAAATAAGAAATTTGTAATTTAACGCTTTCAGAGCACAAAAACTGATTTGATTATTATCTTTTTCATATGAGTATGGGTGTGTGCTTATATATGTACGAATATTTGTATTCTTTTATATTTAAAAAATAATACACTATATTCATTTAGGTATAGGTATCAGTATAAGATAAGTATGTATAATGTCTGGGTGGTATTTAACTTCAAAGTATTCGCGTCGTCGTCATCATCGTTTATTATATATAGTTTTATTTACATTTTTGTACTTGTTTTATTATTTTTTTTGTCTTTTCTTTTTGAAAACAAACAACTCTCTTAAAACATATTTATTTTCAATATAACTATATAACAAAAAAGATTACTAAAATGTTTTTGAAGATTTTTTTTTTATATTTCCTTATATATACAAGAAGAAATTTAACAAAACTATAAACAGACAAAACCATAACCACTGTTGTACCTTATTCAAATGGCGAATTATTGCGAATTGTTGAAAATATTGTGATTTATTTTTAATTATGGTACTTAAAATTCTGTAAATTTGTATTCTTCCTCGACGACATAACAAAAAATGTAACTATATACTTTGTGAATTCTTATATGGATTGGGATGGAGTTTTATTTTACCAAATTGGTAATCAAGTTTAGTGAGGCTACTTTAAATGAAAAATACTGAAATAAATATAGGCATAGAGATTAAAAAAAAAGAAAGTGAAAAATCCATTTTTTAACATCGTTTAAATCTTTTCACCAACTTCCTGAACATTACTATGCACATAGAAGATATTCGGTGTTCGGTGTGGTACTGCAGACCTTATTAATAGCAAATCAGATATGGTTTTTTTGGCATTTGCAAATAAAAAAAACACTCAGTACCACTGCGCTTGTAGCAAAATTTAAAATAATGGATGTAGTGATAAAAAAACCTTTACGAAAATTAATTTCACTGCGTGTTTATGTGCGTGGGTTCACATTAAATTCCTTGGATAAAAATAATCCATGATGGCCGCTCATGACAAACTGACCTACATCAACATTTGAGCGGTGGTGGTTAAGGTAAAAAATAACACAAGTTCAATGTTAATATAAAATCTCTCATACCGAAATCGACTATACCAGTATATAAAATAGTGTACCTATACTCATACAAAAATAATTGATTGAGTGTACATTAATTTCATTGGTTAAAAATCCATGATGGCCGCTAATTTGTGACATACTTATACTAGTGCAATGTTCATATTGTATATAAACTTCTCATACTGAAATTTACTATACCAGTATTTTAATTAGTACACCTATACTGATGCAAAATTAAAATTCAATGCGTTTGTGTTCATGCGTTTATAAATAAGTTTGACACATTGACCTGTCCCCTTAATTTGCTTATTAAATTTTATTTTATTTATACATTTTTCTGCAGAATTCTTTCGAAATGTACTTGAATTAACCAAATTTCACACATAAGAATGGACACTAACTACTTGTACTTAAAATGGAGAAAATTTTTATACCAATTTGATTTTTCACAGTACAAATTATAAAAAGTGATTAGATTCAAATACAATATATGAAAACCATATTTTTTGGAGAATTTTTATCCATTTTAAGCACAAGAATTATTTGAGTGATTATAAAAATAATAAAAAATATGATATTATTTCAGAAAAGTTGTATGAATAATTTTGAATTTGCAGAGTAAACACTAATTTTGCATTTTTTTAAATAAACTTATTTTTATAAATGTTTTATAAAGTGAAAATAATAATAATAAATCCCTTAAATAATAAAAAAACAAACCATAATGACGCATATGATACAAGTGCAGTGTTAATATAAAATTCCTCATACTGAAATTCACTATGCCAGTATAGAAAATAGTGCACCTATACTCATACAAAAATAATTGATTGAGTGTACGTCAATTTCATTGGTTAAAAATCATTGATGGCCGATCATTTGTGAAACGCCTACACTAGTGCAATGTCATAATTGTATATGGAATTATCATACTGAAATTAACTATATCAGTATTTGAATTAGATACCAACCTATACCCATCCAAATTAAGTTTGGCTGCGTTTGCATGCGTTTATATATTTATTTTAACGCATCAGTTGCTTTGATTGCGTGGGTGGTCTCAATGATTGCGTGTACATTGAATTCTTTAGATAAAACGAAAAATATGTTAGCGCCATATGACACCCTAACCTACCTACCTATCAACATTTAACGTACCATTGAAAATAACGCATTGTTAATATGTATGATTTAAATATCTCTGAAATTGTGGAGTAGTACGGGAGGTAGTTGTTGGATTTTTTCGTTTTGCGACAATTTCTTTAATCCAATATTTTGAAATTAAAATTAATTTTATTAATTCATTTTCCATTAAAATTTTCTCGAAATGTAATTGAACTAACTAATATCACACGTAAAAAAACTCAGTATAACATCGGTATAGCGTTGATGTTTATTAATCATAAAATATAGCGTGTTCAATTCCCACTATTTTCATAGGAAATTTTTCGCTATTTATTTTAATACTGAAATTTTTCAGTTGGGTGACAGTGAATGTAGTTATTTAATAAAAAAAAAACGGATATCATTGAAAATATGGTGTTGGACGCTACTCGAAGATTAACAATGTCTGCAAACACATCACTATATGCTATTTACGAATATAAAAATTATAGGAGTTTGTCAGTGTGGAAAATGTAATCCGCACTAAAAATTCATATGAAAAATAACTATCACAAAATGTTTTTTTTTATAAAAGAAGCAAATATATTCACTTTTGCTATCACAACAACAAAATCAACAATGGCAGTAAGAACACAGACTGAACGGAGAAATAAATTCACATATGTTTCTATACCAAAACAATTTTAAGTGTGTATTATTTTCATAAAGAAAAAACCATTTTTTAGTCTTTCATTTTATCACCGTCGAAAATTTATATTATTTGTGCTAGATTTTTTCTTTTCATTTGCTTGGCATTTTATGTTTTCGTTTGTTGGTTACAAATTTTTATAATTGCCCTGTAATTCTTTGTTGTTGCGAAAAAAAAAAAAAATAAAATAAAATAGCTTGTACGAGTATATTATTGATTTTTGTCACAAATGTCAAATTAAATAGATATGATGTTCGTTTACATCACTAATATCATACTTTTTTGCTTTATAGGATAATATTAAATAGTAATTCTAAAAAATTTTTTAAAAATGTGTAAATACTATCACCTATCTATATTACACATATACGATATAACTCCCTCACCCACCACTGACTATCCTATTCATCGTGATAGAAAATAAAATTCTTAAATTTCAAGCGTATGCGTCCTTGCTATATTGAACTATTTTGAATTATTTCGTGCTATTGTTTGTAGTACATAATTGATTTTATATAAAATTTCAGAGTTATTTTTCTTACAAACCCGTAAACACATAATGGTGTATATATATAGCACATATATGTATGAATTCTAAATGTGATATAGATAAAAAGAAAATAGAATAAAAATATGCTGCTAAGAGCAACACTGTTCTTACAATTGTAATAAATCCTTAAAATAAAAAGCTATAAAATAAATGCCAACACCATACAGAAACATAGTAAAATATTAATTTTTTCTCAATTACATATTTATAATAATTTAGGGAAAATTTGATTCACATTCGGCAGGGGAACAAGAGTGTTCAAAACAAGCTCAATGGACCAACTTAGTGCGAATCTTTTCATAGACAAAGTTTTCCCTATCTTTGATAATTTTCTATATAATATATTTTACCAATAATTTAATGTATGATTTTGAATACTATAAAAAGAGTGAACCATAATATAAACAAATGTCATATAAAAACTATACAGTCGATTAACATTTAGGAAGGTTTTCTACATGTAAATAGCAGTTAATCACTACTAGACGTTCCAATGAATAATAACTTGAACTTAAAGATAACTGAAATGTTAAATATTTATAAATTAATTCATAATATAATATAATATGTTGTTTTTTTTTTATTTTACAGTGGGTTGAGGAATCATTTACAAACTTTGGTAAAGGTATAAATTGGCGTAGCTACGTGGTGTGCGATGTTGCATATAATAATGTAAATAATTGGTTATGGTCACCATTTATCGACCGTGGTCCAGCAAATCGTTTATATATTGAAATACAATTTACAATCAGAGATTGTTCATTATTTCCAGGTATGTAAAAATATGTTTTTTATAATAATATTAAATTAATATTATTTATGCTATTTTTGAATATGCTGAATTAAAACCAATTAGTTTTCATTATTAACTAACTCTGCCACACATATATAATATAAAACTACCTGGCACCACTTAATGCAGTTTTCTTTTTTTATAATATATTTAAAAAATGATATTCTTTACAGGTAATGCATTATCATGTAAGGAAACATTTAGTTTATTATTTTACGAATTTGATGCAGCTACAAGAGAACCACCGCCGTGGCAACCAGAAAGTTATAAATTAATTGGTATATTTTGGACAATTATTTTTTAACTTTTATTAATTATTTGATATTAATTATTGTTAATAATAATAAATGTTTAATTACCAATTATAAATATATAGCACGTATTGCTGCTGGCGAAGGACGTTTTAACCAAAACAGTGATGTAGATATTAACACAGAAGTTAAAAGTATAGCTGTTACAAAAAAAGGTGTATATTTTGCATTTCGAGATCAGGGTGCATGTATTAGTGTATTAGCTGTAAAAGTCTATTATATAACATGCCCGGCAGTAACTGAAAATTTTGCACATTTTAATGAAACTCCAACGGGTCGTGAAATAACAATTATTGAGCAACAAACCGGAATATGTGTTGAAAATGCTGAATCAAATGAACCGCCAACATATTTATGTAAAGGTGACGGTAAATGGACAATATTAACAGGTGGTTGTAAATGTAAAGTTGGATATGAACCGGATTATGAAAAACAAACATGTACTATTTGTCCAGCTGGTAAATTTCGTTCGAATGAAATTAAAAAATGCGCATCATGCCCATTAAATTCACTGTCAACCGGTGAAGGTTATGCATATTGTTCATGTTATGATGGTTTTTATCGTCATCAACGTGATGGTAAACATATGCCATGCTATCGTCCACCAGGTCCACCCACAAATTTAACATTATTATTTATAGATCAAACAAGTGCAATATTATCGTGGAATTCACCAACTATATTAGTACAGCAGCAACAACCACAGCAACAACAACAACAACAACAACAACAACAGCAACAACAATCACCACCACCACCACCACAACAACAACAACAACAACAACAACAACAACAACAACAACAACCACCACCACCACCACCACCACAACAACATCAACAACAACAACAACAGCAACAGTATCCAAGTGATGATAATAAATTAATAGATACAAAATATCGTAACGATATTGTATTTAAAGTTAAATGCCCAACATGTAATGCAAATGTTGTATTTAATCCATCAACTGAAACATTTAATGATACAAAATTAACATTAACAAATTTAGAACCTGTAACAACATATACCATACAAATTCATTCATTAAATAGTATATCATATTCAATAAGTCCGATGGATAAAAATGATACAATTTATAATAATGAATATATTAATAATAATAATAATAATAATAATAATAATAATATGAATGAACATTTACATTCGACAATTTCAAATCTGGATGAAAATCTTCAAATACGCACGGAATACGCTGAAATAATATTTACCACCGAATCGGCTATATTAAGTACTGTATTTAATACACGCATTATCGGTATTACTAGTAAGGAAGTTGAAATAATATGGGATAAACCATTACAAAGTGATTCACCAATTGAATATTATGAAGTACGATGGTTTCCAAAATCGGATGTAGAATCAATTAATAAAACTACATTAAGTACAAAAGAATCAAAGTTAGTAATTGATAATTTAATGGAGAATACAGAATACGGGTTTCAAGTACGTTTTAAAACAGTCAATGGTTTTGGAACATATAGCAATATTGTTTATGCTCAAACACATTTAAGTGTTAGTCCGGGTAAGAATAATAATCAATCTCGGTGTCTTTTAACTATTTTTTTTTAAAACTATTATACAATACAAATTTAATAATTTCTGATATTTTTAATTCGCATGTAATACAACGAAACTCAACGAATTAGTATACGATGATTCAATGCAAATGAGAATTGTTGCTGGTGCAACTGTTGCTGTGGTATTTGTTTTGGTATTAGTAATTGTTGCAACCGTATTATTTTTACGTTCAAAAAATCAAGATGATTTGGATAAAAAAACAAATAATCATTTACCATTACCATTAGATTATGCAAGTAATGAAGGTAAGTGTTGCATTTTCTTTTCTTTGTATTCAGATATAATCACATAAATTTTAAATTAAAAAAAAATTAATATTTTATTGCATCGTTCGTTAATAAAAAATAAATAAATAAATAATCTGCTCACAAAATCCGTAAATAAATAAATAAATCGTCTTGTTATCCGCATATAGGACTCGTAGTTACATATAGTAAGTTCATATATACAATATTTATATAAATTAAAAAAAAAATTAAATTAATTATTATATTATTAATTATAATTTATTAGTAACTTATTTTTTCTTGGTAATCTTTCTTATTAATTTTTTGTTATGCCATTGTAATTTTTTTTCTCTCTTTCTCTGTTCAATAATTAAAATTACCTGTTACATATTTCCAGATAGTTGCTAAAATATGAAAAAGTTATGTTGCAAAACATCTATTTATACGACCTCCACCTCTAAATATTAGCTTAAGATATGTAATTTGTTTGTCGGGCAACATTGACCGTATCCTTTGGTTGATGTATCAATGATGTGGTCACTTCATCAATAATTTCTGTACTAGAGAAAGCATAGATCAGTGTTTGAAGTATTAGTAGAGCATTTATCGTTTTATTTTTATAATTTAGTTTACATTTATTGTTCCAAATGATTATTTGATATTGTGCGTAATTTTTGTCGCTAATTTGAAGCCATATGTATTATGGAAACTTCAGAAATGCTTCATTTTCATAAATTATTTAATAAACTGCAAATAAGAAGAGAACAAGAAAAAATGTAATTTGAGAATCACCAATCGAGAAATAGGAAGAGAAAGAGAGAGAATTGCATGATATTACAAAATCATTTTGAAATGAAGTAATAAATTGTTTGTTATTTCACATCATTTCAATTTTTATTTATTTATTTAGTTTTGTATTGATCGCTTCTCTTATAAATAATGTGTGTTTATTGTAAATGCTTTGTTAATGTTGTTACCAATTAAGTTCTGTAGAATAAAGAATACACAACGTTACCCTAACACATCTGACCCGATTAAATATGGTTTCAGTATTTGATAACGAAAATGTTTTAAAATTAACAAAATTGTTGAACGCATTTGTACAAGTTAATTTCAGAACAATTTCGTAATCAAAAACTGATCATCGCCGTCGATCATATTTATTTTGGCTATATCTATTTAATGGAAAATTCAAATGCACAAGTCAATAATATTATGTTAAGCCCGATTTAAAATAAAAACAGAAATTTTTGAAATTAGAGTAAACTAGAAAAAATACTGCCTATAATAGATAGATTCTTATATCACATACATTTTAATGTCACTTCATCAGCCCGGGCTTGTGAATTTTTGTGTATTTCTTTACTATTTTAAGAACATTCATAATTGCTGCATCCCATTTGTTTTATTTTATTGTATGTATTTTTTGTTGTTGTTAGTTTTATTGTTTTTGTTATTGTTTTTGTTTCTTTTAGTACATGCCATGGACACAACACCAATTGTTAAAACTATACAAAATAATGGTAAATTTAAATTTGAATTTTATTTTTTTTATGCATAATATTTGGGTGCTTCTCGAAATGTACTACGGGTGATGTAATTTTATATTATATTATTTGCTATTAATATTATTTTTCAAAATTTTGTGTCACCTATCACTAGTCTGAAAATATACGATCCCCGTTGTACTTTCTAGAACACACTATATATGAATATTTATCTTTTTTTTGACATATTATTTAAATATATTTTTTGAAATAAAACTAAATGAGTATCATTAAAAAACTTTTATTACATTACAAAACGGTAATGTAAGTTTATGAATAAACAATCACTGCCATCCTCTCTATATGATCTATTAAACATTTTTTTCACCCATATATATATATATATGATCTTGTTCTTACGTTTTAATTGTTTATTAAGTTCAAATATAAATTATTTATGTGGGAGCAACATGAATCGTTATTGAAAAAAAAAATGTTTAAAACTTTCAAATATTCGAGTACTTATAGCAATCATTACCAAATCATCAACTGAATATAAGTGTATATTTTATACATACATCAAATGGTTGTGTTCATATCTATTGAGGAATATTATGTGAAAATTAAATTACATTTGATCTTGTGTTTTTCCTACATAAATTACATGAAAAGAAATATTAATACCAAATGCGTGAAGTGCTCTGTAAGTTTTAGATAATTAAATACGTACATAATTGTTATAAAATATGTCAAAAAAAAGTTTTTATTTTGCTTTTTTTTTTTATTTTCCTTGGTTTTGTAATTTTTAATTTATTTTTTTTTTATTTTCTTCTTTTTTGTTCAAAATTAAAAAAAATTTGCAATTTGTGTTTATTAAAATTGTTATTCATTCATTATTGTTGTATGTGTAAATATTTCTAATATTTTATTTAAAAAATTAATACATGAAAAAAATATTTGTAAATATGTACAATTGCACTGTTTACTTATTTTGCTATTAATACACACACACACACACACACATATACATACACACACACGAACACACACATGAGACACTTAAAACATTAATTACATTAAACTTAAAATAAAAAAATAAGCAAAAGGTTGCATTGCTGGATTCTATTATCGTCAAGCTTATAATTTTACAGTGACAACACCATTATTTGGAGCTAGTCGAAGTTACGTTGATCCGCACACATATGAAGATCCAAATCAGGCAATACGTGAATTTGCACGTGAAATTGATGCCAGTTATATCACAATTGAAGCAATTATAGGTAAATTTAGAACAAAAAACTTAAATTAATTAACTTTAAATCAAAATATCATTCATATGAAATACCAATTTATAATAGGTGGTGGTGAATTTGGCGATGTATGTCGTGGCCGTTTAAAGGTGCCGCCAAATTTCGTACAAGATATTGATGTTGCTATAAAAACACTAAAACCGGGCTCATCAGAAAAAGCACGTTGTGATTTTTTAACAGAAGCATCCATTATGGGACAATTTGATCATCCAAATGTTATTTATTTACAAGGTGTTGTGACACGTTCAAACCCAGTCATGATAATCACGGAATATATGGAAAATGGTAGCTTAGATACCTTTTTAAGGGTAAGCTAAAATCAATGATTATTTAAAATTATATTCTTATAACAATTCAAAGTTATTCAATTTATTTTTCATTTATTTCTTATACTGTGTGTGTGCCATTTGCCACATTCAAAAAGGCTAATGATGGAAAATTTCAAACATTACAATTAATTGGAATGTTGCGTGGTATTGCAAATGGTATGGCTTATTTAAGTGATATGAATTATGTACATCGTGATTTAGCAGCAAGAAATGTATTAGTTAATGCCCAATTGATATGTAAAATTGCTGATTTTGGTTTATCTAGAGAAATTGAAAATGCAAGTGATGCTTATACAACAAGGGTATGTGTTATAAAAAAAAAGAAAACATATTATGTAGCATATTACAATATAATCTATAAATTTATTAATATACATATACATACAATACACTGTTTATCACTTGAGTGGTAAGTATTTATTTTTCAATTGATCATAATAATTTATTGTCTTACAACTGTAATGCACAAAGTGTAGGACAAAATTTCGATAGTTTTTTTTAATGTTTCCGTCGAAACTACAATAATGACTTGTACAGCCTGTGTAACTTGGAAACCAAAAACATACAAACTTCATCCACTGCACGCATGCAGAATATTTCTATAGGAAATTGCATGTATCATTTACATTTTAGAAATACATTATTAAAAACATTAATTAAATTACATACAAGTCACCCTTCCCATAAGGATCATTTTTATTACGAACTACACATCTTTGCAACTTCTTGTCAATTCTGAAATTGTCTTCGTGCATTTTTTTATTATACAAAAATTATCATACATATATAATTCCAAAATTTAAAATAATAAGAGAAATCATATAAATATATATTAACTCCACTCGATGTTGATGACATAAATGTAAAATACTTATTAAAATATATATGAATAGAATTAAAATATGAATCTATTAATTGTGAATAACAATTTCAATGTTTGTAGGGTGGTAAAATACCTGTACGTTGGACAGCGCCTGAAGCAATAGCATTTAGAAAATTTACATCAGCGTCAGATGTATGGTCATATGGTGTTGTATTGTGGGAGGTTATGTCGTACGGTGAACGACCATATTGGAATTGGTCAAATCAAGATGTTATAAAAAGTATAGAAAAAGGTTATCGTTTACCAGCGCCAATGGATTGTCCAGAAGCATTATATCAATTGATGTTAGATTGCTGGCAAAAACAGCGTACACATCGTCCATCGTTTGGCAGTATTGTTTCAACATTAGATAGTTTAGCAAGGCAACCACAAGCGCTGTTAACAACACGTAATTCACCAGATAATGATTGTAGTACACAAATAATGGATACAACAACATCAACACAACGTGGTACCTGTGGTATCAGTGGTGTTGTAATTGGTAGTTGTAGCGGTTTAGGAATAGGTGGTGTGAGCGGCGCTGTTGGAGGAAATGGTAGTGGCATTGGCAGTGGTAATGGACACAATGTGTTTATAAGTACGGATGCCTGGTTGGAAAATATTAAAATGTCAAGATATTCACAACACTTTAAAGAAGCTAATTTGTTGACAGTTCAACAGGTATGTTTTCAAATTAAATTTTTTTCAAATTCAAACATTTAATATTTACTATTTCTTATATAACTCTTATTAAACTTTTTCACATTTAACTATTAGAATAACTTGTACGCTATTAGTGATTTTAATTTTGCAAAATTTTGAATTTAACCATAATGAAAGGAACTAAAAAAAAAAATGAGGTTTCGTAACACTAACATAATTAGATGTGCAAACTAACTAACCGTTTTTTTTTTTTGCCATCCTATTTTAAATCACCTTCAGTCTCACCGCCAACCTGAATTATGTGAATAATCAACAAATTCAATAATTTTTAGTACAACTCTACCATGTCTCTTCTATTTAAGAATTTTAACAATATTCTATTTTAAAATATTTAATTTTCACAACATTTATGCCCGCCATAATAAATTATTTAAAATTAATAATATTAGGGATTGAAATCATTTAAAGTATGCCTTCATTTAAATTAACAGTGGTTATCCGCAATATAAAATATAATAATAATTAATACGGTCAATTTAAAAATAAAATAAATGAAAATGAAAATTTGGCAGAAATTGTTAAATAAGAGTTCAAATTAATTGTTTTCATTATTTATAATGTTATTTACATTTGACAGATCTCACGCTTAACGGCTCAACAACTTTCCGATATGGGAATTACATTAGTTGGACATCAAAAGAAAATATTACACCAAGCTAGACAATTGGATACAATAATATAATTTTGGAAAAATTAATTATTTATTGAACAAAAACATAATCAAAAAAAAAAAAAAAAAAACAAAACAAAAAACCGAAAGCAATAAAAAAAAACAAACAAACAAAATTAGTAATAATTAATACTTCTGTTTCATTCCATTATTTAAGAGTTCTAATTTTTGGTTACTTTTAAATCATTATTTTCATACACAAACACGCAGTTTTACATTTTTTTTTGTTATTACCATCACAAAGAACTAACCACCTATCGACCTTCCTAATTCCGTCAAATGTCATTTTATTACGTATTAATCACATTTCCTACATAAAAAAATAATTATATTATACGAGTGAGACTATGTTTCCATTGATTAAGCTAATTCATACGCATATAATTATATAAAAATACTTATTTTAGATGAAATCATGTAACATACAAGTTGACTAGTTTACGTCAAATACGTCTTACATCGACTAGCCACACGTAGATTAAATGTTTTCATCTAAAACACATATCTTTAACTAAATCAAACACATTTGAATATGTTTATCATACCCATTGGAAGCATAGCCTAAAAAAAAATAATTATCACAAGATTTTTGTAAACATTAAATTAACAGTTAACATAATACGAAAATAGCAATAATTTAATTAAAAAGGGAAGAATAAATAAGAAAATTAAATAATGTACTTAAAATTAATTAATTATTATGATATACTTAAGTAAATATTTTTTTTTATAATGTATAATACTACAAATAATAATAATTAAATGAAAAATTTTTGCTATAATAAATATACATTCGCGTGAACAAAGTTAAATGAACAACTGAAAACACTAATTAAAAGTTTTTTTTAGTACACGTGTATCGAAATTAATAGTTATAACATTACAACAAAAATGTTTATCTATTAATCCCTTAGATAAATATTTCATATTGACTTTTTATGATAAATTACTATACTTTCGGCGATATTGTCCAATTACAATTTTATGATAAAACTAGTCTGTTAATGTTTGTTGAATTTTAATGGCAGTATTAATATAGTTTTTAATTAGCAAATTGCAGTTTAATTACTTATATCGAAACATTTTACCTTTTTAATAAGTATCACTATCGTATCGAATAAACCAGCCACTATAATTGTACTCAGAGAAATTATTGCTCTGTATTTCAGTTTTTAAAACACTGTATAAACATATTTATTAAACGGCACGAACATTAAAAACAGTAAGAAGAATTTATGAATAATAAAATTAAAATAATTGGTTAATTGATCAATATTTTCTTTCAAAATTTCACTGTCATTATATTTAATTATTAATTTATAGAAAAAAATTGTGTACTCTAACAATAAACAGTTTCCTTTTTAATTTTGTCCACAACTGTATAAGTTATAACAGGCGGGTGGGTCGAATCTTTCAAGTGACACAGTGTATATCATTCAAAACCAACATCCCAGCTCCTTGATGGATCACAGAAGCCTCGAAAACATAATAATGCTAAATCATTTTTTTATTAGTATTGATATTACTTTCGTAACTGGAACGATCGTAAAGATTTTCGTATATTTATATCATCATAATTTGAAAAGACTGACGCCGTAATTTGAGAAACTAGAAATAAGAAACAATTGAGGATGAAGAATCATATACTATGACATTATTAATATAGTATAGTACGATAGATAATATTAGACTTGCATCTATAATACATATCTAAAATAATACATATTTATAATGAAATTTTTATTGTTTTTCTAAATTTTGTGAAAATTTGGACAATAGAAATCTCAGTGAATCATTTATCATAAAATCATTAGTTTCTCCCGCACATAATTTCCGACACCATAGTAACTTATTAAAATTAAAAAAACGAAATGCTAAACATTTAAAACGATTTACTTTACTATATATGCTGGCTGATATTATAACGTAGATATACAAATTTTAATTGTACTGGTTATGTACCTATTCCTGCGCACCTTGGATCTTGCAAACAATCCTAAATTTTCGGTAAACCCGTTCCAGCAGTAGTAAAGGAAAAAAAATACTAACTTGCACAGGATAATTTTTAATGAGGAGCAAATGACCGCAAAATTTAATGTATATATAGCTTAAATAAAGTGAAACATAATTTAAAGTAATTACAAAAGGAGTTGGTTAGGGAGAAGGACTAGGTTTTTATAGGTGAGGGTGTTAATTATATAAAAAAAAAAAAAAATAAGAAATTAAAATTAATTAAAGTATTTTTAAGGCAGTTCTGTTAATAATTTTTATGCATTTATATTTTGTGTTAAATTAAGATAATTTACAAGGATAATTATTATGATATTTTTGTGCTGTTGTGAATGATTGGTTGTTTGAGTGTATGTTTTTTAAGATTTTTTTTTAATTATTTTTAGTTTTTAGTTGCTTAATTAATTAATAATTTAAAATTTATATATATTTTCATGAACATGAGCATCACTTAAATATTACATTTAATTTTAAATACGAAAATATATTACTATGATTTACAAAAATTAGTATACGGTTTTTAGAAATTTAGACGAGTTAAAAACAATGACGCTATTAAAAAAAGGAAAGCGTTAAAAAATATGTATAAAAATAACTTATAAACAATGAAATGTGATTTAATTTATAAAAAAGCAAAGGATAAATTAAATAAAAAATAAAAAAAAATAGGTGATTCGTTACTCTATTCTTCTTTTATTCATAGTGAAAGAGTTAAAGGACCATCTTTTTTATATATGTAATTTTTTTAGTTTATATTATCAATTATAAGCATTAAGGAACAATTAGAATATAAGTTAAAAGCTAAAAGGGAAAATATCGACATTGTCTTACAAAATAGACACAACTATATAAAATTGAAATATAATTATACAAAATAGTCACACCCCATCCGATCATTGCGGCAGTTCATGGTACATTATTAAATTGTATTAACCAATTTTATATGGTAGCCATATATTGAAATGAAAATATTTACACATATAAATACGAATAAAGGGAGCGATCAAATGATATATTATAGCAACAACTTAATATACACTTACAAATTTTCCTTATATAATTCCAAACTAAATAACTACACAGAAGAAGAAAAATTTTAATAATAGACTAATTAGTAATATATTAGAATCTCATTTAAATTTAATTGAAATAATGATTGATTAAATTCTATGTGTTTTTATTGTAAATGAAACATTGTACTAAATTTGTGATTCTATTAATATAGTAATTAATTAGATTTTTGTAATATATTATTTTGTTTTTATATATGACGTTGCTTTCCGTTTGAACTCATCAAAATTTTCCAAATTGGAACTAATTATTATTATTTCGAAATAGTTTAGTACTAAAATTAATAAATTTTAAAACAAATTTCATTGAGAATAAATATGAAATTATAACGGCAATAAATTTGCATTAACTATAAAAAATAATGAATAAATAATAAATAAAGTTTTAATCGCCGTCAACATTACAAAAATTTAAATCACATGGTCATATACATTACGATTATTGGTTGCGGAGTAAATTATAGAGCATGTTGGTAAATATGGCAAAGTGGTTAACTGCGGATAGCACAACGCAAATGAACATGAAGACGACAATGATCGTAGCATATTTAAACAATTCAAATTTATGAAAATTTCGACTACAAAAAATAACAAACATTCCCTTTTTCAAAGAGACAAACATATTTCTTTGTTAACATAAATAATTTATAATTACATATTTAATATATTTATTTATATATCAATATAAAAAATATCATTAATATAGGTACATTTTAAGATAAAACGAAAAAGAAGAAATTAATCAAAGATAAAAATAATATTATGTGTAATTTAAATTAAATTAAATATATAATAATTTTCGTCCATAATTTCATATCACAAAAAAATTAAATTAAAAATTTTTAACAAAATGATTCATTTTACAAAAGAAAAGAAAAAAAAAAAATTAAAGAAGCAATAAATAAAAATATAAATTATAACAAATTATTTATTTAAAAAAAAAACGTATGCATCAAAAACAATTTGGCAATATTAAGGAGAATAGATAATGGTGCAATTAGTGTATTTATATCAAAGGTAATTTTTAGCGGAGCCGTGATTTATTATACTAATAGACATTCTTGGTTAAAGCCAAGTGCTTTCATATTTTTCGAGGAAGCAGTGGTGAAAATATTTAAGGTTTATATATAAAATGAATAAAAAATTCTGATGAAGTAATACAAAATATTGTGATGTTGTAATAGATTAAATTCCTGTCTTACTGCAACTAGACCATTCCATCACTTTTTGTTTTTGTAATTCTTTTCTTCATTGACAATTTGTTTTCCAGATCGTAAAAAAAAAGAAAATCCTGTAAGTAATTTTAATAAGAAACATATAAATAAATAAATAATAATAATAATAATAATAATAATAATAATAATAATAATAATAATAATAATAATAATAATAATAATAATAATAATAATACAATTAATATTAATATATATTTAGAGTTATTATTGTTATTAAATTATAATTTGTAGTGTGCAACCACAAGATATGCATAGTAATGTGTTGGTGACGGTCGGTGCTTGCTTTATCAGCACATGGATTGGAATATGTTTTTATCAATGCAGGTAATCTATTGTTATAAAATAAATGATTTAATTGTTTCCATAATATATGCATTAAAATATATAATAATTATTAAAGAAATAGATTTTGCAAACACAATCACGTACAATAGCATCAATATATCGAAAAAAATCTTTAATTCGTGAACTTAATCTGTAAATTGAACTTGGGGTCATTTTTGGAATTTAAATCATACATGAATATCTAATCTATTTTATATTACTACAACTACAACCTTCCTGTAATTGATTTAATAAATCTACAAAATATAATTTTATTATTGGCTAAATTTCAGCTCACAGGTAGGTTTTATTATTATTAAATTATTATTAATTTATTGTATTTAAATAGTTTGTGCAAATTAAATTAATTTAAACTAAATTTTATTACAGATTTTTAGTTTAAATTTTATATACATAACAAATGGATACATTATCATCACTACCACCAACTTTACATCCAAAAACGAATTTATTAAATTATATAATACTACCGACATCACACACACACATACAATTTTATTATATACTTGTCGAATCATGTTGGCCGTAAATATATGATCAGATGAAGATCGATCTACCCGAACAAAAATAATTTTAGTTTAATTTTAAATTTAGTTAATTTTAATTGGTTAATTACTCTACTTCAATATTTCAAAATTTGTTTATTGGTTTTCGTATAGAAAAGCTGTTATTAAATTTAAAATAAACAAAAATACGTCAAAATGTGCAGACTCAAAACAATTCCAAACAACGAACATATTTGCTGCTATGAAGAAAATAATATTTTAAGTGTAATTTAAGATTTTAATTTATAAGTTAATATTTATTTATTTTTAAGTTATTGTTTTAGTTTAGCAAAATCACTTAAATTGAATGAATTACGCGCTTTTTATATTAATTAATTTTCATTTAATTATTAATCAGTCAATTAAATTATAAAGACGTAATTTAAGTTAATAAGAAACTCTAAATTATCTGAGATGGATAAGTATTCTACATAACGAGTTTTAAAAGTAGAAATTAAAATGGCAATTACGCTCGGGGATTATATTACGTAATCACTTTTATTTTTTCCATCGCTTCACTTTTATTTTTTCCATCGCTTCATTTATAACTTAATTGCTGTAATAATCATCGATCAGAATATTATAGGTATCTTATTATTAAATATTCTTATATATGGTAATTTAGAAAATATAGCAAAAGTAGAAGGCCAATCAAAAAGAAAAAATATGGTTTAGATATATGAGAGGAATTGTAATTAATGTTATTTCCTTTATTATTAATATATTCGGGTAAATTTTCTAGAGAAACTAGTGTTTAGATATAGGATAAGTGAAAGGGGAATGTAATATTTCAATTAGAGAAATAGATATGATAGTTAAAATTGCGTCTTTTAAAATATATTTATTTAATTTGAATAAATTTTTAACAATTATAATCTCAAATTTTTGGCAATGAAATGGTTAATTAATAAATAATGAAAAAGGTATATTAAATTTGTTATTTAAAAAAATCTTTATGTAATTAAATTAGTTATTTATAAAAATCTTTATGTAATTAGATTTAATAATAGAAAAAATCAAATTTGAATAAAAACAAAAAAAATTACATTTTAATAAATCAACATTTGACTTCTTAATTATTATGTGTTTCAGGTAAGTCATTATTTTCACGTGTTTTTCCGGAATTTTCATTTAAAATTGTCATATGCATGGTGAATAATCCATGTATGTATGTTATCAAAATTTAGGCAATTTAATTACCTATCATTTGATACCAATACCACCCGCCCACCACTTCAAACGGCTGAGTTATAGCGTTTTTAAGAAATCTATAAAAATTTCCACTAAAGTACCAGGCATTTTTCAGACGAAGTAACAGTCGCGCAGAATTAACAGGAGGCAAATTTTTTTTTTAATTTTTTTCTTTTTCACTTTTGACCCACTTAGAGGCGGAATTTTCGAAAAATCTCAACGGATTCCTGTTCGCACGATCAGCCCCGATCGTTTGAGCCTATTTTCAGCCATATATTTTCACGGAATTTTCCGAAATTTTCATTTTTTGTTTTTCATTTTTGACCCACTTAGAGGCGGAATTTTCGAAAAATCTCAACGGATTCCTGTTCGCACGATGACCCCCGATCGTTTGAGCCTATTTTCAGCCATATATTTTCACGGAATTTTCCGAAATTTTCATTTTTTGTTTTTCATTTTTGACCCACTTAGAGGCGGAATTTTCGAAAAATCTCAACGGATTCCTGTTCGCACGATGACCCCCGATCGTTTGAGCCTATTTTCAGCCATATATTTTCACGGAATTTTCCGAAATTTTCATTTTTTGTTTTTCATTTTTGACCCACTTAGAGGCGGAATTTTCGAAAAATCTCAACGGATTCTTGTTCGCACGATCACCCTCGACCGTTTGAGCCTATTTTTAGCCATTTTTTGGAAATTTTTTTGGAAAATTTTTGGAAAAAAAATCCATGTTTTTATGTTACCAAAAGTTAGGTTATGTAATTACCTTTCGTTTGATACCTATCCCACCCGCCTACCACTTCAAACGGCTGAGTTATAGCGTTTTTAAGAAATCCATAAAAATTTCCACTAAAATACCAGGCATTTTTCAGACGAAGTAACAGTCGCGCAGAATTAACAGGAGGCAAATTTTTTTTTAAATTTTTTTCTTTTTCACTTTTGACCCACTTAGAGGCGGAATTTTCGAAAAATCTCAACGGATTCTTGTTCGCACGACAAGCCCCGATCGTTTGAGCCTATTTTCAGCCATATATTTTCACGGAATTTTCCGAAATTTTCATTTTTTGTTTTTCATTTTTGACCCACTTAGAGGCGGAATTTTCGAAAAATCTCAACGGATTCCTGTTCGCACGATGACCCCCGATCGTTTGAGACTATTTTCAGCCATATATTTTCACGGAATTTTCCGAAATTTTCATTTTTTGTTTTTCATTTTTGACCCACTTAGAGGCGGAATTTTCGAAAAATCTCAACGGATTCTTGTTCGCACGATCACCCCCGACCGTTTGAGCCTATTTTTAGCCATTTTTTGGAAATTTTTTTGGAAAAGTTTTGGAAAAAAAATCCATGTTTTTATGTTACCAAAAGTTAGGTTATGTAATTACCTTTCGTTTGATACCTATCCCACCCGCCTACCACTTCAAACGGCTGAGTTATAGCGTTTTTAAGAAATCCATAAAAATTTCCACTAAAATACCAGGCATTTTTCAGACGAAGTAACAGTCGCGCAGAATTAACAGGAGGCAAATTTTTTTTTAAATTTTTTTCTTTTTCACTTTTGACCCACTTAGAGGCGGAATTTTCGAAAAATCTCAACGGATTCTTGTTCGCACGACAAGCCCCGATCGTTTGAGCCTATTTTCAGCCATATATTTTCACGGAATTTTCCGAAATTTTCATTTTTTGTTTTTCATTTTTGACCCACTTAGAGGCGGAATTTTCGAAAAATCTCAACGGATTCCTGTTCGCACGATGACCCCCTATCGTTTGAGCCTATTTTCAGCCATATATTTTCACGGAATTTTCCGAAATTTTCATTTTTTGTGTTTCATTTTTGACCCACTTAGAGGCGGAATTTTCGAAAAATCTCAACGGATTCTTGTTCGCACGATCACCCCCGACCGTTTGAGCCTATTTTTAGCCATTTTTTGGAAATTTTTTTGGAAAATTTTTGGAAAAAAAATCCATGTTTTTATGTTACCAAAAGTTAGGTTATGTAATTACCTTTCGTTTGATACCTATCCCACCCGCCTACCACTTCAAACGGCTGAGTTATAGCGTTTTTAAGAAATCCATAAAAATTTCCACTAAAATACCAGGCATTTTTCAGACGAAGTAACAGTCGCGCAGAATTACCAGGAGGCAAATTTTTTTTTAATTTTTTTCTTTTTCACTTTTGACCCACTTAGAGGCGGAATTTTCGAAAAATCTCAACGGATTCTTGTTCGCACGACCAGCCCCGATCGTTTGAGCCTATTTTCAGCCATATATTTTCACGGAATTTTCCGAAATTTTCATTTTTTGTTTTTCATTTTTGACCCACTTAGAGGCGGAATTTTCGAAAAATCTCAACGGATTCTTGTTCGCACGATCAGCCCCGATCGTTTGAGCCTATTTTCAGCCATATATTTTCACGGAATTTTCCGAAATTTTCATTTTTTGTTTTTCATTTTTGACCCACTTAGAGGCGGAATTTTCGAAAAATCTCAACGGATTCCTGTTCGCACGATGACCCCCGATCGTTTGAGACTATTTTCAGCCATATATTTTCACGGAATTTTCCGAAATTTTCATTTTTTGTTTTTCATTTTTGACCCACTTAGAGGCGGAATTTTCGAAAAATCTCAACGGATTCTTGTTCGCACGATCACCCCCGACCGTTTGAGCCTATTTTTAGCCATTTTTTGGAAAAGTTTTGGAAAAAAAATCCATGTTTTTATGTTACCAAAAGTTAGGTTATGTAATTACCTTTCGTTTGATACCTATCCCACCCGCCTACCACTTCAAACGGCTGAGTTATAGCGTTTTTAAGAAATCCATAAAAATTTCCACTAAAATACCAGGCATTTTTCAGACGAAGTAACAGTCGCGCAGAATTACCAGGAGGCAAATTTTTTTTTAATTTTTTTCTTTTTCACATTTGACCCACTTAGAGGCGGAATTTTCGAAAAATCTCAACGGATTCTTGTTCGCACGATCAGCCCCGATCGTTTGAGACTATTTTCAGCCATATATTTTCACGGAATTTTCCGAAATTTTCATTTTTTGTTTTTCATTTTTGACCCACTTAGAGGCGGAATTTTCGAAAAATCTCAACGGATTCTTGTTCGCACGATCACCCCCGACCGTTTGAGCCTATTTTTAGCCATTTTTTGGAAATTTTTTTGGAAAAGTTTTGGAAAAAAAATCCATGTTTTTATGTTACCAAAAGTTAGGTTATGTAATTACCTTTCGTTTGATACCTATCCCACCCGCCTACCACTTCAAACGGCTGAGTTATAGCGTTTTTAAGAAATCCATAAAAATTTCCACTAAAATACCAGGCATTTTTCAGACGAAGTAACAGTCGCGCAGAATTACCAGGAGGCAAATTTTTTTTTAATTTTTTTCTTTTTCACATTTGACCCACTTAGAGGCGGAATTTTCGAAAAATCTCAACGGATTCTTGTTCGCACGATCACCCCCGACCGTTTGAGCCTATTTTTAGCCATTTTTTGGAAATTTTTTTGGAAAAGTTTTGGAAAAAAAATCCATGTTTTTATGTTACCAAAAGTTAGGTTATGTAATTACCTTTCGTTTGATACCTATCCCACCCGCCTACCACTTGAAACGGCTGAGTTATAGCGTTTTTAAGAAATCCATAAAAATTTCCACTAAAATACCAGGCATTTTTCAGACGAAGTAACAGTCGCGCAGAATTACCAGGAGGCAAATTTTTTTTTAATTTTTTTCTTTTTCACATTTGACCCACTTAGAGGCGGAATTTTCGAAAAATCTCAACGGATTCCTGTTCGCACGATGACCCCCGATCGTTTGAGACTATTTTCAGCCCAATTGTTTTTATCCATTTTGGCCTGGAAAAGTGTGGGTTATAACCTCATGCCGAAAAAATTTTTTTGACCGTAGGACATTCATACTTTCAGGGATTGTAGAGCTCGGAAAAAAAACACTTTCTGTAGACCACTTTTTCCGATTTCCCTCAGGGGGCGGAGCTATGGAGCTTCAAAAGTGCCAAATTGGTCACATTTGAACCCCTATAACTCCGGGAAAACTCAATATTTTCTCATGAGCTTCTAACCAGCGATAGTCCTCATCAAGGGCTACAAATTATATTATGTGGGTCGCTTTCTATCTATTACGCTTTTCCGGCTATTGGTGCCTGAAGTTCGGAAAATTGTTTGCAGACCAATCTTTAGGTACCTGGGGAATTGGCTAAAACTCAATTTCCAAAAATGTAATGATGCAGAAATGTAAACAAAAGTTCAATCTAAATTTTGAGAACTTTCTGGGATTTTCCAACAGGAAATATGGATTTTCCAGTAAGAACGAAAAACATTGATTTTTGCATATTTTCAAATGGGAATTCTCCGGCTTTTCCAATGGAATTTCCTAATGCCCTATATATCACAGATAGTAGACTATATGCCATGTTTTTTAAACCCCACCCCAACTCTTTAAGTCTAACAGTTTTCCCACAATGACCTCCCAGAGTTAGGCTTACACGAAAATTTCAAAATCTTAAATCGATCATAAGTCGATCTATAGATTTTTCACGGAAAAAGTCCAGAAGCTTTAATGTGCGCCCGAAGATACTCTATAATATGGCCGTAACGAAAATTGGCTACCTAATTTATTAGCTCCCGGAAAATCAAAAAGCTTGTTTTGAGATTTTCCTGAAATTTTCTCCAGCCTAAAGTAGATGACTTACAGATTTCTTATAGCCATAAATGGATTTAGATGGTAAATGTACTGTGGGAGTGGTACTGAAAATGTTTCCTAACCATTACAGTTTTCCCGTAATTTTCCGGATTTTCCTCAAATTTTCCAGATGGCTTAATTAGAACACTAGAATCATTTTTTACCACTAGAGGAACCGAATCTATTTACGGGTTTTCCCGGAATTTTCATATAACGGTTTCATATGCATGGTGAAAATTCCATGTTTTTATGTTACTAAAAGTTAGGTAATATAATTACCTATCTATTGATACCTATCCAAACCTCCCACCACTTCAAACGGCTGAGTTATAGCGTTTTTTAATAAACCAAAGACATGGTAAAAAATCTATGTTTTTATGTTATCAAAAGTTAGGTAATGTAATTACCTATCATTTGATACCTATCCCACCCGCCCACCACTTCAAACGGCTGAGTTATAGCGTTTTTAAAAAATCCATAAAAATTTCCACTAAAATAATGGGCATTTTTCAGACCAAGTAACAGTCACGCAGAATTACCAGGAGGCAAATTTTTTTTTTAAATTTTTTTCTTTTTCATTTTTGACCCACTTAGAGGCGGAATTTTCGAAAAATCTCAACGGATTCCTGTTCGCACGATGACCCCCGATCGTTTGAGACTATTTTCAGCCCAATTGTTTTTAACCTTTTTGACCTGGAAAAGTGTGGGTTATAACCTCATGCCGAAAAAATTTTTTTGACCGTAGGACATTCATACTTTCAGGGATTGTAGAGCTCGGAAAAAAAACACTTTCTGTAGACCACTTTTTCCGATTTCCCTCAGGGGGCGGAGCTATGGAGCTTCAAAAGTGCCAAATTGGTCACATTTGAACCCCTATAACTCCGGGAAAACTCAATATTTTCTCATGAGCTTCTAACCAGCGATAGTCCTCATCAAGGGCAACAAATTATATTATGTGGGTCGCTTTCTATCTATAACGCTTTTCCGGCTATGGGTGCCTAAAGTTCGGAAAATTGTTTGCAGACCAATCTTTAGGTACCTGGGGAATTGGCTAAAACTCAATTTCCAAAAATGTAATGATGCAGAAATGTAAACAAAAGTTCAATCTAAATTTTGAGAACTTTCTGGGATTTTCCAACAGGAAATATGGATTTTCCAGTAAGAACGAAAAACATGGATTTTTGCATATTTTCAAATGGGAATTCTTCGGCTTTCCCAATGAAATTTCCTAATGCCCTATATATCACAGATAGTAGACTATATGCCACGTTTTTTAAACCCCACCCCAACTCTTTAAGTCTAACAGTTTTCCCACAATGACCTCCCAGAGTTAGGCTTACACGAAAATTTCAAAATCTTAAATCGATCATAAGTCGATCTATAGATTTTTCACGGAAAAAGTCCAGAAGCTTTAATGTGCGCCCGAAGATACTCTATAATATGGCCGTAACGAAAATTGGCTACCTAATTTATTAGCTCCCGGAAAATCAAAAAGCTTGTTTTCAGATTTTCCTGAAATTTTCTCCAGCCTAAAGTCGATGACTTACATATTTCATATAACCATTGATGGATTTAGATGGTAAATGTACTGTGGGAGTGGTACTGAAAATGTTTTCTAACCATTACAGTTTTCCCGTAATTTTCCAATTAAAATTTAAATTTTCCGGATTTTCCTCAAATTTTCCAGATGGCTTAAATAGAACACTAGAATCATTTTTTACCACTAGAGGAACCGAATCTATTTACGGGTTGTCCCGGAATTTTCATATAACGGTTTCATATGCATGGTGAAAAACCCATGTTTTTATGTTACCGAAAGTTAGATAATTTAATTATCTATCATTTGATACCTATCCCACCCGTCCACCATTTCAAACGGCTGAGCTAGGATTTTTTCCGTGAATCACATATATCATCATTTTTCCACTTATTTATCTTCAAATTAAATATTTAAGTATTTTCGACGTACTTTAAATTTCCCTATTATCAGTTTTTATCACAATATTTTCATTGGTTTTCCCAGAATTTTCATAAAATGTATGAAGAAAATTAATATTTTCAAATCTACAGACGAACTAAAAATAATTGTGTAAAAAATTACATAAAATTTATACACGAAAACAACAAATACAAGTCATTCCGTTTTATTTAACTTTTTCTTTTCCATTCGAAATATTGTAAACAATAAACTAAAACATCGTTGGTGTTTGTTATTATCTTCTTCTTCTTTAATTTGTAAGTTGTTGTTATTTTGTTGTTTATTTTATTTCGACCTTGAAACGCACCAGTAAATCGAAATTGACAAAAATTGATTTTGTTATTGTATTCTCTTTCTCCGGCGATAAATTTGTAAATAAATAAAAATTAAACATTATTTTCATGTGATTCTGATCGCCTAATACCTAGTATGAACATATCGTATGTAAATAAATATAATAAAAGAAGAAGAAGATAATAACAAACACCAACGATGTTTTAGTTTATTGTTTACAATATTTCGAATGGAAAAGAAAAAGTTAAATAAAACGGAATGACTTGTATTTGTTGTTTTCGTGTATAAATTTTATGTAATTTTTTACACAATTATTTTTAGTTCGTCTGTAGATTTGAAAATATTAATTTTCTTCATACATTTTATGAAAATTCTGGGAAAACCAATGAAAATATTGTGATAAAAACTGATAATAGGGAAATTTAAAGTACGTCGAAAATACTTAAATATTTAATTTGAAGATAAA
>OU343119.1:164678-347178 GCA_910594885.2 Bibio marci
TGGCTATAAGAAATCTGTAAGTCATCTACTTTAGGCTGGAGAAAATTTCAGGAAAATCTGAAAACAAGCTTTTTGATTTTCCGGGAGCTAATAAATTAGGTAGCCAATTTTCGTTACGGCCATATTATAGAGTATCTTCGGGCGCACATTAAAGCTTCTGGACTTTTTCCGTGAAAAATCTATAGATCGACTTATGATCGATTTAAGATTTTGAAATTTTCGTGTAAGCCTAACTTTGGGAGGTCATTGTGGGAAAACTGTTAGACTTAAAGAGTTGGGGTGGGGTTTAAAAGACGTGGCATATAGTCTACTATCTGTGATATATAGGGCATTAGGAAATTCCATTGGGAAAGCCGGAGAATTCCCATTTGAAAATATGCAAAAATCGATGTTTTTCGTTCTTACTGGAAAATCCATATTTCCCGTTGGAAAATCCCAGAAAGTTCTCAAAATTTAGATTGAACTTTTGTTTACATTTCTGCATCATTACATTTTTGGAAATTGAGTTTTAGCCAATTCCCCAGGTACCTAAAGATTGGTCTGCAAACAATTTTCCGAACTTCAGGCACCCATAGCCGGAAAAGCGTAATAGATAGAAAGCGACCCACATAATATAATTTGTTGCCCTTGATGAGGACTATCGCTGGTTAGAAGCTCATGAGAAAATATTGAGTTTTCCCGGAGTTATAGGGGTTCAAATGTAACCAATTTGGCACTTTTGAAGCTCCATAGCTCCGCCCCCTGAGGGAAATCGGAAAAAGTGGTCTACAGAAAGTGTTTTTTTTCCGAGCTCTACAATCCCTGAAAGTATGAATGTCCTACGGTCAAAAAAATTTTTTCGGCATGAGGTTATAACCCACACTTTTCCAGGCCAAAAAGGTTAAAAACAATTGGGCTGAAAATAGTCTCAAACGATCGGGGGTAATCGTGCGAACAGGAATCCGTTGAGATTTTTCGAAAATTCCGCCTCTAAGTGGGTCAAAAATGAAAAACAAAAAATGAAAATTTCGGAAAATTCCGTGAAAATATATGGCTGAAAATAGGCTCAAACGATCGGGGCTGATCGTGCGAACAAGAATCCGTTGAGATTTTTCAAAAATTCCGCCTCTAAGTGGGTCAAAAGTGAAAAAGAAAAAAATTAAAAAAAAAATTTGCCTCCTGGTAATTCTGCGCGACTGTTACTTCGTCTGAAAAATGCCTGGTATTTTAGTGGAAATTTTTATGGATTTCTTAAAAACGCTATAACTCAGCCGTTTGAAGTGGTAGGCGGGTGGGATAGGTATCAAACGAAAGGTAATTACATAACCTAACTTTTGGTAACATAAAAACATGGATTTTTTTTTCCAAAAATTTTCCAAAAAAATTTCCAAAAAATGGCTAAAAATAGGCTCAAACGGTCGGGGGTGATCGTGCGAACAAGAATCCGTTGAGATTTTTCGAAAATTCCGCCTCTAAGTGGGTCAAAAATGAAAAACAAAAAATGAAAATTTCGGAAAATTCCGTGAAAATATATGGCTGAAAATAGGCTCAAACGATCGGGGGTCATCGTGCGAACAGGAATCCCTATTATCAGTTAATAATTGTGTAAAAAATTACATAAAATTTATACACGAAAACAACAAATACAAGTCATTCCGTTTTATTTAACTTTTTCTTTTCCATTCGAAATATTGTAAACAATAAACTAAAACATCGTTGGTGTTTGTTATTATCTTTTTCTTCTTTTATTATATTTATTTACATACGATATGTTCATACTAGGTATTAGGCGATCAGAATCACATGAAAATAATGTTTAATTTTTATTTATTTACAAATTTATCGCCGGAGAAAGAGAATACAATAACAAAATCAATTTTTGTCAATTTCGATTTACTGGTGCGTTTCAAGGTCGAAATAAAATAAACAACAAAATAACAACAACTTACAAATTAAAGAAGAAGAAGATAATAACAAACACCAACGATGTTTTAGTTTATTGTTTACAATATTTCGAATGGAAAAGAAAAAGTTAAATAAAACGGAATGACTTGTATTTGTTGTTTTCGTGTATAAATTTTATGTAATTTTTTACACAATTATTTTTAGTTCGTCTGTAGATTTGAAAATATTAATTTTCTTCATACATTTTATGAAAATTCTGGGAAAACCAATGAAAATATTGTGATAAAAACTGATAATAGGGAAATTTAAAGTACGTCGAAAATACTTAAATATTTAATTTGAAGATAAATAAGTGGAAAAATGATGATATATGTGATTCACGGAAAAAATCCTAGCTCAGCCGTTTGAAATGGTGGACGGGTGGGATAGGTATCAAATGATAGATAATTAAATTATCTAACTTTCGGTAACATAAAAACATGGGTTTTTCACCATGCATATGAAACCGTTATATGAAAATTCCGGGACAACCCGTAAATAGATTCGGTTCCTCTAGTGGTAAAAAATGATTCTAGTGTTCTATTTAAGCCATCTGGAAAATTTGAGGAAAATCCGGAAAATTTAAATTTTAATTGGAAAATTACGGGAAAACTGTAATGGTTAGAAAACATTTTCAGTACCACTCCCACAGTACATTTACCATCTAAATCCATCAATGGTTATATGAAATATGTAAGTCATCGACTTTAGGCTGGAGAAAATTTCAGGAAAATCTGAAAACAAGCTTTTTGATTTTCCGGGAGCTAATAAATTAGGTAGCCAATTTTCGTTACGGCCATATTATAGAGTATCTTCGGGCGCACATTAAAGCTTCTGGACTTTTTCCGTGAAAAATCTATAGATCGACTTATGATCGATTTAAGATTTTGAAATTTTCGTGTAAGCCTAACTCTGGGAGGTCATTGTGGGAAAACTGTTAGACTTAAAGAGTTGGGGTGGGGTTTAAAAAACGTGGCATATAGTCTACTATCTGTGATATATAGGGCATTAGGAAATTTCATTGGGAAAGCCGAAGAATTCCCATTTGAAAATATGCAAAAATCCATGTTTTTCGTTCTTACTGGAAAATCCATATTTCCTGTTGGAAAATCCCAGAAAGTTCTCAAAATTTAGATTGAACTTTTGTTTACATTTCTGCATCATTACATTTTTGGAAATTGAGTTTTAGCCAATTCCCCAGGTACCTAAAGATTGGTCTGCAAACAATTTTCCGAACTTTAGGCACCCATAGCCGGAAAAGCGTTATAGATAGAAAGCGACCCACATAATATAATTTGTTGCCCTTGATGAGGACTATCGCTGGTTAGAAGCTCATGAGAAAATATTGAGTTTTCCCGGAGTTATAGGGGTTCAAATGTAACCAATTTGGCACTTTTGAAGCTCCATAGCTCCGCCCCCTGAGGGAAATCGGAAAAAGTAATCTACAGAAAGTGTTTTTTTTTCGAGCTCTACAATCCCCGAAAGTATGAATGTCCTACGGGCAAAAAAATTTTTTCGGCATGAGGTTATAACCCACACTTTTCCAGGCCAAAAAGGTTAAAAACAATTGGGCTGAAAATAATCTCAAACGATCGGGGGTAATCGTGCGAACAGGAATCCGTTGAGATTTTTCGAAAATTCCGCCTCTAAGTGGGTCAAAAATGAAAAACAAGAAATGAAAATTTCGGAAAATTCCGTGAAAATATATGGCTGAAAATAGGCTCAAACGATCGGGGCTGATCGTGCGAACAAGAATCCGTTGAGATTTTTCAAAAATTCCGCCTCTAAGTGGGTCAAAAGTGAAAAAGAAAAAAATTAAAAAAAAAATTTGCCTCCTGGTAATTCTGCGCGACTGTTACTTCGTCTGAAAAATGCCTGGTATTTTAGTGGAAATTTTTATGGATTTCTTAAAAACGCTATAACTCAGCCGTTTGAAGTGGTAGGCGGGTGGGATAGGTATCAAACGAAAGGTAATTACATAACCTAACTTTTGATAACATAAAAACTTGTTTTTTTTTTCCCAAAATTTTCCAAAAAAATTTCCAAAAAATGGCTAAAAATAGGCTCAAACGGTCGGGGGTGATCGTGCGAACAAGAATCCGTTGAGATTTTTCGAAAATTCCGCCTCTAAGTGGGTCAAAAATGAAAAACAAAAAATGAAAATTTCGGAAAATTCCGTGAAAATATATGGCTGAAAATAGGCTCAAACGATCGGGGCTGGTCGTGCGAACAAGAATCCGTTGAGATTTTTCGAAAATTCCGCCTCTAAGTGGGTCAAAAGTGAAAAAGAAAAAAATTAAAAAAAAAATTTGCCTCCTGTTAATTCTGCGCGACTGTTACTTCGTCTGAAAAATGCCTGGTATTTTAGTGGAAATTTTTATGGATTTCTTAAAAACGCTATAACTCAGCCGTTTGAAGTGGTAGGCGGGTGGGATAGGTATCAAACGAAAGGTAATTACATAACCTAACTTTTGGTAACATAAAAACATGGATTTTTTTTTCCAAAAATTTTCCAAAAAAATTTCCAAAAAATAGGCTCAAACGGTCGGGGGTGATCGTGCGAACAAGAATCCGTTGAGATTTTTCGAAAATTCCGCCTCTAAGTGGGTCAAAAATGAAAAACAAAAAATGAAAATTTCGGAAAATTCCGTGAAAATATATGGCTGAAAATAGGCTCAAACGATCGGGGGTCATCGTGCGAACAGGAATCCCTATTATCAGTTAATAATTGTGTAAAAAATTACATAAAATTTATACACGAAAACAACAAATACAAGTCATTCCGTTTTATTTAACTTTTTCTTTTCCATTCGAAATATTGTAAACAATAAACTAAAACATCGTTGGTGTTTGTTATTATCTTCTTCTTCTTTTATTATATTTATTTACATACGATATGTTCATACTAGGTATTAGGCGATCAGAATCACATGAAAATAATGTTTAATTTTTATTTATTTACAAATTTATCGCCGGAGAAAGAGAATACAATAACAAAATCAATTTTTGTCAATTTCGATTTACTGGTGCGTTTCAAGGTCGAAATAAAATAAACAACAAAATAACAACAACTTACAAATTAAAGAAGAAGAAGATAATAACAAACACCAACGATGTTTTAGTTTATTGTTTACAATATTTCGAATGGAAAAGAAAAAGTTAAATAAAACGGAATGACTTGTATTTGTTGTTTTCGTGTATAAATTTTATGTAATTTTTTACACAATTATTTTTAGTTCGTCTGTAGATTTGAAAATATTAATTTTCTTCATACATTTTATGAAAATTCTGGGAAAACCAATGAAAATATTGTGATAAAAACTGATAATAGGGAAATTTAAAGTACGTCGAAAATACTTAAATATTTAATTTGAAGATAAATAAGTGGAAAAATGATGATATATGTGATTCACGGAAAAAATCCTAGCTCAGCCGTTTGAAATGGTGGACGGGTGGGATAGGTATCAAATGATAGATAATTAAATTATCTAACTTTCGGTAACATAAAAACATGGGATTTTCACCATGCATATGAAACCGTTATATGAAAATTCCGGGAAAACCCGTAAATAGATTCGGTTCCTCTAGTGGTAAAAAATGATTCTAGTGTTCTATTTAAGCCATCTGGAAAATTTGAGGAAAATCCGGAAAATTTAAATTTTAATCGGAAAATTACGGGAAAACTGTAATGGTTAGAAAACATTTTCAGTACCACTCCCACAGTACATTTACCATCTAAATCCATCAATGGTTATATGAAATCTGTAAGTCATCGACTTTAGGCTGGAGAAAATTTCAGGAAAATCTGAAAACAAGCTTTTTGATTTTCCGGGAGCTAATAAATTAGGTAGCCAATTTTCGTTACGGCCATATTATAGAGTATCTTCGGGCGCACATTAAAGCTTCTGGACTTTTTCCGTGAAAAATCTATAGATCGACTTATGATCGATTTAAGATTTTGAAATTTTCGTGTAAGCCTAACTCTGGGAGGTCATTGTGGGAAAACTGTTAGACTTAAAGAGTTGGGGTGGGGTTTAAAAAACGTGGCATATAGTCTACTATCTGTGATATATAGGGCATTAGGAAATTTCATTGGGAAAGCCGAAGAATTCCCATTTGAAAATATGCAAAAATCCATGTTTTTCGTTCTTACTGGAAAATCCATATTTCCTGTTGGAAAATCCCAGAAAGTTCTCAAAATTTAGATTGAACTTTTGTTTACATTTCTGCATCATTACATTTTTGGAAATTGAGTTTTAGCCAATTCCCCAGGTACCTAAAGATTGGTCTGCAAACAATTTTCCGAACTTCAGGCACCCATAGCCGGAAAAGCGTTATAGATAGAAAGCGACCCACATAATATAATTTGTTGCCCTTGATGAGGACTATCGCTGGTTAGAAGCTCATGAGAAAATATTGAGTTTTCCCGGAGTTATAGGGGTTCAAATGTGACCAATTTGGCACTTTTGAAGCTCCATAGCTCCGCCCCCTGAGGGAAATCGGAAAAAGTGGTCTACAGAAAGTGTTTTTTTTCCGAGCTCTACAATCCCTGAAAGTATGAATGTCCTACGGTCAAAAAAATTTTTTCGGCATGAGGTTATAACCCACACTTTTCCAGGCCAAAAAGGTTAAAAACAATTGGGCTGAAAATAGTCTCAAACGATCGGGGGTCATCGTGCGAACAGGAATCCGTTGAGATTTTTCGAAAATTCCGCCTCTAAGTGGGTCAAAAATGAAAAAGAAAAAAATTTAAAAAAAAAATTTGCCTCCTGGTAATTCTGCGTGACTGTTACTTGGTCTGAAAAATGCCCATTATTTTAGTGGAAATTTTTATGGATTTTTTAAAAACGCTATAACTCAGCCGTTTGAAGTGGTGGGCGGGTGGGATAGGTATCAAATGATAGGTAATTACATTACCTAACTTTTGATAACATAAAAACATAGATTTTTTACCATGTCTTTGGTTTATTAAAAAACGCTATAACTCAGCCGTTTGAAGTGGTGGGAGGTTTGGATAGGTATCAAATGATAGGTAATTATATTACCAAACTTTTAGTAACATAAAAACATGGAATTTTCACCATGCATATGAAACCGTTATATGAAAATTCCGGGAAAACCCGTAAATAGATTCGGTTCCTCTAGTGGTAAAAAATGATTCTAGTGTTCTAATTAAGCCATCTGGAAAATTTGAGGAAAATCCGGAAAATTTTAATTTTAATCGGAAAATTACGAGAAAACTGTAATGGTTAGGAAACATTTTCAGTACCACTCCCACAGTACATTTACCATCTAAATCCATTTATGGCTATAAGAAATCTGTAAGTCATCTACTTTAGGCTGGAGAAAATTTCAGGAAAATCTGAAAACAAGCTTTTTGATTTTCCGGGAGCTAATAAATTAGGTAGCCAATTTTCGTTACGGCCATATTATAGAGTATCTTCGGGCGCACATTAAAGCTTCTGGACTTTTTCCGTGAAAAATCTATAGATCGACTTATGATCGATTTAAGATTTTGAAATTTTCGTGTAAGCCTAACTTTGGGAGGTCATTGTGGGAAAACTGTTAGACTTAAAGAGTTGGGGTGGGGTTTAAAAGACGTGGCATATAGTCTACTATCTGTGATATATAGGGCATTAGGAAATTCCATTGGGAAAGCCGGAGAATTCCCATTTGAAAATATGCAAAAATCGATGTTTTTCGTTCTTACTGGAAAATCCATATTTCCCGTTGGAAAATCCCAGAAAGTTCTCAAAATTTAGATTGAACTTTTGTTTACATTTCTGCATCATTACATTTTTGGAAATTGAGTTTTAGCCAATTCCCCAGGTACCTAAAGATTGGTCTGCAAACAATTTTCCGAACTTCAGGCACCCATAGCCGGAAAAGCGTAATAGATAGAAAGCGACCCACATAATATAATTTGTTGCCCTTGATGAGGACTATCGCTGGTTAGAAGCTCATGAGAAAATATTGAGTTTTCCCGGAGTTATAGGGGTTCAAATGTAACCAATTTGGCACTTTTGAAGCTCCATAGCTCCGCCCCCTGAGGGAAATCGGAAAAAGTGGTCTACAGAAAGTGTTTTTTTTCCGAGCTCTACAATCCCTGAAAGTATGAATGTCCTACGGTCAAAAAAATTTTTTCGGCATGAGGTTATAACCCACACTTTTCCAGGCCAAAAAGGTTAAAAACAATTGGGCTGAAAATAGTCTCAAACGATCGGGGGTAATCGTGCGAACAGGAATCCGTTGAGATTTTTCGAAAATTCCGCCTCTAAGTGGGTCAAAAATGAAAAACAAAAAATGAAAATTTCGGAAAATTCCGTGAAAATATATGGCTGAAAATAGGCTCAAACGATCGGGGCTGATCGTGCGAACAAGAATCCGTTGAGATTTTTCAAAAATTCCGCCTCTAAGTGGGTCAAAAGTGAAAAAGAAAAAAATTAAAAAAAAAATTTGCCTCCTGGTAATTCTGCGCGACTGTTACTTCGTCTGAAAAATGCCTGGTATTTTAGTGGAAATTTTTATGGATTTCTTAAAAACGCTATAACTCAGCCGTTTGAAGTGGTAGGCGGGTGGGATAGGTATCAAACGAAAGGTAATTACATAACCTAACTTTTGGTAACATAAAAACATGGATTTTTTTTTCCAAAAATTTTCCAAAAAAATTTCCAAAAAATGGCTAAAAATAGGCTCAAACGGTCGGGGGTGATCGTGCGAACAAGAATCCGTTGAGATTTTTCGAAAATTCCGCCTCTAAGTGGGTCAAAAATGAAAAACAAAAAATGAAAATTTCGGAAAATTCCGTGAAAATATATGGCTGAAAATAGGCTCAAACGATCGGGGGTCATCGTGCGAACAGGAATCCCTATTATCAGTTAATAATTGTGTAAAAAATTACATAAAATTTATACACGAAAACAACAAATACAAGTCATTCCGTTTTATTTAACTTTTTCTTTTCCATTCGAAATATTGTAAACAATAAACTAAAACATCGTTGGTGTTTGTTATTATCTTTTTCTTCTTTTATTATATTTATTTACATACGATATGTTCATACTAGGTATTAGGCGATCAGAATCACATGAAAATAATGTTTAATTTTTATTTATTTACAAATTTATCGCCGGAGAAAGAGAATACAATAACAAAATCAATTTTTGTCAATTTCGATTTACTGGTGCGTTTCAAGGTCGAAATAAAATAAACAACAAAATAACAACAACTTACAAATTAAAGAAGAAGAAGATAATAACAAACACCAACGATGTTTTAGTTTATTGTTTACAATATTTCGAATGGAAAAGAAAAAGTTAAATAAAACGGAATGACTTGTATTTGTTGTTTTCGTGTATAAATTTTATGTAATTTTTTACACAATTATTTTTAGTTCGTCTGTAGATTTGAAAATATTAATTTTCTTCATACATTTTATGAAAATTCTGGGAAAACCAATGAAAATATTGTGATAAAAACTGATAATAGGGAAATTTAAAGTACGTCGAAAATACTTAAATATTTAATTTGAAGATAAATAAGTGGAAAAATGATGATATATGTGATTCACGGAAAAAATCCTAGCTCAGCCGTTTGAAATGGTGGACGGGTGGGATAGGTATCAAATGATAGATAATTAAATTATCTAACTTTCGGTAACATAAAAACATGGGTTTTTCACCATGCATATGAAACCGTTATATGAAAATTCCGGGACAACCCGTAAATAGATTCGGTTCCTCTAGTGGTAAAAAATGATTCTAGTGTTCTATTTAAGCCATCTGGAAAATTTGAGGAAAATCCGGAAAATTTAAATTTTAATTGGAAAATTACGGGAAAACTGTAATGGTTAGAAAACATTTTCAGTACCACTCCCACAGTACATTTACCATCTAAATCCATCAATGGTTATATGAAATATGTAAGTCATCGACTTTAGGCTGGAGAAAATTTCAGGAAAATCTGAAAACAAGCTTTTTGATTTTCCGGGAGCTAATAAATTAGGTAGCCAATTTTCGTTACGGCCATATTATAGAGTATCTTCGGGCGCACATTAAAGCTTCTGGACTTTTTCCGTGAAAAATCTATAGATCGACTTATGATCGATTTAAGATTTTGAAATTTTCGTGTAAGCCTAACTCTGGGAGGTCATTGTGGGAAAACTGTTAGACTTAAAGAGTTGGGGTGGGGTTTAAAAAACGTGGCATATAGTCTACTATCTGTGATATATAGGGCATTAGGAAATTTCATTGGGAAAGCCGAAGAATTCCCATTTGAAAATATGCAAAAATCCATGTTTTTCGTTCTTACTGGAAAATCCATATTTCCTGTTGGAAAATCCCAGAAAGTTCTCAAAATTTAGATTGAACTTTTGTTTACATTTCTGCATCATTACATTTTTGGAAATTGAGTTTTAGCCAATTCCCCAGGTACCTAAAGATTGGTCTGCAAACAATTTTCCGAACTTTAGGCACCCATAGCCGGAAAAGCGTAATAGATAGAAAGCGACCCACATAATATAATTTGTTGCCCTTGATGAGGACTATCGCTGGTTAGAAGCTCATGAGAAAATATTGAGTTTTCCCGGAGTTATAGGGGTTCAAATGTAACCAATTTGGCACTTTTGAAGCTCCATAGCTCCGCCCCCTGAGGGAAATCGGAAAAAGTAATCTACAGAAAGTGTTTTTTTTTCGAGCTCTACAATCCCCGAAAGTATGAATGTCCTACGGGCAAAAAAATTTTTTCGGCATGAGGTTATAACCCACACTTTTCCAGGCCAAAAAGGTTAAAAACAATTGGGCTGAAAATAATCTCAAACGATCGGGGGTAATCGTGCGAACAGGAATCCGTTGAGATTTTTCGAAAATTCCGCCTCTAAGTGGGTCAAAAATGAAAAACAAGAAATGAAAATTTCGGAAAATTCCGTGAAAATATATGGCTGAAAATAGGCTCAAACGATCGGGGCTGATCGTGCGAACAAGAATCCGTTGAGATTTTTCAAAAATTCCGCCTCTAAGTGGGTCAAAAGTGAAAAAGAAAAAAATTAAAAAAAAAATTTGCCTCCTGGTAATTCTGCGCGACTGTTACTTCGTCTGAAAAATGCCTGGTATTTTAGTGGAAATTTTTATGGATTTCTTAAAAACGCTATAACTCAGCCGTTTGAAGTGGTAGGCGGGTGGGATAGGTATCAAACGAAAGGTAATTACATAACCTAACTTTTGATAACATAAAAACTTGGTTTTTTTTTCCCAAAATTTTCCAAAAAAATTTCCAAAAAATGGCTAAAAATAGGCTCAAACGGTCGGGGGTGATCGTGCGAACAAGAATCCGTTGAGATTTTTCGAAAATTCCGCCTCTAAGTGGGTCAAAAATGAAAAACAAAAAATGAAAATTTCGGAAAATTCCGTGAAAATATATGGCTGAAAATAGGCTCAAACGATCGGGGCTGGTCGTGCGAACAAGAATCCGTTGAGATTTTTCGAAAATTCCGCCTCTAAGTGGGTCAAAAGTGAAAAAGAAAAAAATTAAAAAAAAAATTTGCCTCCTGTTAATTCTGCGCGACTGTTACTTCGTCTGAAAAATGCCTGGTATTTTAGTGGAAATTTTTATGGATTTCTTAAAAACGCTATAACTCAGCCGTTTGAAGTGGTAGGCGGGTGGGATAGGTATCAAACGAAAGGTAATTACATAACCTAACTTTTGGTAACATAAAAACATGGATTTTTTTTTCCAAAAATTTTCCAAAAAAATTTCCAAAAAATAGGCTCAAACGGTCGGGGGTGATCGTGCGAACAAGAATCCGTTGAGATTTTTCGAAAATTCCGCCTCTAAGTGGGTCAAAAATGAAAAACAAAAAATGAAAATTTCGGAAAATTCCGTGAAAATATATGGCTGAAAATAGGCTCAAACGATCGGGGGTCATCGTGCGAACAGGAATCCCTATTATCAGTTAATAATTGTGTAAAAAATTACATAAAATTTATACACGAAAACAACAAATACAAGTCATTCCGTTTTATTTAACTTTTTCTTTTCCATTCGAAATATTGTAAACAATAAACTAAAACATCGTTGGTGTTTGTTATTATCTTCTTCTTCTTTTATTATATTTATTTACATACGATATGTTCATACTAGGTATTAGGCGATCAGAATCACATGAAAATAATGTTTAATTTTTATTTATTTACAAATTTATCGCCGGAGAAAGAGAATACAATAACAAAATCAATTTTTGTCAATTTCGATTTACTGGTGCGTTTCAAGGTCGAAATAAAATAAACAACAAAATAACAACAACTTACAAATTAAAGAAGAAGAAGATAATAACAAACACCAACGATGTTTTAGTTTATTGTTTACAATATTTCGAATGGAAAAGAAAAAGTTAAATAAAACGGAATGACTTGTATTTGTTGTTTTCGTGTATAAATTTTATGTAATTTTTTACACAATTATTTTTAGTTCGTCTGTAGATTTGAAAATATTAATTTTCTTCATACATTTTATGAAAATTCTGGGAAAACCAATGAAAATATTGTGATAAAAACTGATAATAGGGAAATTTAAAGTACGTCGAAAATACTTAAATATTTAATTTGAAGATAAATAAGTGGAAAAATGATGATATATGTGATTCACGGAAAAAATCCTAGCTCAGCCGTTTGAAATGGTGGACGGGTGGGATAGGTATCAAATGATAGATAATTAAATTATCTAACTTTCGGTAACATAAAAACATGGGTTTTTCACCATGCATATGAAACCGTTATATGAAAATTCCGGGACAACCCGTAAATAGATTCGGTTCCTCTAGTGGTAAAAAATGATTCTAGTGTTCTATTTAAGCCATCTGGAAAATTTGAGGAAAATCCGGAAAATTTAAATTTTAATCGGAAAATTACGGGAAAACTGTAATGGTTAGAAAACATTTTCAGTACCACTCCCACAGTACATTTACCATCTAAATCCATCAATGGTTATATGAAATATGTAAGTCATCGACTTTAGGCTGGAGAAAATTTCAGGAAAATCTGAAAACAAGCTTTTTGATTTTCCGGGAGCTAATAAATTAGGTAGCCAATTTTCGTTACGGCCATATTATAGAGTATCTTCGGGCGCACATTAAAGCTTCTGGACTTTTTCCGTGAAAAATCTATAGATCGACTTATGATCGATTTAAGATTTTGAAATTTTCGTGTAAGCCTAACTCTGGGAGGTCATTGTGGGAAAACTGTTAGACTTAAAGAGTTGGGGTGGGGTTTAAAAAACGTGGCATATAGTCTACTATCTGTGATATATAGGGCATTAGGAAATTTCATTGGGAAAGCCGAAGAATTCCCATTTGAAAATATGCAAAAATCCATGTTTTTCGTTCTTACTGGAAAATCCATATTTCCTGTTGGAAAATCCCAGAAAGTTCTCAAAATTTAGATTGAACTTTTGTTTACATTTCTGCATCATTACATTTTTGGAAATTGAGTTTTAGCCAATTCCCCAGGTACCTAAAGATTGGTCTGCAAACAATTTTCCGAACTTTAGGCACCCATAGCCGGAAAAGCGTAATAGATAGAAAGCGACCCACATAATATAATTTGTTGCCCTTGATGAGGACTATCGCTGGTTAGAAGCTCATGAGAAAATATTGAGTTTTCCCGGAGTTATAGGGGTTCAAATGTAACCAATTTGGCACTTTTGAAGCTCCATAGCTCCGCCCCCTGAGGGAAATCGGAAAAAGTAATCTACAGAAAGTGTTTTTTTTTCGAGCTCTACAATCCCCGAAAGTATGAATGTCCTACGGGCAAAAAAATTTTTTCGGCATGAGGTTATAACCCACACTTTTCCAGGCCAAAAAGGTTAAAAACAATTGGGCTGAAAATAATCTCAAACGATCGGGGGTAATCGTGCGAACAGGAATCCGTTGAGATTTTTCGAAAATTCCGCCTCTAAGTGGGTCAAAAATGAAAAACAAGAAATGAAAATTTCGGAAAATTCCGTGAAAATATATGGCTGAAAATAGGCTCAAACGATCGGGGCTGATCGTGCGAACAAGAATCCGTTGAGATTTTTCAAAAATTCCGCCTCTAAGTGGGTCAAAAGTGAAAAAGAAAAAAATTAAAAAAAAAATTTGCCTCCTGGTAATTCTGCGCGACTGTTACTTCGTCTGAAAAATGCCTGGTATTTTAGTGGAAATTTTTATGGATTTCTTAAAAACGCTATAACTCAGCCGTTTGAAGTGGTAGGCGGGTGGGATAGGTATCAAACGAAAGGTAATTACATAACCTAACTTTTGATAACATAAAAACTTGGTTTTTTTTTCCCAAAATTTTCCAAAAAAATTTCCAAAAAATGGCTAAAAATAGGCTCAAACGGTCGGGGGTGATCGTGCGAACAAGAATCCGTTGAGATTTTTCGAAAATTCCGCCTCTAAGTGGGTCAAAAATGAAAAACAAAAAATGAAAATTTCGGAAAATTCCGTGAAAATATATGGCTGAAAATAGGCTCAAACGATCGGGGCTGGTCGTGCGAACAAGAATCCGTTGAGATTTTTCGAAAATTCCGCCTCTAAGTGGGTCAAAAGTGAAAAAGAAAAAAATTAAAAAAAAAATTTGCCTCCTGTTAATTCTGCGCGACTGTTACTTCGTCTGAAAAATGCCTGGTATTTTAGTGGAAATTTTTATGGATTTCTTAAAAACGCTATAACTCAGCCGTTTGAAGTGGTAGGCGGGTGGGATAGGTATCAAACGAAAGGTAATTACATAACCTAACTTTTGGTAACATAAAAACATGGATTTTTTTTTCCAAAAATTTTCCAAAAAAATTTCCAAAAAATAGGCTCAAACGGTCGGGGGTGATCGTGCGAACAAGAATCCGTTGAGATTTTTCGAAAATTCCGCCTCTAAGTGGGTCAAAAATGAAAAACAAAAAATGAAAATTTCGGAAAATTCCGTGAAAATATATGGCTGAAAATAGGCTCAAACGATCGGGGGTCATCGTGCGAACAGGAATCCCTATTATCAGTTAATAATTGTGTAAAAAATTACATAAAATTTATACACGAAAACAACAAATACAAGTCATTCCGTTTTATTTAACTTTTTCTTTTCCATTCGAAATATTGTAAACAATAAACTAAAACATCGTTGGTGTTTGTTATTATCTTCTTCTTCTTTTATTATATTTATTTACATACGATATGTTCATACTAGGTATTAGGCGATCAGAATCACATGAAAATAATGTTTAATTTTTATTTATTTACAAATTTATCGCCGGAGAAAGAGAATACAATAACAAAATCAATTTTTGTCAATTTCGATTTACTGGTGCGTTTCAAGGTCGAAATAAAATAAACAACAAAATAACAACAACTTACAAATTAAAGAAGAAGAAGATAATAACAAACACCAACGATGTTTTAGTTTATTGTTTACAATATTTCGAATGGAAAAGAAAAAGTTAAATAAAACGGAATGACTTGTATTTGTTGTTTTCGTGTATAAATTTTATGTAATTTTTTACACAATTATTTTTAGTTCGTCTGTAGATTTGAAAATATTAATTTTCTTCATACATTTTATGAAAATTCTGGGAAAACCAATGAAAATATTGTGATAAAAACTGATAATAGGGAAATTTAAAGTACGTCGAAAATACTTAAATATTTAATTTGAAGATAAATAAGTGGAAAAATGATGATATATGTGATTCACGGAAAAAATCCTAGCTCAGCCGTTTGAAATGGTGGACGGGTGGGATAGGTATCAAATGATAGATAATTAAATTATCTAACTTTCGGTAACATAAAAACATGGGTTTTTCACCATGCATATGAAACCGTTATATGAAAATTCCGGGACAACCCGTAAATAGATTCGGTTCCTCTAGTGGTAAAAAATGATTCTAGTGTTCTATTTAAGCCATCTGGAAAATTTGAGGAAAATCCGGAAAATTTAAATTTTAATCGGAAAATTACGGGAAAACTGTAATGGTTAGAAAACATTTTCAGTACCACTCCCACAGTACATTTACCATCTAAATCCATCAATGGTTATATGAAATATGTAAGTCATCGACTTTAGGCTGGAGAAAATTTCAGGAAAATCTGAAAACAAGCTTTTTGATTTTCCGGGAGCTAATAAATTAGGTAGCCAATTTTCGTTACGGCCATATTATAGAGTATCTTCGGGCGCACATTAAAGCTTCTGGACTTTTTCCGTGAAAAATCTATAGATCGACTTATGATCGATTTAAGATTTTGAAATTTTCGTGTAAGCCTAACTCTGGGAGGTCATTGTGGGAAAACTGTTAGACTTAAAGAGTTGGGGTGGGGTTTAAAAAACGTGGCATATAGTCTACTATCTGTGATATATAGGGCATTAGGAAATTTCATTGGGAAAGCCGAAGAATTCCCATTTGAAAATATGCAAAAATCCATGTTTTTCGTTCTTACTGGAAAATCCATATTTCCTGTTGGAAAATCCCAGAAAGTTCTCAAAATTTAGATTGAACTTTTGTTTACATTTCTGCATCATTACATTTTTGGAAATTGAGTTTTAGCCAATTCCCCAGGTACCTAAAGATTGGTCTGCAAACAATTTTCCGAACTTTAGGCACCCATAGCCGGAAAAGCGTTATAGATAGAAAGCGACCCACATAATATAATTTGTTGCCCTTGATGAGGACTATCGCTGGTTAGAAGCTCATGAGAAAATATTGAGTTTTCCCGGAGTTATAGGGGTTCAAATGTGACCAATTTGGCACTTTTGAAGCTCCATAGCTCCGCCCCCTGAGGGAAATCGGAAAAAGTGGTCTACAGAAAGTGTTTTTTTTCCGAGCTCTACAATCCCTGAAAGTATGAATGTCCTACGGTCAAAAAAATTTTTTCGGCATGAGGTTATAACCCACACTTTTCCAGGTCAAAAAGGTTAAAAACAATTGGGCTGAAAATAGTCTCAAACGATCGGGGGTCATCGTGCGAACAGGAATCCGTTGAGATTTTTCGAAAATTCCGCCTCTAAGTGGGTCAAAAATGAAAAAGAAAAAAATTTAAAAAAAAAATTTGCCTCCTGGTAATTCTGCGTGACTGTTACTTGGTCTGAAAAATGCCCATTATTTTAGTGGAAATTTTTATGGATTTTTTAAAAACGCTATAACTCAGCCGTTTGAAGTGGTGGGCGGGTGGGATAGGTATCAAATGATAGGTAATTACATTACCTAACTTTTGATAACATAAAAACATAGATTTTTTACCATGTCTTTGGTTTATTAAAAAACGCTATAACTCAGCCGTTTGAAGTGGTGGGAGGTTTGGATAGGTATCAATAGATAGGTAATTATATTACCTAACTTTTAGTAACATAAAAACATGGAATTTTCACCATGCATATGAAACCGTTATATGAAAATTCCGGGAAAACCCGTAAATAGATTCGGTTCCTCTAGTGGTAAAAAATGATTCTAGTGTTCTAATTAAGCCATCTGGAAAATTTGAGGAAAATCCGGAAAATTACGGGAAAACTGTAATGGTTAGGAAACATTTTCAGTACCACTCCCACAGTACATTTACCATCTAAATCCATTTATGGCTATAAGAAATCTGTAAGTCATCTACTTTAGGCTGGAGAAAATTTCAGGAAAATCTCAAAACAAGCTTTTTGATTTTCCGGGAGCTAATAAATTAGGTAGCCAATTTTCGTTACGGCCATATTATAGAGTATCTTCGGGCGCACATTAAAGCTTCTGGACTTTTTCCGTGAAAAATCTATAGATCGACTTATGATCGATTTAAGATTTTGAAATTTTCGTGTAAGCCTAACTCTGGGAGGTCATTGTGGGAAAACTGTTAGACTTAAAGAGTTGGGGTGGGGTTTAAAAAACGTGGCATATAGTCTACTATCTGTGATATATAGGGCATTAGGAAATTCCATTGGAAAAGCCGGAGAATTCCCATTTGAAAATATGCAAAAATCAATGTTTTTCGTTCTTACTGGAAAATCCATATTTCCTGTTGGAAAATCCCAGAAAGTTCTCAAAATTTAGATTGAACTTTTGTTTACATTTCTGCATCATTATATTTTTGGAAATTGAGTTTTAGCCAATTCCCCAGGTACCTAAAGATTGGTCTGCAAACAATTTTCCGAACTTTAGGCACCCATAGCCGGAAAAGCGTTATAGATAGAAAGCGACCCACATAATATAATTTGTTGCCCTTGATGAGGACTATCGCTGGTTAGAAGCTCATGAGAAAATATTGAGTTTTCCCGGAGTTATAGGGGTTCAAATGTAACCAATTTGGCACTTTTGAAGCTCCATAGCTCCGCCCCCTGAGGGAAATCGGAAAAAGTAATCTACAGAAAGTGTTTTTTTTTCGAGCTCTACAATCCCCGAAAGTATGAATGTCCTACGGGCAAAAAAATTTTTTCGGCATGAGGTTATAACCCACACTTTTCCAGGCCAAAAAGGTTAAAAACAATTGGGCTGAAAATAGTCTCAAACGATCGGGGGTAATCGTGCGAACAGGAATCCGTTGAGATTTTTCGAAAATTCCGCCTCTAAGTGGGTCAAAAATGAAAAACAAGAAATGAAAATTTCGGAAAATTCCGTGAAAATATATGGCTGAAAATAGGCTCAAACGATCGGGGCTGATCGTGCGAACAAGAATCCGTTGAGATTTTTCAAAAATTCCGCCTCTAAGTGGGTCAAAAGTGAAAAAGAAAAAAATTAAAAAAAAAATTTGCCTCCTGGTAATTCTGCGCGACTGTTACTTCGTCTGAAAAATGCCTGGTATTTTAGTGGAAATTTTTATGGATTTCTTAAAAACGCTATAACTCAGCCGTTTGAAGTGGTAGGCGGGTGGGATAGGTATCAAACGAAAGGTAATTACATAACCTAACTTTTGATAACATAAAAACATGGATTTTTTTTCCAAAAATTTTCCAAAAAAATTTCCAAAAAATGGCTAAAAATAGGCTCAAACGGTCGGGGGTGATCGTGCGAACAAGAATCCGTTGAGATTTTTCGAAAATTCCGCCTCTAAGTGGGTCAAAAATGAAAAACAAAAAATGAAAATTTCGGAAAATTCCGTGAAAATATATGGCTGAAAATAGGCTCAAACGATCGGGGCTGGTCGTGCGAACAAGAATCCGTTGAGATTTTTCGAAAATTCCGCCTCTAAGTGGGTCAAAAGTGAAAAAGAAAAAAATTAAAAAAAAAATTTGCCTCCTGTTAATTCTGCGCGACTGTTACTTCGTCTGAAAAATGCCTGGTATTTTAGTGGAAATTTTTATGGATTTCTTAAAAACGCTATAACTCAGCCGTTTGAAGTGGTAGGCGGGTGGGATAGGTATCAAACGAAAGGTAATTACATAACCTAACTTTTGGTAACATAAAAACATGGATTTTTTTTTCCAAAAATTTTCCAAAAAAATTTCCAAAAAATGGCTAAAAATAGGCTCAAACGGTCGGGGGTGATCGTGCGAACAAGAATCCGTTGAGATTTTTCGAAAATTCCGCCTCTAAGTGGGTCAAAAATGAAAAACAAAAAATGAAAATTTCGGAAAATTCCGTGAAAATATATGGCTGAAAATAGGCTCAAACGATCGGGGGTCATCGTGCGAACAGGAATCCGTTGAGATTTTTCTAAAATTCCGCCTCTAAGTGGGTCAAAAATGGAAAACAAAAAATGAAAATTTCGGAAAATTCCGTGAAAATATATGGCTGAAAATAGGCTCAAACGATCGGGGCTGGTCGTGCGAATAAGAATCCGTTGAGATTTTTCGAAAATTCCGCCTCTAAGTGGGTCAAAAGTGAAAAAGAAAAAAATTAAAAAAAAAATTTGCCTCCTGTTAATTCTGCGCGACTGTTACTTCGTCTGAAAAATGCCTGGTATTTTAGTGGAAATTTTTATGGATTTCTTAAAAACGCTATAACTCAGCCGTTTGAAGTGGTAGGCGGATGGGATAGATATCAAACGAAAGGTAATTACATAACCTAACTTTTGGTAACATAAAAACATGGATTTTTTTTTCCAAAAATTTTCCAAAAAAATTTCCAAAAAATGGCTAAAAATAGGCTCAAACGGTCGGGGGTGATCGTGCGAACAAGAATCCGTTGAGATTTTTCGAAAATTCCGCCTCTAAGTGGGTCAAAAATGAAAAACAAAAAATGAAAATTTCGGAAAATTCCGTGAAAATATATGGCTGAAAATAGGCTCAAACGATCGGGGGTCATCGTGCGAACAGGAATCCGTTGAGATTTTTCGAAAATTCCGCCTCTAAGTGGGTCAAAAATGAAAAACAAAAAATGAAAATTTCGGAAAATTCCGTGAAAATATATGGCTGAAAATAGGCTCAAACGATCGGGGCTGGTCGTGCGAACAAGAATCCGTTGAGATTTTTCGAAAATTCCGCCTCTAAGTGGGTCAAAAGTGAAAAAGAAAAAAATTAAAAAAAAAAATTTGCCTCCTGTTAATTCTGCGCGACTGTTACTTCGTCTGAAAAATGCCTGGTATTTTAGTGGAAATTTTTATGGATTTCTTAAAAACGCTATAACTCAGCCGTTTGAAGTGGTAGGCGGGTGGGATAGGTATCAAACGAAAGGTAATTACATAACCTAACTTTTGGTAACATAAAAACATGGATTTTTTTTTCCAAAAATTTTCCAAAAAAATTTCCAAAAAATGGCTAAAAATAGGCTCAAACGGTCGGGGGTGATCGTGCGAACAAGAATCCGTTGAGATTTTTCGAAAATTCCGCCTCTAAGTGGGTCAAAAATGAAAAACAAAAAATGAAAATTTCGGAAAATTCCGTGAAAATATATGGCTGAAAATAGGCTCAAACGATCGGGGGTCATCGTGCGAACAGGAATCCGTTGAGATTTTTCTAAAATTCCGCCTCTAAGTGGGTCAAAAATGGAAAACAAAAAATGAAAATTTCGGAAAATTCCGTGAAAATATATGGCTGAAAATAGGCTCAAACGATCGGGGCTGGTCGTGCGAATAAGAATCCGTTGAGATTTTTCGAAAATTCCGCCTCTAAGTGGGTCAAAAGTGAAAAAGAAAAAAATTAAAAAAAAAATTTGCCTCCTGTTAATTCTGCGCGACTGTTACTTCGTCTGAAAAATGCCTGGTATTTTAGTGGAAATTTTTATGGATTTCTTAAAAACGCTATAACTCAGCCGTTTGAAGTGGTAGGCGGGTGGGATAGGTATCAAACGAAAGGTAATTACATAACCTAACTTTTGGTAACATAAAAACATGGATTTTTTTTTCCAAAAATTTTCCAAAAAAATTTCCAAAAAATGGCTAAAAATAGGCTCAAACGGTCGGGGGTGATCGTGCGAACAAGAATCCGTTGAGATTTTTCGAAAATTCCGCCTCTAAGTGGGTCAAAAATGAAAAACAAAAAATGAAAATTTCGGAAAATTCCGTGAAAATATATGGCTGAAAATAGGCTCAAACGATCGGGGGTCATCGTGCGAACAGGAATCCGTTGAGATTTTTCTAAAATTCCGCCTCTAAGTGGGTCAAAAATGGAAAACAAAAAATGAAAATTTCGGAAAATTCCGTGAAAATATATGGCTGAAAATAGGCTCAAACGATCGGGGCTGGTCGTGCGAATAAGAATCCGTTGAGATTTTTCGAAAATTCCGCCTCTAAGTGGGTCAAAAGTGAAAAAGAAAAAAATTAAAAAAAAAATTTGCCTCCTGTTAATTCTGCGCGACTGTTACTTCGTCTGAAAAATGCCTGGTATTTTAGTGGAAATTTTTATGGATTTCTTAAAAACGCTATAACTCAGCCGTTTGAAGTGGTAGGCGGATGGGATAGATATCAAACGAAAGGTAATTACATAACCTAACTTTTGGTAACATAAAAACATGGATTTTTTTTTCCAAAAATTTTCCAAAAAAATTTCCAAAAAATGGCTAAAAATAGGCTCAAACGGTCGGGGGTGATCGTGCGAACAAGAATCCGTTGAGATTTTTCGAAAATTCCGCCTCTAAGTGGGTCAAAAATGAAAAACAAAAAATGAAAATTTCGGAAAATTCCGTGAAAATATATGGCTGAAAATAGGCTCAAACGATCGGGGGTCATCGTGCGAACAGGAATCCGTTGAGATTTTTCGAAAATTCCGCCTCTAAGTGGGTCAAAAATGAAAAACAAAAAATGAAAATTTCGGAAAATTCCGTGAAAATATATGGCTGAAAATAGGCTCAAACGATCGGGGCTGGTCGTGCGAACAAGAATCCGTTGAGATTTTTCGAAAATTCCGCCTCTAAGTGGGTCAAAAGTGAAAAAGAAAAAAATTAAAAAAAAAATTTGCCTCCTGTTAATTCTGCGCGACTGTTACTTCGTCTGAAAAATGCCTGGTATTTTAGTGGAAATTTTTATGGATTTCTTAAAAACGCTATAACTCAGCCGTTTGAAGTGGTAGGCGGATGGGATAGGTATCAAACGAAAGGTAATTACATAACCTAACTTTTGGTAACATAAAAACATGGATTTTTTTTCCAAAAATTTTCCAAAAAAATTTTCAAAAAATGGCTAAAAATAGGCTCAAACGGTCGGGGGTGATCGTGCGAACAAGAAACCGTTGAGATTTTTCGAGAATTCCGCCTCTAAGTGGGTCAAAAATGAAAAACAAAAAATGAAAATTTCGGAAAATTCCGTGAAAATATATGGCTGAAAATAGGCTCAAACGATAGGGGGTCATCGTGCGAACAGGAATCCGTTGAGATTTTTCGAAAATTCCGCCTCTAAGTGGGTCAAAAATGAAAAACAAAAAATGAAAATTTCGGAAAATTCCGTGAAAATATATGGCTGAAAATAGGCTCAAACGATCGGTGCTGGTCGTGCGAATAAGAATCCGTTGAGATTTTTCGAAAATTCCGCCTCTAAGTGGGTCAAAAGTGAAAAAGAAAAAAATTAAAAAAAAAATTTGCCTCCTGTTAATTCTGCGCGACTGTTACTTCGTCTGAAAAATGCCTGGTATTTTAGTGGAAATTTTTATGGATTTCTTAAAAACGCTATAACTCAGCCGTTTGAAGTGGTAGGCGGGTGGGATAGATATCAAACGAAAGGTAATTACATAACCTAACTTTTGGTAACATAATAACATGGATTTTTTTTTCAAAAAAAATTCCAAAAATGGCTAAAACGATAGGGCGTCATTGTGCGAACAAGAAACCGTTGAGATTTTTCAAAAATTCCGCCTCTAAGTGGTTCAAAAATGAAAAACAAAAAATGAAAATTTCGGAAAATTCCGTAAAAATATTTGACTGAAAATAGGCTCAAACGATAGGGCGTCATCGTACGAACAAGAATCCGTTAAGATTTTTGGAAAATTCCGCCTCTAAGTGGGTCAAAAATGAAAAAGAAAAAAATTAAAAAATATTTGCCTCCTGGTAATTCTGCGCGACTGTTACTTTGTCTGAAAAATGCTTGTTAATTTAGTGGAAATTTTTATGGATTTTTTAAAAACGCTTAAACGATCTGGGGTCATTGTGCGAACAAGAATCCGTTGGAAATTTTCGAAAATTTGAAATATTTAAGGGGACACTTAAATGTATTATTAAAAATCACGAATGTTATAATTTTTAAATGTAATTTTTTGGTTTTTATTTATATTTTCTTTTCAATTTTAAAAATATAAATATAATTTTAAAAATGTTATCTTAAAAAAATATACTTATGTAATAAATATTTTTCTAAACTACCAAGTTAATCTTTTTTATTTATCTATATTATTTCATTTTATTATTATATTATTGTGATCTTCAAAGATTCTTTATCGAGTCATAATAATATTATATAAAATAACATACGAAATAATGCATGGTATAAATTTCAAGAATGTAATAGTTAAAAATAGCATGAGAAAATGAAAAATATTAATTTGTATTGAATTTAAAATGTATAAATGAAAACTGATAACAAATTCCATCTTTATTTCGTAATTCTTTTGTTTTAATTTTGTGTTAGTATTAAAATTTTAATGTTATTATGTAACATTTATTATTAAATATTAATTTTGTGTGTTTTTTTTGTTTTTATAATAGTAAAGTTTTAATACATTAAATCATATTTATATTACAATCAAAATAATAAATCACAGAACTTCAATGAATTTAATTTGATATTTTATCTCAAATAGAAATAATAATTTATAAATTAACAAATACTTTTCATTTTTCTTTTTTATTTTGTTTATCGCTTTAATTTAAAAATATTAATATTTCAATTTTCAAAAATATATTACATATGCTATAAAAAATATATATACTTAAATAAATTCATTTATTTTTAAAAGTATTATCAACTAATTATTTATTTATTAATTTATTTAAAATTTATTTTAAAATACTTAAATAAATTCATTTATTTTTAAAAGTATTATCAACTAATTATTTATTTATTTATTTATTTAAAATTTATTTTAAATTTTATTTATTTCATGTTTAATGTTTATTTTTATCTATTTATTTTACAGAAATTTTTATAATTTATTTATTTATTCATTACTAATAAAGAAATTAATACAATTTGATTTTATCTTTTTTTCTATTTTCTTTTTAATAGTTTATAATTTTAATTCGTTTATTAATTTTTTTATTAAACCATGCCAGCAAATTCCAAATTTATGTGCTTTCAATATTCCAAAAGTGCTGAATTCTGTTGCTATCACGAAACGCTTCAATTGGTAACTTTAAAGAAAGCAAAATTAAAAACTAATTAAATTATTATTATTTTTCTAGAGGTACAATAAAAAAAAATTAGAATTTCATTATTAACCAAAGAAAACTAAAGAAAAAAAAAAACATCATAAAGTATTGAAAAATTAAACTAGGGTTTAAGGGTTTAATATTTATACGCAGTTTTTGTACTTTACCTATACGGTTAAATATAATTCCATAAATTAAAATATTCATATTGTAACCTATGTAATTGCAAATTAATTGGTAAATTGTTGTTAACATCCATGGGCAGATTAATCTGCATCTTGAGTGTAACTAATGTTTTGGTACTCATGTATTCCACTTGATGCAATAATGATTTTCTCTTATAATATATTGTAAATTTTGATTTGAATTAACTAAAGCGAGTATATTTCTATCTTATATTTTTCCCTAGTTTTGAAGCGATAGTATTATTATCAAAATAAGCTGTAATATCTCTAATCTGAAATAAATAATATTTAATTAAATGTTATTATAAATATTAAATACAATATGGAATAAATAACAAAATTTCTGGAACCTAACTGCCGATTAGATTTATCTGCGTACTTTAATATAACTGAAATATTGTATAATAATACATATTTTAAAATAATAATATATATTAAAAGTCTTGCTTAAACCTGTATCGCCATCTGTGTGATGTAAAAGAATAACCGCTAAATGGTTGTTTATCTCATAGTTTACAAACTTTTTTTAATTCGAGGTTTAAATATATACTGAATGAGATCCATACGGTAACGAAACTTAAAAGAAAATTAAAAACCACAACCATATAAATGTATTTTTTTTTAACACTCCACAAATTCATATTTTGTTTGTTATCTGCTGCGATAACATATTATTTAATTTTTGCACAATAAGAATTCACACAAAATTGTGCTCGCTGATGACTAGAGCTAGACTTTTAGAATCTACATAGTATAAGGGTAAAAATTCTTAAGCATCTATCTATATATTGTTCAATCTTTGCCCTTAATCTTCGCTACTTTCATCCGTCTTTTTATAAGTTTCCGTTAGTGAAATTGTTCTCTATTATGTGTTAGTCATATAAATATTATACCTAGAGAACGTGGTCTTCATCATTCACATAATTTATATGTAAATATTGCATTCCTTTGTTTAATGGAAAATCTTAATATTATATGGGAAATGTGTCGATAAAATCAATTAAATAATAAATTTCTTACAAGAATATTCAAAACGATATCTGTCGATCTGAAGATTTAACGATTTTAATACAAAAATACTAGTTGTTTGGCTGTGTTTATCTGCCTTATTACATCAATATCCAATTTTCAAATAAATAGATTTCGTATGTCTATTCAAAGTGGAATTTTTTATTTACTGTTCCTATAAAAATGATTGAAAATTTACATTTAGTATGAAAAATACTGAAAAAATTTTTCAAGTCAATACCTTGAATCACAATCTCTAAATACTGCGACACTGGATCACAATTGCGGTGTGTTTGCATTGAATTTTGATATTCTATTGCAGGATAACAGCATGTGTTGAAGTTAATACATTCATTCCATATAAAACAATATCATAAATAATAGTATGACATACGTCTCTAAACGGGCTGCTTACACCATTCAGGCATTCATCTGTTTGCAAATAGAAAGAAATTTTAAACCAGTTGGGTTTTGTGTTTTACTAATATTGTATACATAAATATTGTCTTCTATTTGATTTCCGGTAATTTAGTAGATGTCTTCACTTGGTTATTAAGTTCGTCTATACCTTGTTCTATTTACTTGTTTCTCTTTAAATATCCATTACGTATCTATATGATAACAAAAATAATAACAATAATAATAATAATAATAATAATAATAATAATAATAATAATGTTGATGTAAAAATATATATAATAATATATTGTATATTAAATGATTCATTATCTACTGAGCAACATACAATAAAATTTAGATTATGTGCAGAAATAGAAGGAGAAAAGGATATAAAGAGATATTATTAAATTGTTCAATTTAACTTTTTCTAATCAAAATGTCACATTAACGAGATCCATTGTTCACTTTTGCTATATATAATAATATTATTATTTATTTGTTCTGTGTATGGTGTTACATTTGTGTTGAATTGGTCGAACATATGTGTGCAGCAGTAGCGGCTCTAGCAATATTGAATTATATTTATTGGTTCCCTTAAAACAAACAAATACACACAAATCAACATGGTGACACAAAATTTGTGGATATAAACATTGAAATTTCTTATAAAGGCTAAAGGAATGAATAAAAAATATATTCACTATATCTAATAATAATAAATCAGACGAATACAGAGAATGATTCAACACACAGACCAAAAATATATGAGTAGTGACACTATCATGCAACAAACATAAATTGTATTTATTCCGAAATTATGAACTAATGTGACGAATTTAGTCTTCGAACGCTTGTTGATTTGGACAAACATTTTACTTCTTCACTGAACAACCGTATCGTTTGAGTCAGAGTGATTAATGTGTGACAAACTTTTGACTGTTACCCGGTTAATTGTCTAGTTTTATTATGTGTTTATCACCATCACATTGAACGTGAACGTGATTATATTAATAATTTCCCAAAATTATCTTATTTCGACCAATTCCCATCTCAATCATAATATCCTTTTAAAATATTTATGGATAGGTATGCATCACCAATACATACTGTTTTAAGTACGGAAAATTCATGAGCATAATTATATCGTTTTTATCCCAATTATTTATTATCAATTGAATTCTTACACACACACACACACACACACACACACACACACACACACCCACACACATTATATGTTATGTTTATGTAATAATCATATATTTTTTATATTGTTAATGTTTATTTTATATAGATTGAATGAATGCGACATTTTCAAATGTTATAAAATATATTTTAACATTTTAACTTTGGAAAATTTAAGCACGTCACACACACACACACACACACACACACATTTTTTTTTTTATTTTCCTTATTTTGCAAATGTTACAATGACATAAAAAAAAAAAATTAAGGTGAATTAAATAAAGGTACCAGTAAACATACAATAACAATAAAACATGCTGTGATTTTATTACAAATTTCACAAATAATACTTATAGGTGGTAATGCTGGATGCTGCATATTTGTGTTGGGGATGGTAAAATTTGTACTATAATATACTTATAGGTAATAGTGTCTTGTATTTATCGGTAAAATATACCGTTGTTATATTGTCCTTTTTTCCTTATACATTATATATTTATATATTTATATTTACAATTGGATTGCCGTCTGACGGAATGTTTATGAATGTATTTACATTGAATAAATGAATGAACCAATGTATTATAATAAAAAATATACACATTCATTGTATGAAATTTTATAATCAAATATTTTTATTGTTGCTGTTATTTATTGTCGCATCTTTTCTATATTATAAAACCATTAATTTGCAGACGTGTGTAAAGCGTTGTAAGGCGATAATTTGATGAGGATGCGTTGGAAAAAAAGAGGAATGAGTATCGATGGATTGACACACACACACACACACACACATATATATTGTATATATATTAATACATATCCAGACATATTTATATAGTGAATATATAAGAAATACATACAATATATAAAATCTCAGCTGGAATTTAAAGTATGTCACATACAAAACAAAATGTATAAAAGTTTTTTTTTTTCACACATTATATGAAATAATGTATAAGAAAATTGTGTGTTATGAATAAAATATTAATATTTATACGTATATGAGTATTATATTTGTGTATAGTGCAATTCAAAATTATAAACCGCACAATTGATATCGTCTTGGATATTGTATTGTATTGTGTTTTATATCCAAATCCAGTGGTTTTATTAATATTATTAAAATCCTAAAAATACGTTTAGATTCAATTTCAAAATCGTTAATATTACTAAAAAGATAAATGCCGAGGACAAACGTGTGCCAAATAAATGTTACATTTGTTACACCAAATTATAATATTATAATAAGAATAAAATGTGAAAATCAATCATTAACTATTGATGCTATTCGGTTAACATTGAATGTAAAAACAAATGAAAAAGGAAATGATTAGTCAATACTGATTTTATGTCCTAGACATATTTTATTATTTGTGTATGTGGTGAAGAAGAAGCTGTATATCGTTGGTAATAGAAGAACATGTACATGGAACAAACAAAAAAAAAAGATACAAACCGATATTGTGAATTGATTTCGATAAGTAATCAATCAGGAAAATGTCTAAATTTTTATATAATATTTTTTTTCTTTTTGTTAAGACACGTTTTATTTTTCCCATCGAAAAGTAATTTAAGTAAGTTTTCCATTTCATTTTAATATATATATATATTATGATGCGCATATAAATAAATATATATTTGGAAAAATTATATAATATATTTTCTATTTCAATATTATGGTAAATTACTGTGTAAGTAACATTGTATAGCTTTTTTGGTCATACACATCATGGTAAAAATTCGATAATATCTACAGTTGTGTTGATCAGATTGGGCAGAACTGGATGATCTTCTGTATATGGTCCAATGAGTATTTAGAATGGATTTATATATAATAATTATATAATAAGTATATCGGTAGTATGTCGTGTACGTTAAACACAATCTTTTCCCAATTTTTTTGCCAATTTATGATGTGATCCATATTTTCCCTACAAGTAATGCAATGTATGATGCAGGTGTTATTTTATAATTCGGGCTGGTTGGATGGCTAATAATATATTTCACAAATTTAAAATAGGTTTAAATTTGGTTTCTCATTTCACCATAACAGAAATATTCCTCTATATATATTTCGTTTTTTTTTTTATACCACCCTCCACCAAAAAAATATGTCAACATATACGAGTACAAAAACAAACACCTTAAAAAAATTTTATTTATAACCCAACAGACATTATTATGATTCATCCTTAATGTTAATCTAATATATATTTTATTGTTGTCTGATATGATTTACGCAAATATAAAAAGGATATTGTTACGTTGAACTGCACCAATATGAATAATTGATTTATTTATTGCCTGCGTATTGTCTATGACGCATAATTATATTTTAGTTTCGTATTTAGTTCAGCAATCCTTACCACCCCCCCCCCCCCCTCCCCACAAAATGAAATGGCTTCTTTCTGTGTATAATAGAAAGGAAATAATCGCTTATACACGCATTATGGCGTTTAGTATTTTCGTTCGGTCAGAATATTATGGCACTAATCAGATGCAACCTTATTTTCCGATTGCTGGGTATATTTATTTAAATAAGATGCATTTTATATATATATATATAGAGCACATACACTAAGAGAGAACAGACATCAAAGAAATATTATAATTATGTTGACAAATTGTTATTTGTTTTGACATTATTGTTGTTATTTATTATTATCATCATATTGTTATTTGCCTATTTGTTATGTTTCTTGTCCCAGCGTCATGGGTTTCACCCTCTTTCCCCCTTTTTTTGTTTTTCTTCCAACAGCAAGCTGATGTATTTTTTGATTTACCTAATTCTCTTGTTTAACATATAGTTAGTTATAGAGGTAACCCTCCGTAAATTCTTCATTCACGTTTTTTTGTTTTTGTTTATCTCACAATCATTGCCAACAAAATCGTATATTTATTTTATTTTTTTTCGTTTTTTCGTTTTTTTGTTTTTTTTTTTTTTTTACATTATGCCATCAATTATTTATTCGTCGAATGGATGATATATTTAATTTTTATGGATGACATGAAACCAAAATAAAAACAAAAACAAAATAACTAAATAGAAAAACGTACAATAAGAAAGCAACAACAAAATTTAAAGGGTAAATAAAAACTAACTGCAACATAATATCGAAAAGGAACAAAATCTTTGATTTTTACATGTATTTATTTATAATGTTGGACAGTATTTGATAATAAAAATATTTTTGATTATTTGGAGTTTTCGTTTTATAATTTAACACCTTAAGTTATTTAAGATAATTCATAAATAATCGGTTATTTGAAATTTAATAAAAAAAAAAAATCGATAATAATCATACAACTGTGACGGAACAACCTAAACACCACATCGACACAAAAATTGTTAAAAACAAATACAATAAAAATATATCAGCGCATTAACAATTACAACAGATTCGGAAACAACTTTTGCATACCCACCACTACATCGTAATACCATAACAGATTATACATTTAACATTAAACATCTTACCAGTAAACATACTTAAGTGTTACTCGTACTTTAAGTTGAGATAAAGGCCACTTGAAAGAATATTATAAGTTAGATGGCGATCTAATTGTATGTTTTAACGATTTCTATTTATAGATTCAAAAAACTGCAATATAAAATAACGAATTTTAGAAGTAAATTGCAGATTCTTGTTTACTTGTGGCATAACTTCCAATAGATGTTAAGACAAATTTGTTGAAAACATATCGAGAAACAACTTCCCATCAACATTATCTCAATGTCCTTCATAATTTTTCCGTTATAAAAATGCCACACCCTCCCTAACTTCCAGACCCCTGGAGCTGCGTCGAAAATATTTTCGGAAAAATTCTAACTCATAATATCCCTACTTCTGGTGACCAATATCTCAACTTAAATTACGAGTAGCACATAAGTATGTTTACCGGGTTAGTTCTGTTGTGTTTTTTTTTTTTTTTTTTTGTCAACAAATAACAATGCAAAATAGTGTAACGTTTAAATTTAAATTATCGAACGTTTCCCAAATACGTATTATATTATTTGTGTGGATTATAATTTAAAATTTACTTATCAATAAATAAATATATATTTTATTTTATTGTTCCACAAAGAGAACGAGACAAATAAAACCAAACAATTGATAAAATATGTATAATATTTACAAAAAAATAAAACCAATAACAATTTATCATTTTCATTTCACCGGATAATAAAAAAACATTGAAATTATTTGTAAAATACTTATTAACTTCCTTAATCCATAAACACATAAACTTTCTTTCCTCTCCATTCGCCAAAAAAAAAACAAACAAAAATTGAATTGAACAGCGAACGTGTACACATTGTTGTTGTTGTTGTTGTTGTTGTTGTTGTTTATTGGTTTTATTTCCTATATACTTATTTATTTATTTATTTTTTCGTATTTTTTTGTGTTTTGTCGATGGATGGATGAATGGATATCAAAACAACAACCACTTAAAATTTTCAATTCATTTTTAAAGAACGAAAGAAAAAAAAAAGAGGGATATTTTTACATCAATAAACAATTTGTGTGAAAAATGGAAAATAGAAAAAATTTATATATAAAATCGTTAAGTAATTGCAATTTTTCGCACATATTGAAATTTAATGAATTAATAACCTCCGATTTATAACTTAAAATAAATATTCTTGCTATAAAAAAATTAATATATTATAAATTTTGGAAATATTTTATATATAAATATTATATGTGTGTACGTGTGTGTGTGTGTGTGTTTATTATTTAATTTTAACATTTTTATTATGCGATAGATATAAGAAATCACCACATACTAATCAAATATATAACAAAAATGTTAATATACATTTTTTATTGGTATACAGAAATTGAAACAGAAATGTATTAATAAAACATAATATGATTATGGGTTTCATAAGCGACAGCAGCAGATAAGTAACGAAGGAGGAAATGTTAGCTTTTATATTGAATGCCTCTGTATAGATATAGAATAGAAAATGAACAATACTGCGACGGCGGCACCCGCCAATTAATTTTTAAGTGGATTTTATATTTATTTTTTTGCGGGACCTTAACGTACGTTTGATTATTTATTGTATTTTTTTAATATACCACATTTATAACTGTGGTAATTGAAGGTTGAATGGAAATTTGATAAGTAGTGTATATTCTCTATTGCACTTCTTGGTTTTTTAATTGTTTTTATGTATACAAAAATAATGATAATAATAATAATAATAAAAATAATAAAAATAATAATAAATAATAAAACAAAAATACAATAAAGAAAATTTATTAAGCACTGAGAAGAATTAATAGAAGAAACAGCTCTCACTTGTAATGTGACAATAAAACTAAAAATATGAACAAATTTTGTATAAAAGACTTAAATTTAATTGGAATTTAGTAATTAATATTAATTGTATAGCGTTGTAATTTCCAAGGACTATTATAAGTGGTCACAGTGAGAGATACAAAAAGATAGAGAGAAGGAAAACGTAAATTTAAATTAATTGTGGATATTGGATTGACAATGCTGGCAAAATGGGACAGGAAGAAAAAAGGATGAGAAACAATAAAATACTATACAAAATGAATGAGGATAAGATATGGGTAGAAACTCGTAGGCTTATAAAACCATCGAAAGAATTTATGAAAAAATCCAATACAATATTTCAAAAAATCATACTGTACTGTACGAGATACTCTGAGAATCTGTATAAAATCACGGTTACAGGAAGTAAAAGCATGGCATACATTATAGATCTTTTCGGTCGTTGTACTTAAACCATCATATATTTAATTTTAATCTTTAATCTTAATCGTAATCTTAATATTATTATTTGATATCCATTGTACAATACATAAGCGATGAGGGTACAACAATATTTCAAAAATTCAATAAATAATTTTTGGTGTTAATTTAATGAATCACACAATTTTTTTGAAATTATGGTTAAAGCTAAAAGTAAGAGTATAAGACATTGTTGTTAACGTTTCGGTTGCCGCGAGTAAAACGTGTATAAAGGAAAAAAATAAAAAATACTTTCGCCTAAAAAAACCGAATATTTCACATCGCAACAACAAAATTAATACAATTCGTACTAAACACACCATTAAAATATATAGAAAATAAATAAATAAATATGTATGGAAAGAAATACAGCCACAAAAACCTAAAAAAGGGCATACTTTACATTCATATATAATGAGTTTCAATTTATCAAGAGCTGTCACATTTCATTGTAAGTATGTGTATCGATATGTCTGCACCAATTCCTTACAATGTTTATCCTTCAATACTTTTATTATTATTTTTATTATTTATATTATTATTATTATTATTATTATTATTATTATTATTATTATTATTATTATTATTACTATATTCGATATTATACATTATACAACATATTACCCAATTTAATGTTTTTATATGTATATGATGATCGTTTGGCCCTCCAGTTGAGTGTATATATACGAAATAAAATAAAAATATAAAAAAGGAAAGCCAAAATTTCAATGGAAACATTTTCCTCCACTCTTTTAAACCTAATATAGGTTATTTTTTTTTTTTATTCGGTCGGTATATGCGTACACACACACACACACACACACACACAGAGACTCTATAATTGTATCATTTTAATTTTAATCGCATTTCAATAATCTTATCATTTATTATTTTGTAAATATAAATCTAAATTTATGTATTATTATATTTTTTGCTTATAAAATAAAACAATTGCATCATTTTTACTTTTTATATTGGCAAACAACAATAAGGATAATGAATGTTCGTCGTCGGGTTATATAATATTAAGAGTATAAAGATATTATTATATAATACAATGGTAAAAGTATAGCACACAGCAACAGCACAACAATATATATTATATAATAAACAACACAATATAAGGATTAATGTAAATTGAAAATTTAATGCATGGGAGGATAATTTACTGATTGAAACTATTGAAATATTTGTACAGCGTAACATTTTTTTTTTCATTTCTATTTAATGTTCATAATATATTCATGGCATAGATAGAAACGAGTGTATACAAATCGCATATTTTCTTTTATATATTTTTAACAGCACTTGTCATCATTCTTTTTATTTTTTTGTTGTTGATATACGTCGATTCGTCGCGTATAATTATATTGAAGTTATTATAAAGAAAAAAATGTTAAAACGGAAATTATTTTTCTGTTTTTGAAGGCTAATTCTTTCTAATTTGTTAAAGGAAAATAAAAAGAAAAAAATGCCTATTTTATTTTACAAAATAAATAACAAAATTTCAATGTACATGTACATTTGAAATGGAACACAAAGATGTGAAACATTTTTAATACCTATACGGGATAGATGTGATAATGACATTTTTATGAACGGCCTTGAGAGTTACACTTTACCATAAATGTGTGTGTGTGTGTGTGTGTGGACTCGCACAACTCAAACACCAATAATAGTTAATGAAACCACAAAAATCTACTTATGGTTATGGTTTAATCATTGAAATCAATCTGAGTTCAGAGAATAATATATTTATGGTATACACAAGTACAAGTATTGTATACCTGTGTATTATTAAATTCATATCAAGAACATACAATATATACAAAATATATATATAGAAACACACAATGAACCACATAAGGTGAGATATATAAATTTTTTTCAACAATAATAAGGACACAATACACACACACACACATATATAAATAACATAAATACATAGATTTGGTATAGAGAATGGAAAAAAGAAAATGCTTCAATTTTCTTTTGTGCATTTTATAAATATTATATTATGCCTATTGTGTTTTATAAAATATGTATGTGTGTGTGTGTGTGTACACATTTTACTCTATTCAGTGAAGAAAACTCTTACATTTTGTATGTATCAAATAAAATGTGAATAAAATTTTGAATAGTTGCTTCTACACATAAATAAACATTTTATGTAAATCAAATTGAATTTCTATAATCCTTGGGTATTATATCCTTGTGAAAACTGTCGCTCTTTTATTCACATTTTATTTGATTGTGTGTGTGTTGTGTTGTGTTTGTTGCATTATACTCATATATTTTGGTATTATTTTATAAGCAAGCAGTAAAATCAATTGCACGAGGGTGTAGGAGGGAGGGTGGGTGGCTGGTATGAGTTATGTAGTTTGGGGTGGAAATTGTTTGGGCAAAAGAAGGCGACGAAGACGATTGTAAATAGGCATAAGATTTCTTTATCATATATTGGAAATTTGTGCTTTTTTCTTTCATCACATCACACACAATGCCATAATAGAGTGTCTCCAAAGGGACGCATATATTTTATAATCTTATTTTCAATTTTTATTTGTATATTTTTTCCATTTATTTATATGTTAGCCGCCCATTGTTATTATACTCTATCTATGCAATATTTATAAATTAATATATTTTAAAGATTCAAAAACAACAACAAAATATCTATGTATATATTAATAAAATACAATTCACTTAAATTGACAAAAAAAAGGATAGATGATAATGAGATATATGGCCATGTAAAAATGATTATTGAATTGTAACATTGGTCCAGTCGTACCGAATATAACTATCGACATGCTTACAATATGTCTATTTTTCTACATGCCAACAACTTTTCTTTCGATAAATTACTCGGCATCGACGGTGTATATAAAAATTGTCTAATTCCATTATTTTCATATGAAAATTTGTGACCAACATTATTATTAAATATGTCAAATGTATTTTTCCCATTTTAAAATTGATTAATTTTACCCACACACACACACACAAACACATAAAATCCAAATAAAATCCTTAATTAATTGGTATACATTATGGTGTTACTGATGTGTGCTGCGACTACCGAATTACCAATTCTTTTGCTGTGTAATGTCAACGCAATATAAATCCAATTTATTATAACATATTCATATATAAGTGAGAACAATTCAAAGTATCATCATATATACAATATTATCTATCATCGGTGTATAGCAGAAGATTTAGAAACAAAAAAAAAAAAATTGTAAAAGCGGGTAGATGTGACAACCGCATCAACAATACAACCTCAACTCATATTCAAATTTTTTTTGTGATAGAAGAATTTATATGATCAATGAATATTTAATAGAAATTTTATTTGACAAGCGATAAATAAAATACTTGTGTTGTACATACATTGTATTGTATATATATATGTATTTTTTATGTATTATATATGGATGTTCTGGAATAATTTGTAACATATACAATATATATATAGATAACATTATTAGGGAGAACGGAGACATGACAAACAATCCCATGGGCTTTCTCTTATTTTTGTCTTTTTATTACATATTAAATTTATTATTATAATACAATATTATTTATTTTTTTCTTTCCCATTCCCATTTAAGTATAGTTTGATTCTCGGGGTTTTGTTTTCCGTAATGGATATAAATATATATTTATATCATATGTATGACTATATCTTTGATCAACAATTATTGATGTTGAATTTGTTATAATTTGAGTAATTTGTATGACAAATTATTTGTAAAATATATTGTTGATGATGATGGTGCCAATGCGGTCAACAGCAGCGATTTACATGTTTGGGACGGAGCCGCTATACATAACACTTATATAAAAATATTGCCAAGGATAAATTTGTGGGGCTGTAACACGAGCTTCAGTTCGCCTACACACCTATAGTACATACAGATGGATCAGTTGCACAGAAGCCGAATTCTTATAATGTAAAATCTATTGTAGATGATGATGGTGTCAATGCGGTCAACAGCAGCGATTTACATGTTTGGGACGGAGGCGTTATACTTAACACTTATATAAAAATATTGCCAAGGATAAATTTGTGGGGCTGCAACACGAGCTTCAGTTCGCCTACACACCTATAGTACATACAGATGGATCAGGTGCACAGAAACCTAATTCTTATAATGTAAAATCTATTGTTGATGATGATGGTGCCAATGCGGTCAACAGCAGCGATTTATATGTTTGGGACGGAGCCGTTATACTTAACACTTATATAAAAATCTTGCCAAGGATAAATTTGTGGGGCTGCAACACGAGCTTCAGTTCGCCTACACACCTATAGTACATACAGATGGATCAGGTGCACAGAAACCTAATTCTTATACTACAGTAAATTATTACATAAATCTTTAGCGTTTGAATGTTGGACACATTAACAAAAACAAAAATTGTTGCTATCATATTTTCATCTCATCCATCATCACATCACATCACATCATCTAATAGATTGCGCATTTTGTGTTAATTTTCAATATTAATGAATTTTGATTTTTTGGTGTATCGTTCGTACACAACATAACAACACCACACACACACACATACACCTGCATACATAATATGTGTTGATTTTATGTTCTGCGTATGTATTTTTTATATACAATATATATATATTTGTACAGTGGTTATACATTATGTGGCACATACAATATAAAACCGGTCCATATATATATTTATATATATATATAATGAATACATAGACACATACGAGAGAAGTATATAGAGAAAATAGGAAAACGCTTTATTTCCTTTATGCATATTTGATTTTTGTGAAATTGTTGCTTTTACATTAAATTGAATTTATTTGATTTTTGGGATTTTATTTATATACACTTAATTTTTTTTTTTTATTTGATTACACATTTATTTACTTATTTTATATATTAGATATTGTTTCCGTAGTACATATATATCTACAATAAATACAATATATGTTATAAAGAAATGTTGTTTGCAAGCGATTTACAAATGATTCAATTATGCAAATATTCAAATATGATAAAATTGTGTTTAAAAAATATACGGTGTGTGTATATAGTAATTTAAATAGATTACAAGGAGATTAGAAAATATACGCACAAATGTTGGTATGTGTCGACCATTTGACACAATATAATGTCGATAAATTGTCACATTTCAAACAAATTGTTTTTTACAAATGATTGTAATTTTTCCAATTAGACATTTAATTATTGTATATCGAATAATACTAATATAATAATTGTACACGAATTGGTAAATTGTTATATGTAATATTATATTATTATTATATTAAAAAATGTTGTCATACAAATAATTGTAAATAATATTTTGATGAATAGCAGCATACACTAAATGCTTGTTAACAATTACTATATAGTATCGCTGCTATTCATCATCGTATTTTTGTATCTCAAATATATACAATATATGATATGTTGAATATATGGTATGGTATGGTATAAGAAAAAAATATGGATAAAATCGGATTTCCATTATTCCATACAGTATGTACAATAAATTGTAACAATTGGATATATGCAAAAGTAAGTTCCTTTTTGTTACTACTGCTATTATAGTACAATATGTATAGAATCTTCTGTTATTACAAAAAATCTTTAAAAACTTCAATACAATCCTAAGACCATCCATTTGTTGCGGTTAATACAGTTATCCCTTTACAACTACTTCTGATAAAAATTTAACGTAAAATTGACTTTAATGAAAGGCGAGCGCCTCAAAAGATGCAACGACTTCTAACAGACAGATAATCCTAAAAATTGTCCTACAGATGAGCAAAAATGTTGTGTCTTCTGATGGACAATACTTTGATTAGTATATCATTTTTATATAATTGTAAAACCAAAAAAACCGGAACATACTTTTGCATATATCAAATATTTTGTATTTATTTATGATAATTTTCCATTCAAAAGGTTTTTTCATAAAAGTGTACGTGTACTTGTGTGTGTGTCCTATTTTAATCCCTTTTCTTTTTGTCTGAAATAAATACACCATATATTTGTTAAGAAAAATTATCATTTCAAATTTCACATCACGTTTCACGTTTTATAAAGAAAAGCAAAAAAGTAGTAGTTTTATTCCATTTTATTATTTCTCTTTTGTCACATTAAGCATTTTCATTTTTGGGCTCAACGCTTACACACATTTTATTATTATGTATTTTTATTGTTACATTTTGAATGTGTGTGACACACAATGGAAATTAAATTATTGTGTCCGTTTTTTTTATTTTTCAGTTTATTTTGTATTTTGTTGACACACCAGTTTTGTATGCTTAATTTGAGTCGGAAATATTAATACATTATATTATAACAATTTGATCGATTCGAATTCGATACGAGGTTACACAGATTTTTCCGATGAAAATCCATTGAAAGAATCGATGCGATAAGTTACTGTCCTACCTTTGAATAGTTACGATACGCCATTACATAGAGACGATCTCGATTTTATTAATGTTATTCTTTTACTTTTTGTTTTAGTATGTGACAGTTCATAATTTAAAATGACATGACAAAACATGTATAGTAACAAAAAAAAAAATAAATAAAACCAATAAATAAATTCTTTTATTTTTTATTAACATTTTATCATATCATGCAGAGTATGTCATGAAAGAAGAAAAACAGATACCGCCGGCGAACCATCACACACAGGTCCATATGTAAGATTATGCCGTATATATTTTAATTTAATTGATACTTGCGATGCATGCAGCTCAGTATCATATATTAAAATACAATACTTTAGTATGGAGATAGACAGCAAAAAAAAAAAACAGCAAAGACATTTTGTGCATTATTTAGACGACGTGCGAATATGTGTGTAAAACATTGTATAATACAAAGTGTATTAAATGCATTTACATAATGGATTTTTAGTCGAGTTAAACATAACCACATAGAAAACATAATATTTAGCAGCTTGCAGAATCACAGATGAAAATTAAGAAAATGATGCAACAATTTTGTTTATTTGTCTAATAGTAGTAGGTGGTGGCGGCGGTGCATATTACTGATAAATTATTATAATTTTAATAACCGAATCATAAACAATTAATGATAACATAATTTACATTTTCGAATAATAGTGTCTCAAAGTATTTGCATATTTGAAAAATTTGTATTTTCTGCAATTCAGGTAATCACATCATCTCGTGTATGGTATTTGTGTGTGTGTGTGTGTGTCTCTATAGCAATCCGTTACAATTATACCATCTTTAAAATTTCTCTAGACAAACATATTTCTTACGTTAAATCTTCTTCTTTTAACATATGAATTGTTCTCTATGTGAATGTGTGTGTGTGTGTGTGTGTGTGGTATATAAAACAATATTATCTTCATAATTGTTATATTGTCAATTGTGTCATCGTGTGTATATATATATATGGATGATTAGCTGCGGCATGTAAATTGGCGGTATGTTCAAAGTAAATAAATATATGTAATATGTGTGTTGTGTGGTGCAGTATACTTTTATTTTGAAAAGTTTAATTTATAATCGAAATAGGGATTTTATATTACATATTGTTGTTCTTGGGCACTGCGGTGTAATCGTTATGAAGTTTAAAAAAACCAACAAAACAATGACAATAAATGAATATAAATAAATTGTATTATTTTTAAATTTATTGAAAAAGATATTATTGTTTTGTTTATGTTTTATAAATGCTTTGTTATTTGTTTTTGCCCGTATTGGTACTATATATACCTACACATACGTATACGTATATATATATATAAAAAATAAATGGGTAATTATATTAATTATAACTATATCAACACAAAATGCTATACTAAATTGGAAAAAAATTCAAATAATCTATTATGGTATTAAAAAAAAAGTGGTTTGAAGAATGACAGAATAACTTTTTCATTATAATATTTATGGAATATATTGTGGAGACTCAGAAATGTACATATAATATATTATAATCACAAATCAATCTCTCCTCACATCAGAAATTCGCCTAGCCAATTTTATGAAAAAGTAAGTAATTTTAAAATTTTGTTATTTTAATATCAAATTTAATACTACATTGAATTGGAATAATAATAATAATAATAATAATTGCCCAATCATTTCATTGCAATGCACATTGCAAATAATAACGCACAAAACAGAAGTGTTTGAATGATTATCACTGCAATTATTTTAATTTACATGTATTTCATATATATATTGTACAGGGTGTTCATGGGATGCATCAAGGATGTGAACAGGTGAAATAGCTCTAATTTGATTATCCAAATTGATAACTTTTCAAATTTTATAAACTCTGTTCGCTCTGGAAATACGACCTTAAGAATATATTTTAGTATGTCTTTATCGGCTGTAAAGTATATGTATTAGCCGCAAAACGAAATGATAAATACCGAAAAATCATGTTAATTATGTAGAAATCGATATTATAAATGTGTGGACCATTTAAATTGGCCTATATAGAGGACAGAAAAAGAGATCGAACCATATAACAAAATTATATTACAATAAATATTCCTAATTCCAATTTTTTTTCGTTTTTGTTTTTTGCCTACAATATATAAAAATTGTTGATAATAATATTTCAGTTCAATTAATTAAAAGGAAATTAAATGTTATTATACCGCAGTCAGAATCGAAAACTATATTTTCACTATTAAGAAATATGGATAGTGTATTGAGCCGTGTAGTTTAATATAGAACAAATAAATAAAATCTGTCTTTATGTGTGTGTGTGTGTGTTAGTATCGAGCGTATAACATTGTTAAATAATTTGTAGTACAAAATCTGTGTGTGTGTGTTGTGTGTGTATTTATTGTAATATCACGAAGGGTGACAGGATCTGGTTGCTTTTATTTATATTATAATATTATATAGGGTAAAAATATAGATGGATTGTCAGAAATATAATTACTATCAGTCATCAACTGGACACATAGAATACATTTATGGGTTCACTGAAAATGTGTTAATGATTAAAATATCGTACTGAAACAATTTATAAATTTATTTGTACTCATTTTAAATGTTCGTTACCGCTACACCAAATTTATACAAATATAAATATCTATGTCTGTCTACTCGCTACTCTACCCTATACACATATATAAAAATATATATGACATTATTTTGATAGATTATGGTTCATTACAACCTATTGAAAATTTCAATGAATATTATATGCTGCGTATATATTTATGGTGTGTATAATAATGCCAATAACAAAAGTACTATTACTTATTCTCTAATAAAATATAATATACGCGGGTGTGTGTGTGTGTGTGTGTGTGTGTGTAGTGATATAATAAAGAATTACAAATTACTAAAGAATTACAAGAATGATGTTGAATGAAGATGAGAGAGAGGGTGGTGTTGGTGGTGATGGTACATATAGATGCATTGTTGAGTTGGAGGTCGATGAGCCTATGGAATAATAGAGGATTAAGTATTTATTATGTTAATTATAGACATATATATATATATAGGGCATTACGCAAAGCATGCGATTCATTTTTGAATACATTAAAAATCATATATGGTAAAATAATCAATTAATCTCACATCAATAAAAAATTACAATTCATTTTTAGTATTTTTTTTTATTTTTGCATAACGTTTGAGCATATGTTTTTATGTTAATGATTTTTTTATTTAATTACATACCATAGATTTTACATTTATAACACTTAACCTCTTCGCATTTTCCATATATTGTATTATAATTCATTGTTTCACCCTCTCCAGTTTCATTTTTCCTCTACATATAATATGTATTTGGTTCAATTGTATAAAGTGAATACGTGCGCCTTCGTCTTTTGTTGTTTTGGTTCATAGTTTATTTTATTTATTTTATATATATATTTTTTTCAAATAGAAAATCTCATCTCTCGAATTGAAATAGGGAGAAAAAGAATAATAATATAGTTTGTTATAAGGTTAACTCTTTTACAGGCTGTTTTTTTTTTATATAATTTAATTATAACGAAAAAAAAACAAAAAAAAAAAACAAAAACAAAACAAAAAGGAATTGTTTTGTAAAGTTTTCCCGCATATACAATAAAAAAAGTTTTTTACATGACTTTTTCCTCATCATCCACCATTCATCGATTTCGCCATACATAAATATACAATAATAATTGTAATAATGTACACAGTTTTGTTTGTTTGCGCGTATAAAAAGTGTATATGATTTCGTGAAACAAGAGCATCTCAACAATAACAAACCACCAACACAACAACCAACCAACCACATTTAAATACGATATAATATTGTTAAAGAATGAATTTGCAAAAAAATAAGTTTTTCGTTTACGTACCCACTTTTAATAACCGTACGCTCTGCTGCCTGCTGCATATATTTCCTTATTTTTATACATATATTTTATCTTGTCCTTTTTTGATGAAGAAGAAGAAGAAGAAGAAGAAGAAGGGTTTTTTTACATATACAGATTTCACATAATAATGTTTAATGTTTATATGGAAATTTTTAAAAACATTATATTTCAACGATTATCCAAATTATTCAAATATAAACTTATCAGGTGTACCGGTATCAAATGAAACACAAATTTTAAATGGAAAAGTAAAAAATATTTTATATAAAATATTGGCCACATTGCTCTGTACACATTTTAGCCACCTATCTGGTAATTTGTTGGCGATACCATACGCCAATAGAATTGTTCGTTTTGTCGAAGTAAAAACCAACTTCTTTGTAGGAAACAAAGTGGCTGCTCAGAGCCAATGCGTGTCCCATCGTTGAAAACAAATGGTAGTCGGAAGTAGACAAATCTGGTGAATACGGTGGGTGGGGTAGAATAGCAGCATCCAGCCAAGTGCTTTGATTGAATCCTGAACCGGTTTTGCTTAGACACTAAGTGTTTTTGGTAGGCTCGCCAGTAACACTGTCCGTAATTTATCCGTAAAATTACCGCATCATATATGTAGTAGTCGACTGGAATTTTATATGAGCAGCGTAACCCTGTTCATGGATTTTTATAAAAAATGTTCTTGGATTATCCGCATATATTTCCGAGCATAATTTCAACGGATTTTCCTTAGATTTATTTCTCGTTGCTATTATTCCACACACAGCATATCCATTCCGAATTTATATTCATATTTTTTGTGAGCGCAGATCCACAGATTTTGATAAAAATGTATGATATTTATATTTTCTTATGCAAAAAATGCAATTTAATTGTAAAACTACTGTCGTGAATAATTGGTGAAATAAATTATGAATGCCATACCGGGCGCATATATTTGTTGGAAATATATATTACCCCCTGACCATCCATAGATTTCATACAATTGACTTAAATAAAATACTATATTATATTTAGTGGAAAATCTATGAACATTCACATTCATTGGACAAATTTAAAAAAATATCTTTTCCATGGAAAATATGCGGATTTTTTGTCCACGGAAATTTTCCTCATTCATTTCAACGTACGGACAAATTGTTACTAGGATTTTCAAATAAATTTCCAAATTATTACCATTAAATTTGATAGCCGCACTTTACATTATTTTTATGTGTACCAACCTGTCGTCTTATTCAAAAGAATTCGGGTAATTCTGAATTTTGTGTTTCGTACAGATATACATTGTACGTTAGACTATAAAATAAATATATTTTAAAAATGTATGGATTTAGTTTTTTTTAATTTTATTGTTTACACAATATAATTGGAAGAAACAAAACCGCTTACGCAACTCACTAAATTTTTTTTTTTTCACTCTTATGTTATTATTATTTTTATAGAATTTTTGTGTTTTTTTTCATTTTTTTTAAGTATATAAAAATGAAAACTTATTAAAAAAAAAAAAAAAAAAACGGTATAGAAAATGTAATATTAAAATTTTCTTTTATATTTTTTGTATTTGTTTACACAATAACACATGAACACATAAAAAAAAAAAAAAAATAATGAAGAGGAAAAAGAAGAAAAACAAATTATTGTGTAACTCTAAAAATAATAATGTATTTATTTGAAGGATGTACGCGCGCACAACAACTTTATCTCTGCACAACACACACACACACACACACACCACAAACGTAAAAATCTCTTCTGTATACATTTTATGCGTATAGGTATTATTTAAATTTTGATTGATTGATTGACTCTTTTATATTGCTATCGCCTGGTTTTTATTATGTTAATAGGAAAAAAAAACCAAAAATTCAATGATGGTGAACGATATTTTTAATTGTTTTTGTTGAGTGATTGTTTCTATTTTTTTTTTTTTGGTTTTTTCGTCAGTTAAGTTACACACATGTACTAATTATTCGTGAGCAGTGATCACAAATCAATTTTCTATATTAAAAATCATCAAAGGTTGCTGCTTTGCACAGAACATTTTTATTTATTTATTTATTTAATTATTTACTTATTTTGAAAACACAGCATTAAAATATAAAATGCACAAATAATACTTTGCAATACAATAAATTATAAAATATGGTCATGTACACCACCACCCGTCAATCAACACGAAAGTGGTATCCGCATATAAATTTACATTGTCCATCATAGCAGCATAGTTTTATGTACAGAAATAGATAATTAAAAATCTTAGCATCATCGGCAGCGTTTTCCCTTATATGTGTTTTCATTTAAATAGTTTGTGCATTTATTAAACACGTAGAATAAAGTGATTACTAATATAGATGTGCAACAGCAGAAGAAACACCAAAATATTATTGTTAGTTTTTTAAAGCACCAACCGATACCACCATCCAACCTCAACCTTGCTACCACCCCCCTCCCCCCCCAGCCCCCTTTCCAAACATCCTTAGTTCATTTATGCAACATTTAGCAATGTCTTGAAAAGCTTATTGTTCATATGGCACATATTAATACACATAAATATAAATCGAATAGCAAAATAACAACAATAACTAAATTGAATATTGAACACAAAGTATTCTGGCAACAAAAAAAAAGCTATGTTACATTAAATACTTCGATAGATATATCCTTTTTAAGGTAATCTATATAATATATGTGTATTGTGTGTGTGTGTGTATGTGTAAGTTTATATGGGTTTCATTTGATGCATATACGTATTAATATAAAAGAATTTAGATTTTCAATGGTACATTATATTGGCATTTTGTACAATAAGAATAAGGAAAGAAAAATGGTATATTGGTGTTTCATCTATTGTTCATTGAATGCAGTATATTTTTAGAATTTATCGGCGAATGGGTGCGTACCCGTCCGTGTCTTGTAATATTAACATTTTGTTCATAAAAATTTTATTTTTTTGATTTATATAATATTGCATAATTAAATGTTGTATTGAACTTACTTATTTAATCCATGGCATTAAATGTTAGATGCAAGTTAGCCTTCTCCAACCTGATCCAACGGCAGCCGACGTCTTTTAATCTCAAACTTTAATGATTTTCATTTCACAGTTCAATGCATATATTTTTTTCCTTCTGGATTCACCATTCAATCGGGTTTTCCGGCACACGTTGTTGTCATTGTATGCCTAGAAATAAGAAAAAGCTGAATTTTATTTACAAATATATATATAAGTTGATGTAAAAAAATATAAAAAATTGCAGTAAATATTATTATTTATATGATCTAGAACCAGAACCAGAACCGCTAATAAAAAATAAATACATCCCCTTATGTATACGTAAGTGTATGTTTATTGTTACACTTTACACAAATGTCACCCACTTCATCACTTGTACTACGCGTCTATATATAAATTGTATTGATATTGTTATTTATATAGTAAATGCGTTTTGTAATATATGGTACATATGAGTGGGTGAGTATACCCAGTTAATAATACCCACTACTAATAATACTTTTTTTTTTATTTGTTATTATTAATGTGCATCCCTTTTTTTTTTTTTATTTTTATTGTTGATCGGTATATTGATTTTCTATTGTGTTACGTAAAAAATCAGATCCCCACACACACATCGCCCATCAAAAAGTCAACGGGAGCATTGCCGTTGTTAACCTTGAGATTATCACTTGATTTTTTTCCAATACAAAATAAATGATATATAGTTATTGTGTTTTGGTGTTGTTGGTGTTGGTGTGTGTGTGTCGTGTTCTATTCTTTTCTATTTTATTGTTTTTGTTTTATTTTCAAAATAATTATAGATACGAAATTAAGGTGGCGACGACAATTGTTGATATATTAAAAAATAAAGAAAAAAAATATTAAGTACCATTTTGGGACACAACAACATCGTACTCTTTATTAACTTAAAGATTAATAAAAATATGGAAAATTCTCTGTAATAATGAAATTTATCCAATTCTCTGCATCCATCTATTACAGACTCCTGAATAGGTCAAATTTGTCTATATACTTATTTCTACTAAAATCTCTACGTCTGATAGTACTATAAAAAAAAAAAAACAGTACCCCCCTCTGTTGTTGTTGCTGCTGCCACTTATAATAACAATAATATGCAAAATGTAATATTTTGTATCGGGTGTGTGTGTGTGTGTGTGTGCGGAATATGTCTATCTTTAAATACCGACGATGACACACGTCGTCGCCGTCAGAGAGACTATATAAAGGTAAATAGAAAAATGAAAAAAAAAAAATTCACTGATATAATAGAAAAAAATGTACAAGAAAAATTGAAAATGAATATTAAGAAAAACTTTAACATCAAATATTTATTCAGATACACTTCAAAAGAAAATTTTTATAGACGAATGATATAATAAAACAGTCTGTCATTTAAGAGAATTAAGTAATTTTTTTCTTAAACAAAAATGTGTTTTTGTTTTGTTCTTTTGATTTTTGTTTTTTTTGTTTTTTTTTTTTTTCTTAAATCTATTCTCGTTATTATACGAGAAACAAAAAAAAATTTACATACAAGTAACGCGCGACCGTCAGCTTAGGGTACCATATATATACAAATTCAAATATTATAATATATAAAAACATAACAAAACATGAAAAAATCAATCAATAATAGACAGACAAAAAATGGATAAAAGAAATTACCAACATCAAAGTTAATTTTAAATTACACATATACAAACATACACAATGAAAGCATAAACCTATAGATATATCATGAATCTCTCTCTCCATTATAAGGTTTCTATTTACATTGTATTTTACATTACAATTTATAGGTACATCTCATACACACACGTTTTTCGACGCACAACTAATACACCATTTAGTATAAAGAAAACGCTACAAGAAAGTTTACTTAAACATGCACTCAACAATTACACACGTATACATTCATAATACAATATTTTACAAAACAATGATGGGAAAGTATATTTATGTATAGGTAATAAGGATGTGGAAATGACAGATGATTAAATTTTGTGTGTTTTTTTTTTTCTTTTCTTGTTCCACAAATTTTAATTCAATATATAAAATTTAACAAATGAAATTTAAAATTAATTAATTTCCATTTCAAGAGTTTTTTTTTTATCTAACACATCTCAACTAGAAAATCTCTGCTTCTTTTTCGAATGGGATTGAAAATTAATTGAATTCAAAAATATCGTTAGAAATTTAGTGGGTCGAACACCAAATTATTCGTTTCAGTGTATTTGCATCAAAGTAAAAAAAAAAAAACCCTAATTATTCGAGGACAGTAGCTGTAACGTGTAATAAGTAAAAATCTTCTTGAAGCAAATATAAAATTTCTTCTTTAACAACAGACTATTTGATCGGACGACTATAGTCAGAAGATTTGCTGTTGAAGTGGGTGTTTTCTGCTTTTAAGGAATTTAATTTTATTTTACGTGTCGATTTTATATTTTATTTTGTTAATTGGTTGATGTGAGTATCAATTTTTTTTAAAATGAAATAATTTTTATTATAATTTAGATTGTTACACATTGTCTATACAATGTGAAATATAATTTTACGTAATATATAAATACACTCAACGCTCATCTGGCTATGCTTATGGATTACATGTACTTGTAATAAACAGGAAATATATGTGAAAAACTGTTTTATGTTTATTTGTAAAACGAAGGATACACTACTAATCACTTTATAAAAATCTTAAATGAATTAGTAACTGTTACCCTTTATTTCTCCTCGCATATACAGCAAAATTATAATATGCGTATCGAAAAGTACATAAACAAATATTTAGATAAAAAAATAAATATATGTATTTATTTTAAACACCAGCTACATCATCGCCACCACCATCACCATCACCATCACCATCACCACCATCACCACCATCACCACCACCACCATGTCTCCATTTACATATATTTATATCTCTACAATTATCTTGCCGTAGTAAAATTTAAATAATAATAAAAAATTTCTTTTTCATTCCATTTGTATCTGCATCGGCAGTGTGTTTTGTTGTTGAAAATATTGAAATAATGAAATTTTATTTTTATTTTATTTGTATTAAATAATTTTGTTATAAGGTTTGTTTTTTTTTTTTTCGTTGTGTTTATTCATCAATTAAATAAATATAAACCAAATACATGTGATTCGAAACAGTGGTGTCTCATGGTATGAAATCGGGTTAATATCATAAAACTGATTAGATATTCTTGAATGGTCGGTATTGTTTTAGTAATTATTTTATGGGAAGAAAAAATGCACCTAATTAACTACAAATTATAAAGATTTTCACTTCTTCTGCTCTGCCACGAGCTTATACTTATACACATTATATTGCATGTAATTAACAAATCGTAATACTTACATTTACACATATATTAAATACCCTTTAATTTATTAGTAAATGTTAAGTATTCTCATGTCAAAAAGTGTGTGTAACTTTATATTAAATAGTTAGTACATTATATTTTTGAATTTCTTTGACACAGCAGCCAGATCTTTATATATATATATATGTACCAGCACCAGCTACCCCAATCGCTATATAATAACTATTTATATAGAATATTGTGCACGGAGTCAAATGTATATTGTGTACAGATCTATAAATTTAATAAACATATGCGTGTGTGTGACCTAATTTTGTTAAGGCATGATTCGGAGGTATTAAAAAATTTGTTTCTTATTTTTAAAACGAATCGTCGCGCTATGAAAATATTATAAATACAGTTTCTCTTTATTTTTTTTTTTCCGGTGTCAAAAACAAAGTGGCTCAGAATCAGCCCCATTATCTCTAATATAATATCTATAGCACACATTCTATTTATGGAATGTAATCCCATATACAGATTGTCATTTTTGTAATACATATTTATATATAGTGCATTTATTATTCCCCTCTATCACATTTTTTTCCAGTCTTTCATTCCATAAAATAAATACCATATATCGATAGATACTGTTTAAAGACAAAAAAAAAAAAACGCAAGATGCTTACGTTACATAAAAAGTAAAATATATAACAATATTTATTTACTGGTCATTGAATCCCATGGGATGATTATATAATAAAATGGGATTATATAAAATATTCATATACGCATTGAATACACACAAAATTATGGTCCTACAAAAAAAAAAAAAATGCCTAACATTACCCCGCAGCAAACAGGAAACCAACTAAACTCTATGTGTACATAGAAAATGTTATTGTGTGTGCACAACCAAATTTCTATATAGTCTCGTCAATACCGCACCTATACATAAAATAGCAACAGGGTTATAAAATAATATTGGTTTCTTTAATATTTTTTTTACTATATAAATTATTATTTAAGCTAGTTGCAAAAGAAAAAAAATTACCGCACATTATAGCACCACCACAAAAAAAAAAAAATTATGATATAAAAATATTTATTGTGACGTGGTGGATGAGAGTTATGTGTGAATGAATTGTGTGTATGAGTTGTTGGATGGAGATTAATATAAAAATGTATTTCGAATGAATTTATTCATTCCATTCAAAAATCTAACAATCAGCATGAGTGGCGCCCCCGCTTTTGTATTCTAACTTTGTGTGTATATGTACGTATATTTTAAGCATTATGCAATTTCAAAAGTAAAATACATTCGAAGATGCTGTATTGTATCAATAATAATAATAATAATAATAATAATAATAATAATAATAATAATAAAATAATAATAATTATAATAATAAAAAATAACAAATAAAACACAAATAGAAACTGTTAGAAGTCGACATTGTAAATTCCTTTGATCTCTCATGTGTGTGCATATATTTATTTATGTAACCATAAAGAACAGAATACAGAACGTTACGTAACATATAACAAATTTATATACATAATATTTATGCATGAATTAAATGATGATAAATCACATGTGCACACATAACAAGTAAAAGGATATATTTCTTGTTATACAATATATTAATGCTAATTCTATTCTTCCCATATTTATTTTAATTTTTATTTAATATAAATATATGCACACACACACACACACACACATACATACACATGCATACCGCATAACACATAAGTCTGTTTGAATATATTTTATAATTAATAATACAATAATAATAATAATAATAATAATAACATATACAGTGAAAATTCACCTTTGGGGCGGAAACTGCTACAAATGACAACCATACGAACCACCTAGTAGAAGAGGTTTATATTTAAGTTACACATAGCTAATGTGTAAAAGATAGTATTTCTTTAATAATAATAATAATAATAATAATTATTTAATTGTATTTTGACAATCTTTCTGATAAATCAGATTATTTACTCAAACACACACACACACACACACACATACACCAATTTATAATAATAATATGTATATGTTTGAAGAAATTAATATCCTTTAAAATACATTACAATAATAATAATAATAATAATAAGCATATAGGAATTGATTAATAAATTATTAATAATATACACTTATTATTTATTTATTAGCTCTAATGTATACGTGTTTATGTGGGTGGGTGGGTGGATGTGTGTGTGTGTGTTTGTAGTACTTAAATAATATGTATATTATGTATGTTATGTTAAAATGTAAAGTATTAAAATAAGCATTTTATCCATCATATTAGCACCATCATCAATTCATCCGTTACAACAACAACATATATATTGTATATATATTACCACTTATTCATTTTATTTGTATCTTTGCCATCCATTCACATACAACCGCAAAAACCTCAGCCGCATTAATAATTAAATACAAAAATTAATTACCATCTTTTTTACTGATGCTTATAAATCTTAAGTAAGTAAATAATGTGAAAAATATTGAATAATGTGAATAGATTTAATGAATTTTGTCAAACTTATATTCAACAAATGTTGATTTGATGATAAACATATCTATGCAATTAGTTTTTTTTTATTGATACAACAACAACAACAACAACAACAATAACAACAAAAATATTAAGAAGATGTTAAAATTGAACTTTTCCGATGCAATTTATATCTATATACACAGACACACACACATAAATTAAATTGCACAATTGTACCCATCATCATTGAATATATTTTTTGGCAATTACATTAAAATTTGCATATATGAGTTATTTTTTAAACTTTATATATATATACAATATATAACACACACACACACAAATACACCCACTCACACATATGCATCGTAAAATAATTTATTTATCTAATAACTCTATTGAATTTCATTATTATATTATTATTTACTATATAAACTTTCTGTTTATTTATAACATAATATATATTGTATACATATGCGAGAGTATTTGTACATATATATATATATTTGTAATATAAAGAATGTAAACTTTTCCTTATGCCTTTTTGTATGGGTGTGTGTGTGTGTTAAGGATTTATATATATATATTAAATGTATAAGTTATATTTTCCGATGTACAACTTTTATTTGCCTGCCTGGATGGTTGTCTAACAGAGACGACACAGCTATTACTATACAATTTTATAGAATTTTACTTCACTAGCACAAATATGTTCACCCCCTGCATTGCATTGAATGAAAGAAGAAAATTTAAAAATTCACATTCTATTCCGATAACAAGGCACACACACACACATATATGTTAAATATATGGAAAATATGCATTCAATAATCGAAAAAGGATGTTCTGTATGTTTCGAGTATTTCGAATGGAATACATTTGTATAATAATAGTATGTCGTCTATATATTTAATATACATTCTAGCACCATCAGATATAAATGACGACGATGTTTACGTATGAAGTATTATATGATGATGACTAAATAATTAAATCTATATAATATTACAAAATATATATATATATACAATATTTTAAATGCATATTCATATATGCATATAGTTAAGTGTACCATGATATATACAGGGTGTCCCAATTATCGACGGCAATACGAAAACACTAGATTCTGTAAGTCAATTCGGACATGTGGTGGTCATCCAGATACTTACAGGAATGTTGACAATTAGCTGAACGACATTTTTCTTTTTGAAAGTTTGTTCAAGCATAAGTCGAAAAATCATAATGAAAAAATTTTTTCAGTATAAGTTTAAAAACTTGCCACATTCATAAGCTTTCGTTTAAGCTATAAAATTACGATAGGTCTGAACTGGTTCGAAAGATATACACAAATAACTACAACGATGTAGGCATAAAATTGGAAATATTTTATCTTTTTTTGGTTTTTTCCAAAACCAACAATAGGGACGTAACAGATAATTGATTCCATACACTCCATAACGAAAATCAATTTTATGCCTACATCGTTGTAGTTATTTGTGTATATCTTTGGAACCAATTGAGACCTATCGTAATGTTATAGCTTAAACGAAAGCTTATGAATGTGGTAAGTTTTTAAACTTATACCGAAAAAATTTTTTCATTATGATTTTTCGACTTACGGCTTGAACAAACTTTCAAAAAGAAAAATGTCGTTCAGTTAATTGTCAACATTCCTGTAAGTATCTGGATGACCACCACATGTCCGAATTGACTTATCTTAACGTGTAAAATTAAAGATCTCGGTATGCTAAGGCTAATAGTGTATCAAAAATTTAAAATCGGTTAATTAGTTATTGAGATATTGATCCCAGTTGCGGTGCAAAACATGGTCTGATTGAAAATTTGGTTATTTGCGTGTAACTTGGTACCGAAGTCGAATCGGCCAAAATGTTATATGATATTTTCGACGCAAAATGACCCAGAGAATCTAGTGTTTTCGTATTGCCGTCGATAATTGGGACACCCTATATATATATATGGTATATATGGTATGTATTTATAGTAGAGAAATGTATATATATAGTATGAAAACTTTTAGTTTTAGTATATTATTTATAATATAAATATATAAACAAATATATAATATGGTGTATGTGCATGTACAGTAGAGATACACACAGGGTATATAAATATATATATAGTTGTTGTTTGTTGTGTAAATCATATAATATAATAAAAGTTTATTTATTCTATTCATCATTTACTTCAAAATACAATATATGTATATTTATAAATAAATACTAAAATATATATATATACAATATATGGTATATGGTAGTTATACGTTACACATATATATGACATAAAGATGCATGCATAAAATAACACATGTATACACACACTACTTACATATACAATATATATATATAACATAAAATATATACGTTGTGTGATATATATCAGAGAAATATATATACACGAGAATATTTAGTTTTCTAGTAAAATATATTTTGTTGTAGAATATTTTTGTAAAGGAATCTATGTATAATATTATAAACAACGTAACTAAAAAGTATACAGTGAATAGTTTTGTTTAGAATAATAAGGGCAAACAGACAAACACACATAGAAATTAATATATATATATACAGGGTGATTGTAATTCGAGGATGCTGGATCTGTGTAATGGGTTGAATGCCACTGAGTCACTGGGTGTTTATGAAAAAAAAAAACAAAAACGAAAACGAAAAACTTCTACAAAATCTATAGCAATCAACATAAACTTTTATTGAGAATATAATTTTTTACGGTTATTGGTTCTTTTTTATCTTAAACAATAAAAAAAATACCATTATAGAAAAATAATTTATTTAATACAATACAATACAAAACACATATAAAAAAATGTTGTCGCTAAATAACAAACCAATTGGTATTAATATAATAATTAATGGTTAAACAAATTCTTACAATAATGGGAAGCAATCAGCATCCGAAACCAAATCACACCATGTAGCTGTTTACCGTCAATGGTTTTTTTTTTCTATTTTCAACTAAATTGGAATAATATATTAAAAACATGGCGTCCATGATTAGATTATAAATTACGAAACATTTTTATAATATATACAATTTAAAGTCAATTGGATATAAATATAATGTGTACCGCAACAGCTCTGCATATGTATTTTAATATAGCATTGGTAGCACAACACACACATACATGCAGAACTGCACTCATATTGAATCAAATGGATTCGATGCGAGGAAAATCACAATTAAGAATTAACATAAATTAAAAAAAAAAAGTATATATAATGAAACTATTAAGAATAAGATGAATATAATAATAATAATACAATATATAGTAATATTGGTACATTCCAACAACGCAACACGCAAGAGTAAGGGAACGGAGGAAATAGTATAGTTTTAATAATGAAAAAAAAAAAATTTGTTATGTTATAAGAAAAACAATTAACAACATTTTATTAACATATTATTATGTTGGTGGATGTTGTAAAAAACGGTATATACCGAAACGTTCTGTTTTGCATATACGTTTTACTTCACATCTATCTGTACATTAATTTTTTCATATACTTGAGACGAATTTGGAATCGAAATTATGTTGATTGTTTTATTATTATTATTATTGTTTTGTTATATATATTTGTTATATTTATAGGCGCCCCATCATTATTATTGTTGTATTTGAATGCGTGGACCGATAAACAGTAAATCCACAAGTTTTCGACTAAAATTATACGGCCGTGTGACTGGAAAATAGAAAATATATACCAAATAATACAGCAATTGTATTAATATATTTTGAAGAATCAGAAAACCCCATATTGGTTCTGGTTCTAATTGTCTACGATTCACTGTATCATTAAACATTTTTATTTCGTTAGTTTTTTTTCTATTTTTTGGCTTAAATCCAAAAAATTTTTGTGTCACAAAATACATTTTAGTTTGAAAAAGAAAAAAAAAATTAAAAGAAAAACACAAGAAAAAAAAAAAAAAACCTATGACAGTAAAATGAAGAGAAAAAATGATCAGTAATTAATATTTATTGTTGTTATTGTAAAATAGTTATTAAATATATATTATTATTTTGCTATGAATACAAAATAATACACACACACACACACACACAAACACATTACCGGAAATGCAACGAACAGGTGCCCCTTTAAATCTCTGCATATTTTTAGATTTAAATTTTAATATTTGTTAATTTTATTTTTATTTCATTGTTGTTGTTAAACATTTAAATTGAACTACTGAACTATAATAATATTGTAATAATAAGAGAGGGATTAGAAAAGATAAAAAAAAAAATGTAATGCAATGGAATGGAATGAATTCATTCATAACATCACACGCACCCACACCAAGCCACGCACAATGTACACATATTATTTTATGGTGTGAGATAAAATTGATGTATCCAAAATTTTATTGTGTGCATTAAAATTATTAATTTTTTAACCTGCCAAATCGTAATTACTGTTACAGTAAATTAACGACTTCTAATTGTAACGTAAGAGAGTCGCGAACGGATAGATAAGATTTTGTGCAAAAAATTAACGAAATTTAATTAATAACTCAATTGAAAAATTTCAGTAATAACACCGAAACATTGCTCAAATAAGCTTTGGCAATTGCCTTCCACTTCCACTTCCAGTGAGTATATTAAATAAATGGATAAGGGTTTGGTATTATGAAAAAAACTAATATTTAATTAATTTAAACTTATAATTACACTTATTCGTATGCAAATTAGTATGTTATTTTTATTATAGGTAAGAAATTATTAAAAAAATCCAAGGAATTTCGGGTCCTTTTTGCCTGTTTTTTTTTCTTTTTAATGTTAATACGTTTTGTGCGCCAGCGATCGATGGTGATGACTGTGCGATTTTTATTTTTAAAGACAATCTTTTCGTTTTTTTTTGTGTGTGTGTGTGTTTTTTATGTATTTTATTATTGAAAATAAATATGCTTCGTCGCCTATACAACTCAATAAAAAATATATTATATTAAAAAAACGAACAAAATGAAAAAAAAAAAAAGCAAATACAAGAACAAAATTCCACTTATGCATAATAAATTATTTCCCTTCTTCAATGCCGTTTGCCTGTTTATTATGCGCAACCGATGCTGCGATACTATCACATCTATTTATTTATAATTCTTGTTTTTCGAAAAAAAAAAAAAATCCAACACACACCAACAACAACACACAAATGGAAAATAAAAGAATAATTTAAAACCAAACATGAAATTTAATAATTTATTGGATTTAATTTGTTTAATGATATTTTATTCTTCTTTTGTTAGCAGAGCGATGTGCACCAAGTTTTGAAAATAACAAACAAACAAACAAAATTTAAATCCATATAAAAATTTTTATTAACTATTTTTATTTATAAAATTAATAAATTATAAAAATGAGGAAGACAAAATCAGAGTTTGTTGACCTTGATTGTGGATTGTCTCTATAAATCCAAAATATATACAAAAATTGACGTCGCAGGGCTCGGATCACTCAAGGCATAAGACCCTAAGAATGGTTGGTTTTTTGGGGTTGCTTTATCGTTACAATAACCATTTTGAATATCTAAAACTTCGAATGCATGCAATACGTTCGTGTATTCCTATATTTATTTGTTAATACACACTTATTTAATAGCCGAATTCAATTATACTATAATAAAATTACTATTAAAAATCTAATAAAATAATAAATTTACTATTTTATTATTACCATTTTTCCAACTTTTTTTTTGCTCATTAAATCTTAAAACATTAAAACAAACGAAAAATATATAAAACAATAATAAATATAAATATAAAAATTATTACTACTAAGTTACACATATGTTTGATGTGTGAAAATATTGGAAAAAAAATACATGTGGGCCATGTGCGCATTTTGTGAACCAACATTAATATACTTATTTGTAAATAATTGAATACTACAAAATAATAAATTATTAATTCCATATGTAGAAGCAATTTTTTTTTTATTTTTTCGTCACTATTTCGCAGCCAAATTATTTTTGTGAGTGTAGAAATAAGAAAACAAAATTTATGTTATACATCTCTAATGGATCTTATAAAATAACATGCATGAATTTGTAATGCATATATTATTATATTGTATATGTAAGTTCAAATTCATCACGCAAGTCCGCAGGGCAAGAAAGTATTTCATTATTATTTTTATATTACTACTACAATATTATTATTATTATTATTATTAATAAGTTTTACGAAATGAATGCATAGCATTTAGTGCGTCGTCTGCATATGCATAGCAAAAAGCAAAAAAATAAATATAAAACCATCCACACACGGGGCAAGGTATACTTTTTTATGTCACACAAACATTTTTTTCTTCTTTGTTTGTATATAATTTTGTCGGTGATAGGAAAAAAAGAACAACTATTCTCGCATATATTGAATAGAAAAATATATATAATTATCAGGTGTACCGGTATCAAATGAGTGGTTTTTTTGTGAAAATATTAAAACACTAATTTTAAATTGGGAAAGTTTTGTTGGGGATAACACGTCAATAGAATTGTTCGTCTTTCTCGATCAATGTATGGTTCAAATTGATTTGTTTTGGTGTCGGTAGCGATCAGCATTAACAGTTTCACAAGGTTGTAGTTGTGGTACACCACAACTTTCTGATCCCACCGCAAACACACAGCATCTTCGTCTTCTTGCCGAAACGATTTGGTTTTGCAATCGATGTTGATGGTTGTTCCGAATTAACTCATGATTTTTTCCCCTTAGGATTCTTAACATAAATCCATTTTTCATCGCCATTAACATTCCGATGCAAAACTGATTTTCTTTCGTGTCTGGCCGACAAAATTTCACAAGTGTTTTTTCGGTTTTCCATCTGTCTTTCAACTCAATTCATGTGGCACCCATTTTCCACACTTTTGCATCTTTCCCACATAGCTTTTAAACGGTCAGCAAATTGTTTATTGTGTTGGCAACATTTAACATTTCTGCCATTTGCTTTTGATTCAAAGTGTCATTTTTAAATTCAAATTTTTTTTTGGTGGTACTCCTCCCCGTCCATTATTTCTCACATCAAAATCATTTACATCTCTGAACCGTTGAAACCATCCACCGTTTGCATGTTGCTTCTGATACAGCATGATCACAATGACTTGATGTATACGTAACATAAATATGTTTGACAGATGTCATAGCAATAAAACAAAATAAAAATGAAGGCACATTCAAAACAAATGTTCTCAATTTGAGACGCTCACCTGATACCGGTACACCTGGTATTATTTCAAGCTTATATATTTATATATATAGAAAATTTTACTCTTTCCATAACATACTACTGAAAAACATGTTAAATTTGATATTTAGAAATTTTTTCCACTTTATGCCATATCAACAGAATAATTTATTATATAATACAATACACCAATATATTTATAATAAGAGCTTCCTCATTATTTTCCTATGCCGTAAAATGTATTAATTAGCCATTATTTATTTAACTGTTTCTTTATAAAAAAATATATACTTTTCAAACTATAATGTTAAAATGTATTATAAGCTAAAAGTGGGCTAATCGCAATTGTTGGTACGAAAACTTATAACGAATAACATTTTGATTGACACAAATTTCCCTCACACTAATTTATTGTATGTAAAAATAATGTATAATTATAGATAAAGGAAAAAAAAAAAAAAGGGTCATAATAAATAAGATGTGTCAACATTCTTATGTATCCCTTTACCAATTACCTGTACAAATAAACGCTCATCTATTGCACAACAATCCAATCTTTATCTATATAATAGCCGTCTTTCTGTAGCTATAGTTTAATATATTTAAATACTAGTATGTGTATTATAATATGGTATTTATTACAATATATATATATATACGTTAAAATATCATGTATCGTCTTAAAAAGAGAATAAAAGACATGATGTTGTTGTATTGTCATGGCAAAGAAAAAAAAATAAATAATTAATTTATATTAAAGCAAAGCAAAACAAAACACAAAACATCATAAGAACTAAAATTATGTGTACATTCTCAAGATATATACAATATAATACTCTTAATTTCTAAAAATAATCCATACATTTTTTTGAAACATTGTTGTGTTTCGTATTATTTTTTTTTTTTTTGTAGTACTGAACAACAACATACTAATTTTTTATATGACATAAACTGTGAAAATATTATGTATTTATATAAAAAGTATATTTGGATTAACTTAAAATAGAAATATCACATCTCGATGTATGTTAATGGCACCGATATATATACTAACAATAAGTGGTTATTTTATGGTCTTCCACACAATTTGTTGTTTTTTTTCTTATTTTGTGTTTGTTGTGTTCTCATCGACGGGCAACCACAGCACACGTATCTTTGTGTGGTGAAAACCAATTGTATCATATAAATATATGCCAAAGAAATTTTTTACATTAAAATACTCAATACGTGGAAAATATACCATAGTAAAATAATCAAATTAACAGTCCCATCCACACCACAAATTCCATATTTAATCGAAAGCCGATTGGTTTGTGCAACTAATATAAATACAATCAATACGCATTTATACGCACAATTAAATAGGATATAAAATACTACAATATATACAGTGTAACGTGTGACGTGTAAAACTATTTTTAACAAGATACGCAATTATAAATATTTTTGTTGTTATTATTCTTGTGTAATTAATTTTTTTTTTTTTGTTTTTAATAAGGTAAAAGTGCTAGTTTACGACCAGCACATTCATACATTGTTATAAGTTTAATCATCATCAACATCAAGTCATATTACAGCAAACTGATAGATTAAGTCAAATTGATAGATTATAAAAATTGATCTACAATTATATCGAAAGTTAAATGTTTCAATAATTCTAATAATTTTATATGAAAGTGATTGGCCATACCGTTTTGAAAAACTTATTTCGGCAAAATATCTACGGGCCTTCGAAAGAAGAAAATCGATTCATGGAATTACACCGGTTTTTAATTACATATAGCATTTGTGTAATACTATTTGTAATAGTCATCACATTCATAATTGGCATTGCGCATATATAATCCTGTTTGGCAAAACAGAAAATAATACAATAAATTATGTGTAAATTGAACAATATAAATTACAAAATTAAAATTATTTTACTTATAAAGCCCCTCTCCGTATACATATATATATATCTAATTTATTTACACATATAAATATATAAGTATGTGTGTATGTTTGGATGTATTTGTTATGTATAAATATATACCTAATCAAATATCAAAATATCTGTGTGTCTCGCGCTATTACCAATATACAAAACTAAATAAATATTATAAATAAAGTTAATAATACGGAATTATTATTATATTGTATGACATGTGTCATAAACACAGAATCACATATATATGCGACACATATCTTTACATTACTACATCATCTATCTATAAATTACCAATTGTACAAATATTGTATATATATCTATAACTATATTTGACAAAAACATGAATAAGTCTAACATAACATATACGTGTGTGTGTGTGTGTGTGTATGTGTAATACATAAGTATATAAATGTTATTATTGCATCCCCTAATATTGGAAAAATGTACATCGCTACCGACCTTCAAAACAACAAAAAAAAAAAAAGTATCCTTACAATACAAATCATTATAACAACAACAACAACACCACCACCACCACTAAAATAAATATACACTGGCATGTACACAATTTTTGTTATAAATGGTAATGCACGACGACGACGACGACGACTGGGTTTATTTATCAATACAATAAAATAATATACCTAAAGCACTTTTCTATTTTCTTTTTGCGACGCGAGACCTTTTACCAAATAAATGTTCATCGCAACGAACGAATGAATTACACAATTTTCTATTACATAATATAATATAATACAATGCACATTTGTATTTTGATATTATGACCAATGACCATCACTAAATAGTATTTATTTTTACTACTGAATTTTCGTCTTATTATATATTAAGTACTTATATTCCAAAAAAAAATTATTATTATTATTATTATTATCTTTTATCTCCTTAATCATTTTTATCCCTATTAGCTTATATATACATGTGGGTGTGTGTGTGTGTGTCTGTACGTGGTGTGGCTATAAAATAACGAGACTAATGCTATATTTTATAATATATATAATATTTAGTTATTATCACCTTAATATATCGATCGCTACAATGCTACTGCTGTGATCTTCTAAAATGCTACATGTTACTTTTTCTTTGGTACAGCTTCGAACAGCGTCTAAACTCTTATTCCTTATAATGCTTTTAACCTTTGGTGAACTGATAAAAGTCACATAGTGAATAAGACGGATGATCTAACACTATATTACGTTAATAAAAGAAGTGGCGAAGTGGCGGCGTTATTTCGTAATCACATCTTGTATGTGAATATGAACTATATACACACACACACACACACATGTATATATATATCTATACCGCATCCCCATTTCCCGAGCCACACACACAAAAAAAAAACACCACCGCACACCAATTAAGTTGTTCTTCTTCGTATTCTTTGTGCTGTGTGCTATATGTTGCATAAAAATATTGTATTTATATATATTTTTTATGATAAATACCGGATTAAAAGATACTCCACAACTCCACTCTTCTTAAGCGTGTCAACTATCGTTTTTCGGGATCTTTTATATACAATCCTGTAATAATGTATGAATGAGGTGAAACTTATTTATTATTATTATTGTTGTAGTTGTTGTTGTTGTTGTTGTTGTTGGTTATGAATATGAGGTGGTTGTGGTGGTGTATGGTGGTTGTGAAACGATGGAATAAACATATATATATATATTGTATATATCTAAAAGAAGGTGTAAAGTATAGTCCTAATGGATCTGTATGTCATCATCGCACAGATATATATATATATATATATGTTAGTTTAATATTAAAAGATAATACACGCTCTTTTCGTATATGTTTTTCTTCATTATATAATACTTTTATCTACTATTTTATTATCTATATACAATATATTTGAGATGAAAAAGTTATAATGCGAACGCGGGGTGATGGAAAAGTCGAAAGAATGGTGACGGTGGATGATTCTTTGAGTATTATTGTGTGTGTGTGTGTGTGTGTATGTGCTTGTGTCTTCTTTAAGTCTAAAGATTTTGTTATTACTTAAGTGCGTACATATATATAATATAATATAATATATGAGTCAATATTTTTCAAATTATTTATATGGACATCGTTCATTAAGATTAGATGAAGCTGCAGAATAATAAAAATGGAATGGAAAAAATAAAGTAGAAAATATAAAAATCAAGTAAAATATTAGTATTTAGAATAAATACAATATACCAATAAGTACTGGTGGCTGATGCTGTAGATTTTCTAAATAAGTTTTCAAAGAATGTGTCAAAAAACATTGTGTAGTTTAAAAAAGGATTATAATACAACACACACACACACACACACAGCTTTTATTAACATTATATGAAAATTAGTTTTATTAAATATTTATGAAAAAAATGTGGAATCAATAAAAAAAAATCGATGTGTTTTTGCCTAATTTACTAATACAGCTACATAAATTCAATGTAATATACTGGCACTTAATTTTTTGTGTATTCAATTTGGGCTAATAATAAAGGATATTTATACCCCGCATATAGTAAAAATACAGATTGTATCCAAATTATAGACTACATTACATTCTATTTAGATATAAAATAGAAATGCTATAATATACGCGTGTGTATGTGTGAATATGCCAACAACTATCTGGTGAGATTTTTTTTTTTTTCTTCATTTTTAATGTAACACTATAAAAACAACAATAAATATCGATCGCACCTGACTTTTACAATAAATATTTATTTATAGAAAATATATTATGTTATTTTTTAATTTTATTTTTAAGTGTGTGTATATGTTGAAAATACATTTTTATTAACAACCGAATGAGTGGAATAAAAGAAAAGAAGAAAATGAAGATGAAGATGAAGATGAAGATGACGATGAAAAGAAGTAATAAACATTACAGAGTCAATTTCAATTTCAATTAAGTCATACACGAGTAAATGTAGTACATAAAGTTTTTTTCGTATTTTTACGCTTAATTTATTTCCGATTATAGTTTATAGAAATATGGAATAATTATCAGCGTACTATGTGAGCAAAGTTGCCATAAACAATAGAAGAAAATCAGTAATGGTAAATCTAATTACGGGACACCTATTTTACGTGCAGTGACAATTGGTTAATACATATTCGTCGCGTTACACTTCCAGAGCAGGCTCTTAAAAATCGAAATCGGATCTGAGATGATGAGAAAAGAGGCAAAAAAAATAGCGACGAGATGAGAAGCGAGAGGGTGAGAGGTGAAACAACGTCTATTATATATTATTTTTAATATAAAACTATATATATTTTTATTATATTTGTTCAAGAAAAGTTTTTATGGAAAAAATAAAAATATAAAAATACAAAAATATTCTGTATTTACATTTGCTTCTTTACTATTTTTATTTAGTTATTTATTTATTTATTTATTTATTTATTTATTTATTTATTTATTTATTTATTGAAATTTTTTTTTTTGTTTCTTTTAATATTCATAATGTTAAAAATAACTCTTCCACTGCATCTTTATCGATATATATATATTTAAATGTTCCTGTTTTTTCTCTGCCCCGCCGTCCATATCACAATGTAATGTACGGGAAATAATAAACAAAAATAAACGAAAAGAATTTATAAATAAATAATATAAATAGTTTTTGTATAAAAATACTCTTTAAGAGATTGTGATTGTTACTCTTCTTCGATTTTCTGGTACATATTTGCTTTTCGTCTTTTCGGTGGTGTATCAACATACCGAATATATAAAACAAATATTATGCGTATCATAATCAAAAAGTATTTCTATTTATATTGTGGTCCATATGTGGATCTAATTTTTAAATTTTTCCAATTTTGAAACAAATGTTCATCACTACTTTTCGAACAATAGTCAAGTATTTTATAAGATTTGGAATAAAGTTCTATTTACCATTGTGAGAAGTTTAAAAACTTTTCAATTCACTGTTAATTAATTATATTATACTATGCGATGTAACACACGCATAAAGTTAGAGCAAAAATTCAGTTAAAAACATATATAAAGAAAATGAGAAAAAATTATTAAAAGAAAATCTTTCAACAAATGATTCGTTCACATCACATTATTGTATATATGTGTTGTTATGTATAAATAAGATAATAGACATCGCGAACAATGTACATTGACCACCATCGGCGCCGTTGTTACAAAAACACATAACAACAAACCAAATTTTCACTCAATTTTCAATTTGGTTTGTATAATTAAATAAAATTAAAGATTTATGTCAACCAATTGTCATTGTCATTCGTTTTAAGACAAAAAAAATATACAATACATATTAATTTTTTGTTCACACACGTTAATTAATAGATAATGGGAAACTGTCAATAAGATGATCAACAAACGTAACAAACATTGTACCAAAAGACATGCTGCTGACTAATTTAAATTGTAATTAATGTATTGTAGACGATTTTATATATTACCATATTTTGTGAATATGGAATGTTTTAACTTTACGTCATTTGTGGGCATTGGTTTGTAATTTTAAGATCTATGCGGAAAAGAATTGCATATTTGCAATAAGAAATAAAAAAAATATACAAAAAAAAACAAATGAAAAAAATGGAATAATGAAAATAATGACAAAAATTTGAATGTAAATTTTAGGTACTTCTTCTATTTCCGACAAAATTACAACCGATAACATTCGAGGAATTTATATTTCCTATACATTAATTTAATTAAATAAAATATTGCAATTTTTATATAATACTCTTTTAATTGTAAGAATTGAAGAATATGATAATGACATGTGGTGGTGATGGTGATGGTGATGGTGATGGTGATGGTGGTGCGGTGGTTTTAGTGTTGATATGCAAATATATTTATGTTATATGGACAATATAAAAGACAAATAATAGAAGACAGCAACATTTTGTTATTTCTTTATTTTTTTTTGTTTTCTTTATATTCATCTTAACATACAATCTCTTCTATAAATCGATGTGAAGAAAAAAAAAACAACAACAGCAAATTAATGAATTCAAAAATTAATGTGAAAATAAATTAAAAAATTAAATAAAAGAATATATGTAAATAATAATATTAAAATACAACACAACACACACACACACACACACACATACGTGTACGCACATGAGAATTCATTCTTCGATCTCTTCATCTTCTGCAAAACATCTGAATATATACATAAAAAAAAACCAACATAAAAATATACAATGCGCGCAATTCATATGCATAACATTAACATAACAATTGTGCAAATAATAATAACATCAAATAAAATACAATTTTAACAAATTATTGACACCAAACTGTTTATATGGAAAAACACAAAAATGGTATATCGTGACCAAATTTTATTTTTCACTGGCCACAAAATTTAATCGGTTTTTGTGCGGTGTGTGAAATTTGCCAATAGAAATAAAAACAAAATATCAATTTGTCCACACGAATTTCGTGCACTGTATGTTATGTGTGTGTGTGTGTGTGTGTGTGTGTACTCAAAGTAAAATTTATATATAGAAAGAAAAAAATAAAAAAAAAACTTCAACAATGTCAGCAAAAAATAAAGAAGAATAACCCACAAACAATACACAAAATTGTAATGTATATCTTTTCTGTTTTTGTACGATTAGGTTAAAGAATAATAAAACGAATGGTGGTGTAAATGAATCTCTTAAATTGAAAAATCGGAAAAACAAATCACAAAAGACAAAAAAAACAACGTATCTTTCTGCATGTGTACCAATACCAATAATCTAACATAAAAAAATAAGGTCACGAATAACTTGTTTAATTATTTTTTAATTGTTTCAAAAAGAAAAAAAAAAAAAAGAAATGTTTTTGGTTAAAAATAAATAAAAAAAAATTTAAATTATAATCAACAAAAACAACAACACAATAGACAACAACAACAACAAAAAAAAGACACAATAATAAAAGCTGATTACTTCTTTTATTAACTCCAGGAATGGCAAACAAATACATTTTACTCTGTGGTGCAATCAAAATATTAAGACAATTTTGTTATTAAATATTATCTGGTTTTTCTCGTTGTACATACCAACACGCACACACACACACCCACACACACACACACACACATATATATATATTTTTGTTGCAAATAAATGTTAACATTCAATGATATTTCTTTTACATCTTTTTCTACTTCCACTTCTTCTTCCAATTGGAATGCTATTACAATTTGTTTTTTATTATCTTATTGTGTGTGGTGATCCTTTTACATTTTACATATAAATAAATACAAAGTAAAAATCTATGAAAATAAATTAATAAATTTTATGATGATGCAACGCATAAACGTACAGTAAAAAAAAAAAAATACGCATGTGTGTTGTGATGTTGTTAATATCGAGTGATGCTAAAAATATTGACTTATATTAAAATACAGTTTTTCCTGGCATTATCATTAAAATTCTATAAATTAACTATTCTAATAAATTTTTAAAGATGTGATTATATTTTAATTAAATGTGAGCTGGACAATGTCTATATAATATAAAAGGGGATTTAAATACTGGGAGTATAAAACAAAAGGATACACACTTAAAATAAAACCTAATGGAAAACCTGACGTATAAAGTTAAGTATACATATATATATAGTTAGAGTTAAGCGCCTATTTATAATGATAACAATCTTAAATGACAGCATAAGTGATTTAATGTCTGCAGATTTTCGCTACATTGGCTAGTAAATTGATAAATTAAATACATAGGTGTGTGTATTAGTAAATTGCCGATATTACATAATGTAATATTGTACTTTATGAAAGGATTAAAATAGTAATTTTTCATTTAATATATAAATTATTTAAAATTTTCACCACAAAAGTATACCAATAAAGATCCTATAGTTGTGTACATGGGAGAGTAATATTTTTTTTCTTACATACACATACATAGCAGTTGTTGTTGTTATTATTGTTTTAGTTTGCTACCCATCCCCAACACCTCCATCACATTTTTATATAATATTACATTTCTACACTCACCCACTTTATCCTTCACAGACACACACACACACACACATGCTATAGCCAACCACAATTTATCAACATATAATTTCTATATAATACGTAATATAAATAATAATAATAATAATAATAATAATAATAATACCTTTTTAAAATATTTATTATTGTTGTAATTTACTTTTTACATAATATAAAAACGGGACGGGGGAGAAAAATCCTTTTTTAATTTGTTGTTGCTTTAGTTATATATATATATACTATACGTGATGAGATGATGAGGTTATATAAAATCAAAATATATACAGAAGTTTAATCTTGACAACATATGTATGTATTAATAATGTAGATAAATATATATGTAGCTTAATATCAACAATAGAGCAACTAACAACAATGTAATATCAACATTATGTAATAAATAGCATAAATACAAATAAAAACATAAATTTTATACATAATGTACGACATAATGAAAGGGGAGATCAGAACAATTATATGTATAAATATGTATATATTATATACACACATACACACCGACATCGACACCGACACCGACACCCCGACACGGTTTATTAAGGAAGGAAAAATATATTCTTTTACCATAAATCAATTCATTCTTTTTTTAGCGGTGGATTACATTTACCTCAGCCAAACACTTAAAATACAATTTTTAATTTTCATGAAAATATCCATAGACTTGAAAAATGTGCATACAAATCTTAATTCCCCTCCGCTTCCAAAATGGAAATCAACATTTCCATCCGGAAATAATTAAACAAAAAAACCGATATTTATGTTCGATTATATATTGAAATTTTATACTTAATCAATGTTGTTTTTTTACAGTGATTGATAGTGACACTATCAAATTACCTGCTGCCCAGACACACTTTACATTTCTGGTAATTGTAAATTTATATAATTTTTTTGTACTGTATTATTATTTCATTCTTTTCCAAATATTTATTATTGCTTTTTGTTGAGTGTTTGTGGGTATGTGTGTGTGTGTGTGTGTGTGTGCGATATAGTACACAATATGAATTATGAAAAATTCTTTTGATGTTTTTCCATCTGTCACCCCTTCCCTAAGCCGTCGCTATCAAAGATTTTATGGATAAATATATATATAGTTAATTTATTCCCTTCACATAATCCATATACACCAAATGAATATATAGCTGACATAATTTTTTTGGGTCAATCTGAAAATATATGCCGCCGACACTATATTTTTAAATAGGATATTTATATTATGACCATATAATTTGTGTGTGTGTGTGTGTGTGTGTATATACACTTAAGTATTATTGTATAGGTGTAATCTAATTAAACAATAAATTTTATGATATAATTGTTATGGGAAAGTGTATATATACGGAAATTTTTGAAAAATTCTTCATAACATTTGTTGAATAATTTTTAATACTATTTTTCACATTAATTACTTCAATATGTAGGTAATATTCGAGTAATGAAATAGTGTTTCTTTTCGCAAAAATCCCATCATGTCCCAAATCACAAATCAATAGCAGCGACAGAGAACGCGAAAACGACAAAATCTTTCTTTGCAAATGTAATTAAATTTAAATTTCCAAGCCCTTATGTCACCTATACTCGTAAATTTTCTCTTTCGATTTTGATTTTAAATGATAAAATGGTATTATATTGTCGCCTCCATCCACCTGCTGTATTTAATTGATTTATAAAGAGATACAATTTTCATGATTTTTCATCCGTTGTATAAAATCAACTTTTATTTAATAATAAAATAACAATTTTTTCATTTATTTTTTTTTTTATCATTTTTTATACCATTAAATTTTCTTTTACTTGCACACACACACACACACACACACACACACGCACACCACATGCACTTTAAAATGTAATTTTTCATGTATGGAGTAATAAATGAATAGAAAAATAAAAAAATAAATAAAATATATAAATAAATAAAACAAATTTTTCCGTAAGAATTAACATTGAAGTGAGTTGAAAAATTCTCATTAGTTTCGTATGGTTTTTTTGACACAAAAACTGTTTGTGCATGCGTATTTTTCTTTGAAAAATTAAAAATTTTTGCTCATCTGAAGTTATTCGCCACTTCACTATGATAAAAAATAAAAAAAAAAATATATACAAATAACGATCTGAACAATTTTCAATTGAGTAATGAAAGTTAGTATTTTAGCTACGTATGTAACATATTATTTAAATAAGGACGATATCAGTTTCTTTGAAAGGATTTTTATTTACATGAACTTTAGTTTAATACCAATTATATCCATAATCTATTTCAGTTTATGGAATTTATTTTTGAAAAAAAAAAAATAAAAGAAAAAATACATATAAAAAAGGTGTTGGGGGAGAAAAAAGAAAAAAGAAGAAATTAATGAAACATAAAAATTAAATGATGACATTATTATTATACCTCTATATTTATATAGATAAAGCTCCAAGAGCAGCTTTATGTCATTTAATAAACCTTTTATTACAGCAGCCAAGTTGGTAAATTACTCCGCATGGCAGTATATAACGATTTACTAATTGTACTGCAATTTACGACCTATAGATGTTTTCATAATTCTATTATTTTTATATGTGCGGAAAATTACATGTCGAGAAAATTGTACAAGAAAGTGTATCCAATAAAAATTAATTTTAATTTCTAAATATAAGAAATTGTCACAAAGCGAAAAAATCCAATACCGGCTCCTGCCGTACTACTTTTTCAATTTAGAGATTTTTAAATCATAAATATTAACATTGCGTTATTTTCAATGGTACGTTAAATGTTGAGGTAGGTCAGGATGTCATATGGCGCTAACATATTTTTCGTTTTATATTAGGAATTCAATGTATCCGCATTAATAACGCCACCCACACAATCAAAGAAACCGATACGTTAAAATAAATGTATAAACGCATTCAAACGCATTGAATTATATTTTGCATGAGTATATGTGCACTAATTAAAATACTGGTATAGTTAATTTCAGTATGAAAATTTCATTTACAATTGTGACATTGCACTAGTGTAAGTGTGTCACAAACTATGTATTTTAACCAATGAAATTAATGTACACTCAGTCAATTATTTTTGTATGAGTGTAGGTGCACTATTTTAAATACTGGTATAGTCGATTTCAGTATGAGAAATTTTATATTAACATTGCACTTATGTCACATTGTGTCAATTATGGTTAGTTTTTTTATTAGTTAAGGGATTTATTATTATTATTTTCACTTAATAAAAAAATTTATAAAAAATAAGCAGTGAAATTAATTTTCGTAAAGGTTTTTCTCAATACTTGCATTTGCACAATATTCGCAGTAAGTGTATTTAAAAAAATTGCAAAAATTAGTGTTTAAATTGTAAATTCAAAATTATTCACACAACTTTTCTTAAATAAAATCATATTTTTTATTATTTTTATAATCACACTAACAATTTTTGTGCTTAAAATGGTTAAAAATGCTCCAAAAAATTAGATTTTCATATATTTTGTATGTAAATTTAATCACTTTTTATAATTTGTACTGTGAAAAATCACATTAGTATCAAAATGTTCTCCATTTTAAGTACAAGTAGTTAGTTGCCATTCTTATGTGTGAAATTTAGTTAATTCAATTACATTTCTAAAGAAATATGCAGAAAAATGTATAAATAAAATAAAATTTAACAAGGCAAATTAAGGGGACAGGTCAATGTGTCAAACTTATTTATAAACGCATGAACACAAACGCATTGAATTTTAATTTTGCATCAGTATAGGTGTATTAATTAAACTACTGGTATAGTCAATTTCAGTATGAAAATTTCATATACAATATGAACATTTCACTAGTATAAGTGTGTCACAAATTAGCGGCCATCATGGATTTTTAACCAATGAAATTAATGTACACTCAATCAATTATATTTGAATGAGTATTGGTACACTATTTTATATACTGGCATAGTCGATTTCGGTATGAGAATTTTTATATTAATATTGTACTTGAGTTATTTTTAACCGTAATCACCACCGTACAAATGTTGATGTAGGTCAAGTGTGTCATAAATGAGCGGCCATCATGGTTTTTCCCTTTAAACTAAGGAATTTAATGTGAACTCAACAGTGAGGTCACTCACCCACGCAAAGCAATGTATCTAATGCGAATTTAATGATACGCATACAAAACAATTTTTTACGTTATAATAAATTTATAATTTATCAAATACTGATACCAAATCGAATTGTTTTTGAAATATGGTACCGGGCACAGGAAATGTGCCAACATTTTTAAATTGACAAACAGCCACTTTAAAAAACAATTGCTATTCCTTTAAATGTCAGCAAAAATGAAAGCTTAAAATTTAATTTTTCTTTTTCTATGTAAAAACAAATGAAGGGAAAAGGTGGAACCAAAATTAATACTGTCAACGCAAGAATATAACAAAAGTCTCTGTTTTGTTAATTTATCATTAAACAACTCAGTTCATTATTATTATTATTATTATTATTATTATTAGAAAAAAAATAGACAAAGCAAAAAACTAAACAAAAGTAACTTATTTTATGCGTATGAATGCGGTGAGATTATGATATTTGAAATCTCCACACTTTATAATAATAATAATAATAATAATAATAATAATAATTTCTATATATATATTTTTTTATTTTATTGTATGCAGATATTGCTGCAAATACACAGCGTCACTGTGAGTGGTTTTTCCCAATATAAATATTTATATGTGTGTAAAAATAAACTTCAAAAGAATATATTTATACAATTCACAATCGTTATCTCATTTTAAAATCAAATCACATAATGATCGCTAATGGATGAATAATGAAGTAGAAATATGCTCTCTTTTATTTAAAAGTATTATTATTATTATTATTATTATTATTATTATTATTATTATTATTATCATTGGTATGTTGATGAGATGGAAATATGTTGATGATTTCATTATTAAACATAAAATCATATAGTTTGGATATATTTAAAGGTAGATGATATTGGGAAAGAAGGTGCGTGTAATATTTGGTTTTGTTAAAGTCCAATCGAATAGATATGTGAACATTTACTATATAAATAAAATTTCAGCTAAACTAAAAAATTACACAATAAAAGGTTAAAAAGAAAAAGAAGGAAGTAAATAATATATATACAAAACAACAACAAAAAAATTCCACATATATTTAAATATCCCTTGAGAAGATATTTAGTATAAATTATATGTGCTCATTTTATATAAACTGAAAAATATATATACGTTTCATTGTACAAACAATAAAATAACAACAAACAACAGAATACAATGTCATTTTTTAATTTTGGGGTAGGTTTATCATCATCCACCCTTTTTCGCTGCTCAATATGTTTCCATGTGTCCTTTATATAATATAATATATTATCGTATTTTTTGTATGTTTTTTTTTATTGTTTGTTGTGCGGACGGTTTGTTATTTTATTTTTCCTTTTATATTTATATATATTTATTTATTTACTGGGTATTATATTGTATTTGTCAATGTTATTATTATTATTATTATTATTATTATACGTCGTTACATACCATACCATACCATACCATACACATAACGTACACATTACATATGTATCTCTTTTTCAACCCATCCTTTTGTGTTTTTCACTGTACAATTTTCACAACTCCCCAGAGACCTGGTGTTGTGTATATGTTGTGTCTGTTCGTGTGTGTGTGTATGTATGTTTTCAACAATTTTATTTAACGCTTGTCAAAAGGAACAACATCTCAACTCACAGACCTATTAAATATTCATTGATCATATAATCCATCTTTAAAAATACAAAAAAAAAAGCCAAACCAAACCAAACCAAATAAATAAGATATATATCCATATTATATTATAGACATTTTGTGTTGTCATTATTGTCATCATCGTCCCTTATATTATTATTTCACTTCAATCATTCCATCGACTCAAAAACACACATAAATAGGTTTTTCGATACCATCCATAATACATATGCCCCATAATACAATATTTGTGTGTGTGTTATTCTACTTATTGTATCTGTATGTTGCCAATATATATTTTGTATAGAAATTCTTTGTGAGTTTGTTAAATATATTTTTAATGGTACAATTTTTTTTTCATTTATGTTATCATTTATACTCCGTATGCGATATATAAATGATATTGAATAGTATCATAATATCATGATAATTTAATAGATATATATATATATATACGATCATGCAGATATTAGGATTAACATCATCTGCCAGAGCATATCATATCGCCCAAAATAGTGACCAAATAACAGTAGTCCATTTGCAGAAATTACTATACCTGTACACACCGGATTGACCGTGCACCCATCAAATGACTGGACGGGTAAACAAAAAAAAAATAAATAAATGCATTTCAATTGCTATAATAAAGTATAGAAATGATAAGAGAGCAAACAGAAATAAAAACTGTTACTATTAATTTATTGGTAAATGTGTGTTTTATATTGTTCATACAGAGTGTGCCAAATTTTGACGGCAATATTAGCGAAAACATTAGGTTAACTGGGTCATTTTGTGTCGAAAATATTATATAAAGTTACACGAAAATAACCAAATCAATTCAATCAGACCGTGTTTTGTACTCTACTACTGGAATCAATATCGAAATAACTAATTTCACCGATTTTAAATTTTTGATACACTATTAGCATCCGGTACTCGGTGGCATATTTGGTCCCGTCAAAGAACATAATGGTTGGCACAGCGAAGATACAATTTTGAATTAGACAAGTTGTACGCGGTCAACCAACAAATTGTCAAAACAATCAAGATCAATAGATTGAGATGGCTGTTGGACACGTAGAACGCATGGAGGAGGAGCGTGTACCGAAAAAACTATTAAATAGTAAACCAGAGGGTAGAAAGAGAGCCGGAAGACCTAAGGCGAGATGGTTAGATGTAGTAAACTGTGATATTAAGATCCTAAAAATTCGGGATTGGAAGCAATTAACTGCGGATCAGGTCTGGTTGGAAAAGCGTGTTGGAGAAGGCTAAAATCGCACCCGGGTTGTAACGCCATGGAGTAAGAGTAAGTAAATTAGCATCCGCATACCGAGATCTTTCATTTGTTGACGTTAAGCATAAGCCAATTCGGGCATGTGGTGGTCATCCAGATACTTACAGGAATGTTATGACAATTAGCGCTTAACGTCATTTTTCTTTTTGAAAGTTTGTTCAAGCTAAAGTCGAAAAATCATAATGAAAAATTTTTTTCGGCTTAAGTTTAAAAACTTGCCACATTATAATACACACACATAATTGTGTATCATAAATCGGTGAAATTAGTTATTTCGATATTGATCCCAGTAGTAGAATATGGAATACACGGTTTGATTGAAAATTTTGTTATTTGCTTTTAACTTTGTACCGCAGTCGAATCGGCCAAATTATGTTATATAATATTTTCGACGCAAAATTACCCAGAGAATCTAGTGTTTACGTATTGTCGTTGAAATTTGGGACACTCTGTTTTTTTTTGGTATATATGTACGTACTATTATTATTAACGATATTTAATGAAGATATATTTATATGTAGAAAAAAAAATGATAAGCATAAAAAAATATACAATAAATAAAATGTGACTGACGACGACTGTGATTCTTGCTGATAGCAGCCAGCATAAATTTTGAATGTTTAAGTAAAAAAGTGAACAAATACAAATACAATAATAGCTAATTTATATTTTTTTGGTATATATTCTCACACACCGTCCGGCGCGTATTTAATATTATTATTATTATTATTATTATTATTTGCGTAATATGTATTAAAGATACACATAAATTTATATACCAAACCCATTTTCAATTTTGGTTTTTTTTTGTAAATATTAACATTAAGCGAAGGAAAAAAAAAAAAAAAATAAGACACTAAAACATAATCTTTTATTTTTTTATGTGTTTACTTAAAATTGTATTTAATTACAATTTCGTATATTATTTTAGGCTAGCAAAATTTAGAAGAAAGCAAATCTTGCCGCATATTTAATTGCATCCTCTTGTAAAAACTAATGTGTGTGAGAAATGGTAGAGAAATACCATAAATGTGTACATTTGTATTTTCATTCATTTAAATGAAATTTTTCCCAGCTATTAATTACATGTGTACCAGACGGGGGCGGGGGTTGTTAATGTACGCGTAGTTTTACGAAAAATGACACGTAGTTTTGAAAACTAATCATAGTTTATGTAGTTTTAATGTTTAGCATCTTAAGATTCATGAAAAAGTTAGGAAAGATATGTTGCAATTTTGTAATCTCTTTTAAAATATTTGCAACTTTTTTTGCCTATTGATTTTAAAAAATATTCTTTATTTTGAGTTCTTATAGATTTGTAAAATTAAGATATTGTGATTGTATAATCAAATCTTATAGAAGAAAAAAAAGACGTAGTTTACACGTTCTAAAAACTACCAAACAACCCGGATGTGTACAGAGTGTGTTGTGTCGTTTCAATAACCACAATTCCCGTCGACTAATGCGCACATAGATTTTATACGATAAGGACACAAAAAGGAGAGCTCATTCTTACAACGTATTTTTGTGTCACACGTAACTGCATCTTATTACTATAAAATTAATTTTATATTTAGATATTTTTGGTGGTTTTTTTTTTCCATTTAACTTCTTTTCAATTATTTATTTGCAATGATATTTAATAAAAAATATAAAAAAAACACCGAAAATTAATCGTATGAAAATCATTTCGAAAAAATTAAATAAATACAAGATTATATTGTTTGTTTTTAATGGTTTTGTTTGGGTGTGTGTGTGTGTGTGTGTATGGGTCGGGTGTGTGCATCGATTTGCGATAAAGCTAGATCTAAATAAAACCAATAAAATAAAAAAATCGATTGTTAATAATATGGACAAGTATTTTTTGTGCCAAAAAAAAAAAAAAAAAGACTCCCAATTGATTTTAATTTTATCTTTTTCTATTTTTTTTTTTTTCCATGTATTTATTTAATTTTATTTATTTATTTTTATTTTTATTTTTTATTGGTTTTTTTATTTAGTTATTTTTTTTTTTTTGCTTCGGCAAACAAAGTTATTATTTTATTATAATTTTGTCTTATCGTTTGATGGCACCGAGTTGAATTGAAAAAAGTAAAATCAAAAAAAAAACGAAGAAGTTATAAACAATATGACTCACAACGGAGCACAATACATGAAACGCGTACCCTAAAAGTTGACCAATGTATAATATTCAAAGTGTGTGTTTGTAAGGTGTTGCTGATATTGTAGAAAATCCATGAAAACCAAGTTTCGCATGATAAACTAACTACACACGTAAAAGCTGTGTGCCAGATTTTGTCACAAGAGATAACACAAGTGTTGATGAAAAATGGATCCATCACTAAATCATACCCGAAAACCCAAAGAACAATCAAAAATCATATTTTGCAAATGGAATTGAATTAGCTTGAAAGTCGTTTGACAAAACAAATTGAGTTCCCTATAGTAACAATTTGTCCGTACTTTAAAAAATTATATATTGGAATTTGTCCAAAGAATGTCCATAGATTTTCCACTTAACAATAATATAGTATTTTATTTAGGTTTGAAATTGAAAAGCTTTGGATTGTCTGGGGGTAGTAATGTGTCCAACAAATATATGCGCACGGTATTGTATTCATAATTTATTTCATCAATTATCCAAAACACGGAGTGGTTTAAATTTTGTATATTTCACTTATCTATAGATATAATCCACACACCTTTTTGAATTTAATTTCATAATTTTTAAAACAACCAGCCACTCAAATTTATATATTTCATTGGAATTTATTTTGTAAGACTTTTCATGGATTTGTTCTTGTTTATTACGAAAAAAAGATGAATATTTCACATCGCGTTCGGGCAGAATATATTCATTCCGTGTTCATAGAACTTGAGAGACTATGTTAAAAAAAAACTGGATTTTCTTTGAGAACATACTTTCGCGGTTGCCCTCGTGATTTGATGAAAAAAAATTACAACAACTAAACGAAATTCTATAAGAAAAAATATAAAAAAAAAAAAATGATAATAGAATTTATTTTAAGAATTACAAGTGCATTTTTTTTTTATTTGATTTTTGATTATTTAATTTTTGATTATTTGATTTTTGATTATTTTTTTATTTTTTTAAATCAGCAACTCGTTGTTGTTGTTGTTGTTGTTGTTCTACCGCATCGATAATTGTAACGCAATTCAAAATTTATAATATTAATTTAAAATTAAGAGATAATAAATGTGAAATGTGACACAAAAAGATATATTCAATATAAAAAAAAAAATTAAAAAAGGGATTGTCTAATGTCCATACACCAATTTATTATAGGCTTCATTTAATTAAATAAATAATAAATAAATAATAAATTAATTCGGCGAACTGAAAAAAAAATATTATTGCAAATTGTTGAATGAATTGAATCGATAGATTACACACTGAAAATTCTATGTTCGTATATTTACTTAAATATTTGAATTTAATATATATAATTGTCGGTGGTACCATGACAATTAAAACAATTACTATTTAGGAAAAAATCACCATTAAAATACTTTACGCTGTCTGTATTTGGAAAACACAAAATAGATTAGAATAGCGTTCAGCGTTTGTTGGATTTTTCCCAAAAAAAAAAAAAACACTCTACTAATTTGTTTTCCGTAATATCTCTGATCGATCTCATCTCTTTTACAAAACAAAGAAAACAGTTAGTCAATAGAATAGAATAAAATATATGGACAATTTTTTTAAATATTTCGATAAACATTGTGGTGGGTTCCTGTTCTTTTTTTTTATCTCGCCATACCGACCAAACGATATGCAATTGATTACAGACACCGAAAATCATCCTAACTAATTTGAACACTGTAATTATATTACGAGATAGATGAGCCTCATAAATTTCTATTATCATTAAATGAATAAAGTGTCGTCCATCTAACGTTGAGTGTGTGTGTGTGTGTGTGTGTGTGTTTGTGTGTTATTGTGTATATAGTTGATGCCTAATCTTTAACATACAACAGACAATATATTATCAAAGATAATCGTTTGTTTTTGTAATACCGGTAAAAAATAAACTAATAATAATTTAATGGAATAATTTTCATGAAATGAAAAATGTTTCTTATTTATATTGCAGGAAATTCAAGTGGCACACGCAACTCAGAATTGGTGTGCACCATCGAATTACTTATTTTTTGTTTTATGGTTTCATTTGAAATAGTGGTTGCGGGTCGTTTTTTTTTTTTCCATTTCATTTATATGTGACACATTTTCTTTTATAAGAAAAAAAAATATAAAATATATATTTATTTTTTTTTTGTTGACATTATTATCGCACAACACAACCAAAAAATTTATTAAATGATTTTTGAGTATATTTCTTTAAATATGGGCTTTAAAATATAAAAAGGAATTTTGATTTTTTTTTTTTAGTTATTGCTTGACTTTTCGCACGTTTGTATCGACGCCTGTGATGTGTGTGCCTGGGTGTGTGTGCCTGTGTGTGTATGTGTGTGTTTGGATGTGTGTTGTGCGGGCTGGTGTACTCAAAAGAATAAATTTTTATTACAAAAAAAAAATAGAAAAAATTTATATATTTCCGCAACAAAAATGAATTAGAAAAATATTTTGTTTATTATTTTAAAAATGCAGTTTATGTGCGCGCGTAGATTTTGTGTTTTGCCCTTTTTTTTTTTTTTCTTATTTTCTATATTTTTGTATATTTATTTTTTATTTTTATTATTTAAATTAATTATTCTGTTTTGTAATGTCATAAATACGTAGGTAGTAAAGTGTAAGAAGAAGAACCAAAAATCTTTAAAGAAAATCCGCCAAAATAACAAAAAAATTAAAAATTTAAAATTAAAAAAATAAAAAGGAAAAAACACATTCTCATAAAAAATAAAAAAATAAATAAATAAATAAATACACGTACACACAGCACCACAGACACACACACACACACACACACACTTACACACACACGCACCCAGCCACAAACACAACTAAGCTAAAATAATATATTTTATATATATTTTACTTACAGTGAAACGTTCATTCATTCATTCATTTCCCAATATATTCCCATTCATACATTCGTTCGGGTTTTTTTTTTTCTTCAAAGCAAAGATTTCATTCACATTCAGCGAATAGTAGTTTTTTTTTTTTTATTTTTTTTTCTCTTTATTTATCTTTTTTTTTTTTTTTTTCATTTGATGCGTATTAATTAAATATAATATAGTATTTTTTCCTGTATTAAATATCTATTAAAATTAGACGCCGCGTGTGTGTGTGTGTTTGTGTTTATTTGTGTGTATGTATGTGCGTGTACACCAATATGTATTTAATTATATAAGTACAAGTACATAATTATTTAATCTTAATATTGTTTAAGTTTTGATGAAATATACCAACAAAAAAAAAAAAATGTCAAATTTTCCACACAATTAATTCGTAGGCGATCGAACAAAGCGTGTGTTTATTTGTGGTGTAAATAGCAGTGAGGTGAACAGTGTAATTTGGTTTTTTTTTGAAATGAAAATTCTAAGTGAATAAATAACAAAACAACAACCGGCGGTTAACTTGTTACAAACAAATACACAACAAAACCAAAAAATTATAAAACAATTATTTAATTACATTTGACCACATTTAGGATCAGCAACACAAACAACTTGGAACCATGAAAGGTAATTTAAATAAATATATAAATATTACTCATTCTTTCACCTCATCATCATCATCATCATCATCATCATCATTCATAACTCGTGCTATAATCATGCCTAAGTTCATGAGAAAAAAATTAAAAAAATAATAATCATTCGTATAATATTTTATTTTTTTTTCTATTATTTTGTTAAATTATGAGATTAGATAAAATATCAGGTGTACCGGTATTATAAGAGCACTTTTTTTGTGAAAATAAAACATTAATTTTAAGTGGGAAAGTTAAAAAACATTGTATTCAAAATATTGGTCACATTGATTTCTATCTACATTTTGATCAGCTTTCTCGGCAATTTGATACCATACCAATTGAATTGTTCGTCTTGTCACAGCACACCAATTAGACACCCAATTTTTGAGTTCTTCGTAGGAATCAAAGTGCTGCGCAGAGCCAATGCGTGTCCCATTGAAGAAAACAAATGGTAGTCGAAAGGAAACAAGTGTTTTTTTCCGTTTTCCATTTGTCTTTCAACTCAATTCACCAATTGGCACCAATTTTCCACACTTTTGGATCTTTCTCACATACCTTTTAAACGGTCACATATTGTTTGTTGGTGTGCAACATTTATATATATTATTAATAAAATAATAATATTAAAATGTTATATTGTGTGGAGGTATGTATAACCATTATAACCAAATTACTCCAAGATGGAGCTTATATGGTATCTAACAACATACAACATACTACTCCGCATCGAAGTATATAACAATTTACCAATTGTACTGTAATCATTATTTAAATATTTGTATTTGCTGAAATAATAATATTTAATTATTGCCATTTGCTTTTGCTTTCAAAGTGTCATCTTCAACGTCAAACTTTTTTTGCTGGTCCTCTTCCAAATTCATTATTTCTCACATCAAAAACATTATCTCTGAACCGTTTGAAATCATCTTGACGCTCATTTCAAACCGGTACGCCTGGTATGTTAATTACTTCAAATTATGATTAACCTTTATGGGAACCGAACAGTGAACAACAAAACATTGATATGTTGCAGCCGACCAAAAAAAGGACAGAAGAAATATGTTTTATTTTTTTCGATTTTAAAGTTTTTAATTATTATTTAAAATTCAACAAATTTTCAACCATTTCATATTCAAATTATTTTTAAAATCGATCTTAATTTCTTTTATTAATTAAAATGATTGAAGGCTACACACACACACACACACAAACACACATATAATTTCTGGGGGGTATATTTAAACAAAAAAAAAAAAAACAATTAGAATTTAGTGGATAAAGTGGTAAAAGTCTTTGTGGACGACTCATTACTTTAAAAACAAATGCAAATGCGACTATTAATAACACCGGTATCATCGGTAAAAAATATTTGGTACTGCAAATGTATGTATTTTGTGTGAAATATTGGTGTGTGTGTGTGTGTGTTTGTGTACTATATTTTTAACGTATCCCTATATACAATGTTTAACAACAGGTGGTTGTTCTATTTGTGTTGCAATTAAAATTGGAATTTTTTTCGAAACGAAAGGATTATATTTGAATTTTATAAAGGAAAAAAAAAATACACCAACATAAATATGATAATTAAAATTATAATACAAATTAACCATTTCAACCAAATTGACTACGTAATAGATATAATATTATGCGGAATTGAAATCAATCAATTACGATGTTTTCCCAGTCCAGGAAATAAACGGAAATTTATTGTGTAAAAACTTTACAATACAATTTTAAAAGAAAATATTTATAATTATATAAAACTGACCATAATTAAATAGAAAATCGTTTAATGCTGCTTGACGTTCAGTTACACATCTTAATATATTGTAGGTAGTACTCGATACACACGCTATACATATATATATATAAACGTATAAATAAACATCAGTGCCAACACACCACCAGCTCGATATTTTGCTTTTATTTATAATTTATTCACGTTACATACAATTTAATATAGAAATATAATTTTGTTGTGATAATTTTTTTTTTTTTCAATCTATTTGGAACTAATAATTTATAATTCTTCGTGGATATTTTTAATATGTGTATACACACACACACTCACTATACCCAACTACAATATATATATATATATAATTAAATTATTTAATAATATGTACTCCATCTACATATCTCTAAATATATATTGTATAAATAAGAGGTACGTTTAAATAAGTGTGTGCATATCCGGTTATGTTTTATGCATATTTCCATATCATTATTGCTGGATAATCGCCAAATCTAGGAAGAAGATTATTAATATATATATTATATATATAGTCGAGTATCTGTATATTATGTGTATATGTTTTGCATGTATTACATATAGATGATGTACCACACACAGCAGCGGAATAACAAAACAAAAAAAATTACTTAGTCAAAATGATGGGAGATAATATTTTGTGGTATGTCAAATATTTTCCTATATGTAAATTTGTGTGTTTTAAAAAAAAAACAACACAACACAACACAACACAACACAACTAAAATGGAATATATATATGAATTCCGAAAATAATATAAATATATTACAAAATTTAATTAATGATTATTTTACTGGTATAGTTCAAAAAATTTTGCTAATATATATTTAATGTGCGATTGAATAAATGAATCTGGCCTAATTCTTTCATTGCAAATCTAAACTTTACTGTCAAAAATATTATAAGTATACGCAGCGTTTTTCTATATATAATAATATACCAGGTGTACCGGTATGAAATGTACGTTAAGATACAAATGTCACGATAGGGAACATTTTTGTTGTGAAAGAGCGGTAATTTTTTTTTCTTGTTTGGTTGCTATGATGTCTGTCAAAAAACATATTTATGCATACGGCAAGTCATTGTACACAAACAACAACATAATTTTTTCATTGTGTTAAAAATGTGAAATTTTGAAACCAGAAAATGCAATGATTTGCGAAAATTGAATTAAATTTTTGTTTTCATTTGTAGAAAAGTGTTACAGGGAATGATTGTCGAGGCATATCAGGTGATCATGATCTATGAACAGAAGCAACATGACTTGGCTCTTTCCAACTACCATTTGTTTTCATCGATGGGACACACATTGGCTCTGAGCAGCACTTTGAATCCTACGAAGAAATCAAAAATTGGGTGTCTAATTGGTTTGCTTCGACGAGACGAACAATTCTATTGGCGTGGTATCCAAAAACAAAAAGAAAGGTGATCAAAATGTAGATAAAAATCAATGTGGCCAATATTTTGAATACAATGTTTTTTACTTTCCCCTTTTAAAATTAGTGGTTTTATTTTCACAAAAAAAAAACGTTCATTTGATACCGGTACACCTAATATCAATATAATATATATTGAACATATAAATAGATATTTTATTGTAAGTTTATTATTTAATATATATGATAAAATTGTGATACCCATACCCATATTTGTATATAGCAAACAAAGATTTAAAACAGTAAATTGGTGATATAAGAATTTGTATACAGATGAATCATTTATATATTGTAATCACTATGGTGAAGTGATATCATTTTTAATTGGTGATTATTCGATATTCGATACATCGATCAACTTCTTACAAACACAAACTATTGGAAAAACTATACAATTGTGTGTGCGAAATTTGTTGAAAATACGATGAGCAGTTAGTTGTTGATAGTTGATCTGATGATGTTAAAATAGTTTAAGTTATACAAACACACACACACACACACACACATATTTATTTCATATATTAAATGGTGAGTTACAAAAAAAATTTTAACCAAAGGTATACACCCAACCAAACATAGACCGCTGTTAATTATTCATTCATGAATGTGTTTTTGCCGGTGCGCTGGATACATTTTAACAAAATTATTATTGAAATATAATATAAAGTTCAATCTCAAATATTACCGAATTTACAATATAATAATAATATTTATAAATGTATGATATGGTTATATGTAATTTGTGAGTGTGTGTGTGTGTGTGTGTTTATAATACACTAAACACAACAAAAAAAAAAAAAAAACACTGTAACATAACAGAAGAAAAATCCTAAATTTATTGGCTACTCAACGAAATTGCAGTCACGTTTTATGGTTTTCTCTGTTGGGATTTCATCTTTATACATATAAATGGTATATATATATGTATTTGGATCAAATTCCCTGAGTTTGTGTTTTTTCTTTTATTTTATTAAACTCATAAAAATAACCATTGAACCTTCAAACCTAAACCTAAAAAAAATATGTGAAATGTTAAACTTTTACACAAAATTCTTTTAAATTGTATAAATTTATATTGAAATATTGATAGGTAATACATAGCTCTTTATTTATTTATTTATATTATACCCACTAAATAAATAAATAAATACAATATATACCAAATGTATACATTGTGTGATACAGTGAGCAGTAAGATACAGTAAGTCGAAGTGCGGTAATAACACAAAAAATGATAAAAAAAAATATCAGAAAAGAAGATATATGAATTAGATAAATGGCTTTTCACAAAAAGGGGTTATCCTCATATAACAACAAAAATGATACTAGATAATAAAAAATTCACACAGTTTTTCATTCTTTTAAATGTTTTTTATTTTATTTTTCGATTCTATAAGAATATATATATCCACGTCCACATAAAGGCAGGCGCCCATCATCATCATCATCATCATCATACCACACCACAATATTATTTCTATTCTATACATGTGGATACACACACACACACACACAACAAAAATAAGAAATTTATAACCTCATCATTCTTCTATCGATTCTATACTATGCGTTTACATATTATATATTGTATTATATAAACGATGGTAATTGATGCCAAGGGATTTTTGTTGTGCATTAGAGTAATTAAATTTTGGATATTTATATATATAGGACACAAAGGAAAGGGTATACAAATATATATATATATAAAAAAAAGAAGAATTTATAAGATCCGAAACGTATCCGAAAATTTATTTTAAATTGTTAATTGTAAAATGGAAAAATATTATTATTTCAACAATACTCAATACATTATTATTATTATTATTATTATATGTTTCCAAAGAAAATGATTATACATATCAATAATGTATTATATAATATAATATGCAAAGGTTGTTCCAGATGTCAATGGCCCTCCCCCGCCATAAACTCCCTCTGGGTCATTTGAAGAAATTCGTTACAACATAATTTTCTAACATTTTGTATAAATAGAAAATTATAAAAATTGCGTAAAGTCAATTATTGAATTAAATGAGATTTAATATTTTTCTCCGGTTACATTACATTCCAATGTAAATTACTGTTACTCTACCAAAAACGTACTTAAATAAAAGCTTATATTTTTTTTAACAAGTGTTGTAAGTTCAGTGGCCAGGTACTATATATATATGTGTGCTCGTCGTAACGACAGACAAATACAATTCAATAGCTTTTAAATTTTACAAATGTATATAGAAAATATAAAAAAATATATATATAAATTTGTTTTTATTTATAAAATATCTATTTTATAAAATTCCATGCATTTATATTTTATTCAAAACCACTTATTCTCTTCCATATAACACAACAACAGCGCAGCCACACTATATATATATATATTGTATATAATATATGGTACTCAACCATTACCCTCCGTTTACCACTAAACTATATACCAAAATAGCTATTATATGGGATATGGTATATTTATGGTGTACATATATTGATATAACGTACAATATGTGTGTTTCTTAAAACCACCCTCTTTTAAAATGTTTTCTTATTTTCAACTTTTTTCTTCTTTATTATCTTCAAGAAAAAAACGCAAAAAAAAAACGAAAACAAATACACTTTTATCAATATGTTCATTTTTTTTAATAATAAAAATTTAATTTTATAGTTCATATATTATCTGTGTACTTACTTAGTGGTGTGACTGTATATGGTCTTTAAAAATAATTGGTGGATCATAAATTTCAATAATGTTTATTTATAAATGTGGTGGTCATGTAAGCGAATATTTATTTAAAATTTAGGGTGGGTCACACACACACACACACACACGCCACATAATAATGAAAATTTAATTAACTAATATATATATAATTATTGAGTTAAATTAATATTGTTACTAAACACTCAATTCCCTAGTAACACTGTCCGTAGTTTGTCCGCAATATTTCCGCATCATATTACATATAAGTCCGTAGTTTCAATCCGAGGAAATATCTATGGATTTCTTACGGATGTCCATTGGAATTGTTTAAGATGAGTGCAACCTTGTCCACATGAATTTTTATAAAAAAATGTCCTTGGATTATCCTCGTATATTTCCAAGTATAATTTCAACAGATTCTCATTAGAATTATTTCTCGTTTGCTATTATTCCACACAGAATATCCATAGAATTTATATTCATATTTTTTGTGAGTATATCTTTGGATCGTTGGATGTCTTTTGGCACGTAATACCCGGGAATTATTCGCATTAGCAGAATAAATTTTCTTTTGACGATGAAATCTTACAAAATTTCACGCAAATATATATCGATTTAAGTTGCTGGTTATTTATAAAAAATTATGCAAATAAATTACTAAAAGAGTAAGGATTATATTTATAGATAAGCAAAATATACAAAATTTGTATCAATCCCTTTTTGATGAAATTGATGAAATAAATTATGAATACAATACCGCACGGATATATGTTAGACATATTACCACACCCGTTCAATCCAAACCTTTTCAATTGATCTAAATAAAATACTATTATAGTTAAGTGTGAAAATCTATGTGAACATTCTTAGGACAAATTCCAATATATCTTTTCCATGGCAAATATGTGGATTTTTTCCACACAAAATTTTTTGCTCATTTTTTAAAGTACTGACAAAATGTTGTTACTAGATTTATTCCAAGTGTATAATATTAAAAAAATAAAGGATTAAATTTACGTAATTTAAAGATATATTCCGAAAATTGTTATATGGAGAGAAGAATTGATTAAATTAAATTTCTTTTTTCACTTTTATAATATGATTAATTTATTGTGAAACGCGTATCATATTCAAATTTTGGAAAAAATAGGAAATCAATTTTTTTTTTTGATAAACGAATTTCACAAAATTTAAAAAATTTCTAATCTTTAATATATATGGAAAAAAATTTTGAAATTTTTAAATAAATTAATTTCTAAATATTTATATACTTTATTTTCTATAATACCAAAACTTAAGTGCAATTAAGGTTTGTAATTTAGTGTCGGCATATAGGCTGATTTAATTTCTCCAGAAATAGAAATATTTAACTATTGCATAAATTTAAGCACATTTATTTTTGCAACGGAATAAATTGTACAAAACTAATACTATTTTATTTATGGTTAAAGTAAAAAATACAATCTCATGGTGTCTGTCAACCAACGTTGCATATAAGCGCAGTCAATTACATGGGTCCCGTCTATATCTAGCCCATATAAGCTTTAACCTAATGAAATAATCGGAAAATCTGCGGCGGTCCCCATTTAATGTAATACCAATTTATATAACCAAAAAAAAAAAAAAAAAATCAAACGCAAAATCTTAAAAGACAATCAACCAACCAAAAATTAAACAATTTCAAAATCAATCGACCAAACAATAATAATAAATGTAACAACAAAACACACAGGAAACCGCAAACATCATTGATTATAATTGCATTATATATATATGCAGAATTACAAACATATACACAACGAATTCAATATTTTTGTATATGTACTCGCGTACACACTATAATAACAAAAACGCATCAACGAATCCTCCAATGCTATTTAGAGATAGCAGATATCAACCAAACAAAAGACCCGATGATCAGAATATTTATTCTTTTTATATATAAAATTATAATATAATCCAACACCAAATAAAAATTTCATTGTTTCGGTTGGTGCTGTACCTTTTTGTGTTACCTTATGGGTTTGTTGTTTTGTCTGATGATTTTTTTTTTTTTTTTTCTTTCATCGGATAACAATGCTATTGTTTGATGCTGGTTTTAAACAATATAAAAGGCGTGGCTTAACCCCAAATATATATATATATACCACTCTAAGTCTATCCATATAAATTCCATCAGATTTAAAATATGTGTTTGATATATGCAAACAATTGAGATGATTGTTTATGTGTTGCGTTAATTTTACACTATCTTCTTTTTTATTCGTTCTACTTTTGTGTTGGTTTTTTTTTTTTTTTTTTTTTGGGGTATATGGAAAATTTAATTTATAGTTGACAAATAGTAAAACTATAACTTTAAATTTACGTACGTACGATTATGGCTATAATCATTGGTGTTTTGTGAGAAAACTCGTCTTCCTTGAATCATAAATGATTTTGAATTATGGGATTTGAAATTTTTCATAATTCAATTGATTGCCATTATTTTATAAAACACATTTTTAAATACAATTTACGCATTCCAAAGATAGGTATGGCCATGGTTTCCAATTGTAGTCAGTGAAAATTTAAAAAAACAATATTACGAAACTGTGTATAAGTGGATACCAAAACAATTTTTGAACGAGTACAGGGATTTTCAAAATTTTTTTTATCAATTAGAGGAAATTATTGAACTTAGAAAATATGTTTAAACGAAATTTAAACAACGGTCAGCGATCTAATTTTTATGGCACTGTATAAAAAAATTCCCATTACAAAACATCCATAGTATATAGTTTCTGTAGCAAATATACAATTTACTATATATTCTTATGGATATTCTTAAAAAAAAAAAAATCCCCAATGAGACAGAACAGCAACCCCAGCGTTCTGTATGAGGCAAAAATTTAGTTAAATCACCAATAAAAGAAAAAAAAAAAAAAACTCTTGATGATGTCTTGTTCTATGCATTTTTTTGGTATAATTTTTAAAAATTATTTTTCATCATTAATTAGAAAAATGATTGTGTATGATGTGTGTTTTTACCGAATTTATGAGAGATATAAAATTAGACTACATTGTGTCACATTGTGGTGGATCACTTTTCAACCATCTACGACGAAAACATTGTTAATCTTTGAATAGCGTTCAACAGCATGTATATTTTAAAAACAAATTACACATATTCCGATTCGACATTAAACATACATAGGATACGGTGATTCAATTGAACGCCACTGAATCATTATTAAATAGATTGTGGTGCCACATTAATTTAATATATTAAATATTTTATGTGATTTTAAGGTCACAGGTAAAAACAAAAATTCTTAACAATCATATAGGAAAAAAAAAAAAAAAAGGAAAAAATATTCCTTCCAGTAAATACAATATCTATTTAAGGACACATTGATTTTTTTGCATATAAGCCAGAAAAATTAGATACAGATTTAAACAATTTAATTTTTGTATAATTTGTTTTTCCTAATTATTTTATGATTAAATTGTAATAGTTATAGCTCTATTGTGTGTGTGTGTGTGTGAGTGTGTGTGAGAGTATGTGAGTGTGTGTGTGTATAAGTATGTATTGTAAAAAAAACATAAATACAGTAGTGTATTGTTTAAAACGCGATGAAGAGCAAATTATTATAGCACATACATATATATGCAATTATTAATGTGCATTAGTGCACTGTGCGGCGCGTCGCACGTAAACCCATCCACTGCATGTTCTGTGCGCAAATTCAACATACATACATAAGCATAATATAGCATAACTGTACATGCATATAACAAACAAATAGACACTATGTACATATATATATATATATGTATTATTATTTTCACAGAAAACTACAATATATGTAATATGTACCTTTTATATTTCGCGCTATTTAATAGTATGTGCATCATCACAGCATATATATATATATATATATCTATAAATACATATGCATGTATTATTTTGGGTAAATGTCGGGCGTGTTTTTCTTTATCAAAATGAAGGCGGAGTTATTATTACATAGACATTTTTTTTCTCTCACCAATTGTTGTTTGTAGATTGTATTGTTCACCCCCCACCACCATCATAATTTACCCGAAATAATATAACAATGCTATAGTTAATACTAGTTTTTTTTTTTTTGTTTGCTATACTATCATCAATTTGCCGTAAAACTAATGTGTATAAAATATACGAACGTGTTGGATATACACACGTTGTCGTCCGTCAATAGGCATCTTAACTAACACTGAATACAATGAATTGTGATACAATCTCGGACCGTTGTTCTTATTGTTATGTATTCAATTAATCTCATTATTAATATACAATTGAAGGAAATTGGAAATGATTAGTAAGTGGTATGTGGGCACTGTGTGTTCAAACAAACAAATGTACAAATAACTCTTATTATATCAATATTTATATTAAAACAGAGATATTATTTGTTTACATATTTTTATAGAATATTTCAGTTGCATAGCATTCCAAAATTTTATTATAACTCTTATTATATCAATATTTATGTTAAAAAGATATTGTTTGTTTACATATGATATACAATAGAATATATTTTTTAGATATGAATGATATTTTTTAAGAGAAAAAATCATATCATTTTTTGTCCCCATAATTATGCAGAAATTTTTTTTTTGGTTATCATTTCCTAATATGTATACGGTTTTTTTTGTTCTTCCTTTAAATGATAATTATGCAAATGTATAATAATAATAATAATAATACATTGCGTTAACACTTATTATATACATTTCTATATATATATATATATATAGTATTTTAAGTACATAACATATATATATACATATCGTATTTTACATGCACGTAGAGACATATATGTATTTTTTATGTATTATTGTTATTATATACAATGTGTAAATAATATCTATATATAAATATAATATTGCAATAATATTATTTAATTATTAAATATTTATTTACATATGTGTGTATGTGTGTGTGTGTGTGTGAGTGTGTTTGTATGCATGTGTTAGTTTTATTATTATTATTATTTAGTTTAGTATAAAAAAGGGGTTTACCTCAGATAAAAAAAAATTTCAAAAAAATTTTACAATAATAATAATAAAAATAATACAAAATAATACAAAATAATAATATCAAAAGCATTTGAACATGAGAACATCGCATCTACCACTATTTTATATATACTATTTACTACACAGCAATATTTCAACTACTAAATGGAATTTAACTGATATGTGTATGATATTCGTATTGGGATTGAAAAAATAATAATACAAAAAATCGACAAAAAACAATTGTGTCGTCGGTTCACACACACAAAACACATAACAAAAGCAGAGTATTTGTGTGTCGGTGTGTGTGTGTATGCATGTGTGAATATGTAATTGTATATTTATTATTAATATATAGAATATATAGTAACTCACCGTGTTCAGATCTGCTCTTAGTATTTTGTTTGTTACACACAGAGCAGAGCCACACGACAGCGCACTGTATGTATATAAAGAAACTAAAATCTACTACACACAGAGTCGTGTGTACACTGTGTGTGTTTATTTATTAAATGCTTGCGGTGATGTTGCGATGATATTCATTACAATTGGTCCAGTTGCAGTTGAACCGCGCTGCGCCAAAGTCATAAAAAATAGGAACTGTTACGTTTTTATTAATTCACTATAAACAGCGTGTTGGTTTTTTTTTTTTTTTTCTTTTTTTTTTTTTATTATTTTTTCTAATTATTATTGTTCTTTTAAAAATGCGAAAAAATTAGAAAATAATAAATTTTTGGTTTTTTTTCTTTTTTTTTGTCACTGGTATTTTTTAATATTTTATTTCAACTTGTTAGTTAATTTCGGTTAAACTGCAGCGGATAGCGATAGTTATTAATATAATTAATAACTAATAGATAATTTTCGGACAGTTTTATAGTTCAGTAAAAACAACTTTATAACTACTTATAAAATAATAATAATTATAATAATAATAATAATAATAATAATAATAAGCTCTTAAGATTTGTGCAAAAAATTGAAAATTTTATTTTGTGGTTTTTTTTTTTTTGTATTTTAATTGTGTCAAAAATTATCAAAACAAGAGAATAAAATATTAATTTTATTTATTATAGATTTTTTTTTATGTTGTTAATATTTATTATTTTATTTTTTTTTTGTGCAATGTGTTCTAATGACACACATATTAATGTACTTTACAACGACAACAAAAAACAACAACACCAACAACAACAACAAAAACAACAACAACAACAACAATAATAATAATAATAATAATAATAATTTGCAACAAGAAAATGTTATAATTTAAAAAATTTACGATATTTTTTTTTTATATTTATGTGAAAATGAAAAGATAAAATTTTAGAGAAATTGAATAAAAAATTAAAATGTAAAAAATGTGGGAAATGTGTGAAAAAAGAAAAAAGTTAATGTTGATGGATTTAATATAAATGCCAAAATAATATATATGGCTTAATTTCATAAATGAATGAGAGTAAGGAATATATGATTCAATTATGCATACGCAATTATATATTATAGTCCTTAATGTTTGTAATCGTTGACCGGAGTCCAGCAAGACCAAATAGTGTTTTGTATATAATCGATTTCGGAAATAGTTTTTGTATAAAATTATTAGTTCCCTTATAATTTAAATCAGCAACAAAGAGATTGGGCATAATAACAAACAATTCTCTGACAGAATTTATTTTGCACAACATTGTTCAATGAATTATTAATAACTGTTGTGCAATAACTGATTTGATGTTACATGTAGTAACATTTATGTAAAATATTTGGTGTATTGACATTTGACCTAATTTTTTTTTCTATATCTATATATTTTGTTGCAATATACAATACATTAAATAAATATGTTGTAACAATTAATTGTTATTGATTTGATCATCATTTTCACCTGTTTATATTCTATTTCAAGATTATTTACAATAATAATTAAAAAATTCAATTCATGACCTTAGGCAGTAAATCAATCATTTAGTGTGTGTGTGTCGTTTAACTGAAATCGTATAAATATTTATAGTGAAAAAAAATACCATTAAACTAAAATTAGCCACTAAATCAGTTAAATATAAGAATTAGTTATTATATTTCAAATATATATTTATTTTTTTGTCAAAGAGATAAGATCCAAAAATTTATAATATTTTTTTCTAAAACCTTCATCTTTCTATGCATAGACTTTGACAGACACAACCTTGCGTTGTGAAATATCACACAAGAAACACATAATAATTTCAATTCATAAATTTTGTATTCCATTTTGAATTTTCTGGAATAGCTAAGATTCATTCATTTTTTAAAGGACCAATTAAACGTACACACTGTAACAGGCAACTCAAAGTATACACAAAATTATTGGTAAAACAAATTCTACCTCCAATGTGGTGCACCAAAACTTTCCCATTTTCTAAAAAAAAACCCTCTTTTGTCCTTACAAAGTTATTTGCCAATTTTTTTTTTTTTCAACTGTAAAAGTCATAGCATTTCTTGTTTTTTCTCATAAAATACACTAAAATTTATAGCTTAATCACTTTTATAGAGTCAATTTTATGCACTTGTTTTTCTACAATTTTCCATATTATTGTTATTATTGTTATTATTATTATTATTATTATTTGTTTTATTGTTTGTTGTTAAAGCGTTCATATTGTTAAATTATTATATAATTATTAGAACGAGCATAAGTCTCGTGTGTGTGTATGCGGTTTCCATATAATTATATGTTGCCAGTATTTAATAGTGTTTGGAAATTTGATTTCCAATTAATTACACCTTCCTTTCTTTCAATCTAATACCATTATTTTTCATATTATTATTATAATTATATAGATAATTTATATTATTCTTAAAATTTATCTTAAATCTATAGATAAATTCAAGAGGCTAGTATTTTCGCAGACAAATATGATCTGCTCATTACACCCCCCCCCATCGACCGAAAAAAAATCAAATTAATTAATTTAATTTATAATTTATTAATTTGTAATAGAAAAATAAATATATCTATCTGGAATTAACAAATCAAAAGATAACAATATAATTATTTTGAAATTATGTGTGCCATAAAACAATTAGTGATATAATATTTAAGTGAAAAATAATTAATAGATGACAGAAATAGGGGAAAATAAAAAAAAAAAAAAAAAAAATCTATTCCTATTTTTATGATTACCATAAAAAATTGTTGTATATGGAGAAGAACTTTTTTTATGTTGCGTGCCAATTTTATATTCTAATAATTTCTACATTTATTATTTCGATTTGTTTGTCATTCATTGGTGGCTCAATAACGATTAACAGGATCACAGGTGCCGTTGCCGCTACCACAACCACTACCGCTACCACTACCACCACCACCACTACCACCACCACCACTACCGCTACAACTACTGCCAACAACAACGACAACAACAACAACAACAACAACATATTTTATCTAAACTTTGAAATTTTTAAATTTTGTTTTATACGAAAAAAAAGGAAGAAAAAAAATGGTAAAATGTGTGTTCGCGTTTTTTTTTAAGTAAAATTCTGTGTGAAAATTGTGTTTGAAAATCAAGCTTTTATGTTGTATTTAGCGAGATCTGTGACAGAATTCAGGTAATTGCAATTTTATTATTGATTTATAATTAAAATATAAAAAAAAAAAGAAAAATGTACATTTTTTGTAAAAATTTGTTTTCAAACTTCACTTCACTCACACAGTATAATTAGTTTTCCGACCAAATCCACATCCACCAAATCATAAAAGTTGTTCTGTTACGTACGACCGCGACGACGCCGTTGTTATTGCTAATTTTGGCATCCCCATAAAGTCCCTACTACAGAAATCTCAATAACCAATCCTTTCACCCTACACGAATAGTGTATACCATAATTAATATATGCGAGTTAATTATACACATCAAAATATATACGGTTCAATTGAACAACAAAAAAATCTAATAAAACATGGAAATTTATGTGTCAAAAAATAAAATAAAAAAGGATAAAAATGAAAAGAGCAAAAAAATTGTCACTAAAACAGTATATTATTATTATTATTATTATTATTATTAATTAACACCGATCATTATTTGTTGTATTGTAAAAATGTGTGTCCTTTTTTTTTTATTCCTTATCATTTCGTTTACAAAATTTTCTTTTTGATGTGCCCGCATATCAACCATTTATTATTATCATTATCATTATCATTTTCATTATTATTATTATTATTATTATTTTCATTCTACAAATTATTAACATATATTTACAAACATATTTGTGTTTGCAATATACAAATTATACAATATAATATTAAAATTATCATAATTACATGCCTTGAATTCATTGACCTTGAAAAGAAAAGTTATTTAATTTTTGGTGTGTTTGAATGTATTTTGTATTTGTTGTATGATATATAATTTTAATATTAAAATATATAAAAAATATAGTATAATTGGGGGTGGTGGTGGTGGTGAGTTGAATATATGCGGCTAAGTTCATGGGTGGTGGTTTTATATAGATAGAGTATTTTCTGTGTGAGGAATGTGGTTTTTGGGGTATTGGCATTTTTTAAAAAAACATTGACTTCGCTAATTGATGTTATCATAAGTAATATTATTATACACACTATGCCGCATGTTTTATGATGAATTCAGCTTTCACATACATTTCTTTGTGTTACTATCAATACGAGAGAGTATGATCTCTGGTTTGCAGTGTAACCCATTACGTTACGCATGGTCCAGTAAAATCTTGTACATTGACACCTAATTGATGTTACGTATAGCAAATGTGCGGCGCTCGAATGGCGCCGCTATTGAATTGCTGACTTGTAACTCAAACACAAGCACATGCAAATGTTTCCAAAAAAAAAACACCATACGAAAAACATTCAAACAAAATGTGTTCATGATGTTAGAAGGAGTTTGGTTGGCGGAGCGTAGATTTAGCCCAAATATAGTATAGTTACATGTGTTGTAAAATTAATGTGAAATATGTAGCTATTGTATGTTATGTGTGTGGGTGTATATGTTAGAAAAAAGAAATTATGTTTAAATTAATTTTTAATTAGAAAAATAAAAAATACAAAATACAAAATCATTATTTTTGTTGCGTAAAAATTATTAGTACAGCAACATATTTTATGATTTTGTTTTTATTTCTATTTTTATTTAATTTTTTCCCTCAAATAAATATAAATATAAATTAATAAAAATCTATAATTATTTTGACAATTATTTTGACTAAGTTTTATACTGAAAATTTTATTAGCATCAACATTAAAGCATCGCAGTAGTTTCGTAGACACAGCGCTGTTGATACGCACAACATAATTTGTATAAATCAATATATATTTTTGTGCACTTCATATTGTTTGTGAATGAAAAAAAAAAACCACAAAATTAGCCCTTAAAGTCGATTTTTCCGGAAAATTCTTCAACGCTCTATAACCGCATAGACAGACCAAATACAGATGATTGTAATCCATTTTTCGAATATACATTGTTTTATTTTTAAGTATTTTGTGATATGTTTGTGTGTTTGTGTGTGTGTGTGTGACATAAAATTTCTGTTCACACATATATTGAACTTTTAATTAATGCTAATTAAATTAATTGATAATTTGTAAAGCTTTTAATGGGAAACTATTTTCGTTGTGCATTGAATATTACAGATAATCAGGTATAGAAATAGTATTAATTTGTTCATATTGTTAATCGGTGGTTTTGTATTCGGCGATACCGCATTGTATAGAAAAAAAATTAATGAAATTTAAAACCTTCTCAGAAAATATTATATTAAAACTAACTAATATTATTATATACGAAAAAAACTGGCTTCATCTTTGGCCATAAATATATTTTATATTATAATAATAATACATAAAATCAATTTCTAAATAATAAATTCTATGATAATATTTAAGTGTATGTGTAGCAAACTATTATAAATATGGACGTAAAATAGATAGAATAGTTTACAAACGGAAGACCAATCGGTTTTGAAAAGGCGAATGATCTGTATTTTGTTTTAATGAATGATAAAATAATTTTTTACAATATAAAATATAATAAAAAAAAACCTAAAGAGAGAAAAAAAAAAAAAGGTTTATTTTAAATTATAACAATAAATATGCAAATGATGGTTTACTGACCGCACCAAACACGTTTATGTTTTCATATTTGTTTTTTTATTTATTATTTTTTTTTTTTTTTGTTTTTGAAAATAAAACAAAAATATGTGAAACACAAAAAAAAATCTTCTTCTTCTGCTTCTTATTACACTGGTTCTTTTTATTATTATTATTATTATTATTATATTTTCATTCATTTACTTCTCATCCATATCAAGATGATGCTATATTGCGGTCAACATCTACTATTTCTTCATACCATCTTTAACTTCTTCGCCTATTTCTCCTATATACACTTCTCCTTTTATAATTCCGTCATCGTTATCATCACACACACACACACACACACAACTCTATAAACCATATTATTTTTATACATATTTATTTATAAAATAAAAATAATAATATATGGTGCTGACGGTGTGTTTTGAATGTAAAAGGAGAAATATATAAAGTGGTTGATATTTAACAAACAACCGGAAAAAAAAAAAAAAAAACACACAAAAAACCGTTTCACCCTTACCATTGACGACACAAAAAAATTTGTGTGGAAAATGACACCTTTGACAGCACCAAAAATATTAAAATCACAACTTTAAGTATACTTATATCAAAATAATTGATACAATTTATTCAAGTCTTAGATTATTATAAAATTTTCAACAGACATATCATTAGCAGTGGTATAAGAAGAAGAACGCACTAAATCTGTTGGCGAGAGAGAAGGGGAGAGAGACCGTAAAAGATATTGTATATTTGTGCGAAAGGATCCTACAATGACGGCACTTTTATTATAAAATTATTTTCTGAAAAAGCAATAAATTATTTTTATTGGACTTTGAAAAACGAATTTCGTTATTATTATATTTTTTTTTTAAAAATAATAAAATCTTTACAGTTAAAAATTAAATTAAAAAACATAAAATATTTCATTATAAGTCAACAAAAAATTATACTCTTTCTAGAACACTGGTAACAATTTGTCTGTACTTAAAACAAAAATGAGGAAAATTTCCGTGAAAACAAATTCACATATTTTCCATGGCATAGATATAATGGAATTTGTCCTAAGAATGTCCATAGATTTTTCACTTAATAGTTAATAGTAATTTATTTCATCAATTATCCAAAATAGAGTGGTTCAAATTTTGTATATTTCACCCATCTATAGATATAATCCTTACACTTTTTAATTTATTTTCATAGTTTTTAAAACAACTACCAACTGAAAATCGATATATTTCCGTGGAATTTTATAAGACTTTTAATGGATTTTATCCGCAGTTTATTTTTTTTTCTTGTTTATTATTCCAAAAAAAAATGCACAATCGATTAATATTTGACATTCTTCCGGCAGCATCTTCATTCCGTGCTCGCATAGAACTTCTGATCGTTTGGTAAAAAAAACTGTATTAAAACAGGGCACTGACAAATTTTGATCGGCTAATACGGACAATTTACGGGTGTTACTTTGCCAAAATACATAAACGATCTAAAGATCTTTTTGTCGAAATTCGTAGATTTACTCACCAAAAATATGAATATAAATTCTATATGGATATTATGTGTGGGAATATTCACAACGAGAAATACTTCTAAAGAGAATCCGTAAAAAATCCATAGATATTTCAATGGATTGAGACTACAGACTACTAAATACAATATATGATGCGAAAATTTTACGGACAAACTACGGACAGTGTTACTAGGGAAGATATTCCTTTTTTTTTATATATTTTTACTTGAGACAGCTCCGTCATACAGAACAATTTGTCACAACAGGCAAAAAACCAATACAATACAATTAATTAAAATATTTAAAATATAATTTAATTGTATATGTCCGAACAATTATTAGCATGTGTGTGTGTGTGTGTGTGTGTGTGTGTGTAGAAGAATTAGAATAGTATCTATTATACGTGAGAATTAAAATAAAAATTAAAATATATGCAAATGAGATACACACACACAAATTAAAAAAAAAACAAATATAAAAAACAATAATAAATAAAAATATACAAAAAAAGAATAAAATAAAATAAAATAAAATAAAAAAAAAAACACAAGATGCATGTTGTTTCGTGCTTTGTTTGATGGTATAATATTTTTTTCTATTTTTTTTCGTATAAATAAATATAATACAATTAAAAAGAAAAATACCTCGATAAAAAAAACAGTCACAAATCTTTTGAGAATGACAACAAAAAAAAAAAAAACACAACAAAAAAAAAAACCACCACACAAACAAGCAAACGAAACAAAACAAAACATCTTTAATTAATGAAGAAGAATTAAATGCTCTTCATCTACTCTTCAGCAGAAAAAAGAAAAAAAACCAAAAAACCAAATAAATACCAGCGAGAGATTGTTAATTTACATTATCTTTTTCTTGTGTTTATCGCTTTTCTTGAAGTTAATTTTACTTGGATTTTATTTCTTTATTTTTTCGGTAAATATTATATTGTTAACATTAAATTTATAAAAATTTAACGATGAAAAACGATATACCCAAAATTAAAATGAAGAACAAAAAAAAAAAAAACGTTACATAATTCCATCCACAGAAATATTTTTAATATTTATAATAATAATAATATAAAAAACAAATAAAATACGATTAATTTTTTAATATTATTTTCATTTTTTATCCAACGCGGCTATAAATAATCCAAAAAATGCATTCCAATTAAATGCGGCGATGTTTCTGATGCGCAAACACTTATGCAAAATTAATATCATACGCGGTAATTTAATTTTAAACAAAGAATTGACTATCCAAAATTTTGATCCACATCTACTACCAAACATTTCTTACACACAAACACACACGCACACACACACAAACACAGTAAAATTGGTAAATTAATATGTGCGCACAAAAGTATATATAACAAAATACAATTACAATTGACCCAACAATTGCTGGAAATTAACAAAAGATAAAGTTTTATCTTATTTTTTTTTATAATGTGTGCGCATTTTGTTTATCTATTTTTGCTATTCAATTCAGACAAATAAATAAATCCGATAATCTACGCAGTTAAAAATATTAAAATATGATATACCAAAATTAATCGGTCAAACTTATTGTTATTGGTGGTGGTGATGATGGTGGTGGTGGTGGTGGTGGTGATGGTGGTGGTGATATCACAACAAAAAATATTAATATTAACATTTAAAAAATAGAGTTAATTGGGATAATAAAATAATTAAAAATTAAATAAAAACCACTCAATCGATATTTTGGTATTCCGTTTTTTTTTTTATTTATTTGTTTTCCGTGTTTTAATTCTAATCAAAAAAAAAATACGCATTCACAGAGAGATGAACAATACTAAGTTATTTATAGTATCCAATAATAAATAATTATTAGCATAAATTTGAATAATTAATAATAATATATGCAGCACATAAATTGGTCTCTTGGATCTTATATCTATTGAATGTACAGGGTGTCCACGAGCGGTGCGCATTCTTTCAACGGGGCGCAACATAATTCTAAATCGAAATTACTAAATAAAATTTTTCGATTTGCAGCTCTGTTTTCGAGAAACAGCCCTTTGCTTCAAATAGCCGTAATTTTAGTTTGTTATTTTTTTGTTATTTCTAAAATTACACCACTTTTTCAAAAACATTTATAACTTTAAAAACGGTTAGTCATAGCTAAATGAAATATTTTACAAAATTGTAGCGAAATAGTTTAGTTTTACTTTTTTGACAAAAAAATTATATGTTGCGACGTTAGATTTTTAAAAAAATTCATTTTAGTACGATATTTTTGAGAAAACATATTTATTTTTCAATTATATTGTTCAATAAGTTGAAACTGAAGCTAGTTATAAAAAAATTTATACAACCATTTAATTCAGAATTTAATTCTCTACAAATTCGGACTTTTGTAAATTTTCTGTATTTACCTTAATTTCGAAGTTATTGGTCCATTAATGGTGAGACTACCGAAAAAAATTCTTACCGGACACCCTGTATATTATTTATGTTTATTTATCATTATTTCTATAGTTCTTGTTCTCATCTTTATAATATTAATAATAAACATTACATCAGTATAGCTTTCAACACACATACCATGATATCATGATTCAATACGATTCCAAAAACAGAAATCCCATATGATTGCAACTCGGGATTATCATGAAAACAACGATTCCGATGACAATATCATATGCTGTGATAATATTATATGAAATTAAAATAGACTTTGGAAAAAAAGCCATTAAATGATTTCTAATTATTGTATTTAAATTAAAAAAACCTTTAAAATTTTGGCACTAAATTCCAAAAATTCACAAACAAGAAAAGTGGTATTCACATATGCATTTCCAAATATTTTTTGTTTGTTGACTGACGTATAATGACGTGTTGTGTCGGATGGTGGTGTTTGATGGTGTGATGGTGACCCGTGACCATAATGATAAATTAACAAGAAAATTTAACCTTTAACATTTTAAACTATTATCTATTTTGTTTGTATCTAAATTTAAATTTAATTTCCAAGTATGGCAATGTCTTTCTTTTTTTTATTGTTTTTTTTTTTTAGTGATAAAGTTATTATTTTAAATTTTTAAAAATTTAATTTGGATTTGCTGTTGCAGTAATTAAATAAAATCGAATTTTAAAAATATGGTTTTTTTTTTTTTTTTTATAAAACTCCTTAAGCAGAGGTATGTTTTATTTCGCAGCCGATTTGGAAACTGGTAGAAATTAATGAGGACTATTAAATGAGGTTGTGCTATAATGCAGAGACGATGCGAATATTAGCAAACGTTTTATTAAAAACATTAATAATATAATTAAAAAAAAAACAACCAACACACACACACGAAAAGATAACGCAGATCTGTTATCGTTTCGCTACTATTAATAGAAATTTAACAGTTATTGCGCGAGATTATGATGATGCGTTTGTGTTTAGTGTGTGTTTTTGTGCATGATTATTATTATTATTACAATTTTCTTTCAAAAAAAAAAAAAAAAAAAAAACAATAACAATAAAAATATAAAATATGTTAAAGTAGAAAAAAAAAAAAAAAAAATAAAAGAAATTAAAAGAAAAAGGAAACAGGTATCTTTTCAGAAAACAAGTACCTACATGATTTTTTTTTTTTTTTATTTATTTATTTATTTATTTATTTATTTATTTATTTATTTATTTATTTGTTATTTATAGAGAGAGATCTTCTTTTATTTTTTGTTTAATGTTTTTTTATTTGTTGTTATTTATTTTTTATATTTTTTTTACTTTACTTAAATCGTCATCATCATTTCTCTTCTTCTGATATAATGATGAATAAAAAAATTTTAATATTAAGATTAATGTAAAAGAAAAAAAAAAAAAAATAAATAAAAGAAGTTTATGAGAAGAGATATGAAGATAAAAAAAAAAAAAAATAACAAATAAACAAAAGAAAACAAAAACAATAATAATAAAATAGCAATAAGTATAAAACAACAAATAAAATAAAAAAAAAAAAAAAACACTAAATATAAAACGCATTTATTAGAGTGAGAGTCGACCGACCAACAACCGATTCATCAAGAAAGTGGATGTGTGTGGAATAATATCACATATATTCTATATATATGTAATTACATACATTCAAAGTATGTATGTAAGAAAAGCCATCGACCAGTTCACCTGAGCAAGGTGTTCCGCCTGAAGGCAATCGTTTCTGCGTTTCATTATTATTATTATTATTATTATTATTATTATTATTGTTGTTGTATACGGGATACTATGTGATCTGTGTGTACAGTAATTATATATTTCAAATAATTTTTCGTATTGTTTAACATGTGTGAGTGAGTGTGTGTGTGTGTGTGTATGTATGTGCATGTAAAGTTAATCCACTAGTTTTTTTTCAAATTAATATTTTGAATTACGTATAGTAATTTACAATAAATATATTAACAATAACTTATGAACTAAATAAAATTATAATATATACAATAAATAGTTTTATGTAAGTATATTTAAGATAAAATTACATTCCGACTTAGCAACATTACATTCAAATCTAATATTCATATATTAGTAGATTACGGACGAACACACAATTGCTATTTATGTTGGCGGTCAATAACTCCGCATCAAATCATATCAAAATTAATACTTATTGAATGACTCATATAATACAATTCTACAGTTTCAATTCATGTAATCGTATATTATTTTTACACACACACACACACACACATTCTGTTCAACAAGTGTTATGTTGATTATTATTATTATTATTATACAAACGCTGCAGGGTTACAAGCCATTGTATATAGGAAATCGTAAAAGATTTGATTACAGTGTACAATATACAATAAATATGCCGTATAATTTACGACATCAATCCCTATATATGCACTTGCATATACAATTTTCATTGTTAGAGCTCCCACAAATTGATGATAACTGACAATGAAATTGAGAAGAAGAATTTGTATGATAAGAACTAATCAGTTGATAGGTAAATTAAGAGAATGTGTTTTTATAAAATCCATATGAAGAATGTGTAAAATTAAATGTGGCCTAACATTATTTTTATTTAATTTTAAAATTTGTCTATACTTTTGAAAAAATTCCCCCAACCACACTATCGGATAAATAATCATTAATCCATAAATAAAATATGGTATGTGTGTGTGTATATGTCTGTGATGGGTCACAACATAAATCACATGAATATACAAAATTTGTGTGAAGTTAAAATGTTTATAAATACCGTAAAAATTAAAAAAAAAAAAAAAACCTAATTAAAAAACAATTGCATTTAAAAATAAAATATAAAAATCTATATATAAAAAAGAATATCAATAAAAAAAAAATCTGACCTTTCTGTGTCTGTGCGCGCGTCTTCAGTTTAATGTGTGTGTATATATAAATATAAATAAAATTCGACAATCCATCGAATATTGTGTGGTGTGCAATTTCGCGCATTCAAAAAAAAAAAAATGAAAAGGGTTCGTATTTTACGATTTATTTTTTTTCCTATTATACACGTTACGAAAATTACCGAACAAAAAAAAACAATGCCAATTGAATTTGAAAGAAAAAAGCACAAACTAAAAAAAAAAAAAAACTACATTAAATAATGTTGAAAATTTTTGGAAACACTTTTAAACACTTTCCCATCACAGATAAAACACAAAAAACATTTAATTTTTATAAAATATTAATTATATTATATGAATATCATAAAAGAATTGGCATTTTATAATTATTTAGATAAAAAAAAAAGGAAAAACGCGGACCGATAAAAAAGAGAACCATAAAAATGCACATCCATCACACACAAATTTCTTTTCTTAACTGACATTTGACATTGTAATCGATGATCACTAGGTCAGTGTTCAGTGTCATATGACATTCTTTCCAGCCGCCCGCCGTCCCGGTCTCACTCTATCATTTGATTGATGTATGGAAAATGACTAGAATATGTATGAATTGTAGCGTAAAAATTTGTGTGTGTGAACACCGATCGAAAAAACTGAAATACAAAAAGCGATAGCACAAAATATTTAACGAACGATGAGATGAATGATTTTACATTAATTTTTCTATGCAATTGTTTTTTTTTTTACCTCTTCAATTTGTGTACAAAAATTTTAAATAAAAACACATTTCAAGCGTTAACCAAATCTGTTGGATTAGAATTTATGGCACCCAAGTAACCATGGAATTCATAGATCAATAAATATTTCTGTTTTTTTTTTTTAATACTATATCATCTGTAGATGTAACCACAACCGAAACAAATTCATAGGTTTTTAGGGTAGGCCAGCTAAAAATCTTATCATCTACAAATGGCTGGGAATTATTTGTTCGATTATTTGGAGAAAAAAAAAAAAAAAAAAATACTACCAAACGTACAATAGAAATTAATAAAATATAGTGACGTAAAGTAATAAATAGAAGAAGAATCACTGAAATTACTAATATATTTTTTTTGATGATTAAAAAGTACAATAAAAATAAAACTTACCATAATATTTTTACTCTGCATCATCTGCATGCTCATGATAATGTTGATGATGATGATGATGATGATAATGATGATAATAATTAGGGTATTGACACAGAAAAATTGTGATGTTTTGATTATTAAGAATTGTTATTGCCGCAAAACAATCTAATTTTAAAAGATAATAAAAAATTCATTTTAATTAGTATAAAATATAAATAATGCATAAAAGATTAAGGAATAAATAGGAAAAAACATACAGAACAGGTATATTCTTCACAGTTATAAAATGTGAATGTACAAACGGTGGTCGGTGTCCGTTGAGGTACAGGAGATGCGGTAACGTAGGCTACGTGTATTCACACCCGACAACATTTAGAACTTGTCACATATTCAAAGTGAATATGAATGATTTTTCGATAGAAACCACCACCAACTCTAATAGAATTGTCATCTCTGTAATATTCAATAATTATTACATTGTAATGTATATTTTCGGTCCATTACAATATCCAAATACACAAAATAAACATTGCAATTTTAATTATTAATATTTTTTAATTTTTATATCATTATCACACGTATATATTTTCTATATTTCAAATTACATATTACTATTTTTTTTTTGTTCATGTAAATACTAGCGACTTATTTAACCATTCTCTAGGTTTACAATAGTATAAAATAGATACAAATAAAACATTTAAGAAGAGCAACAAAAAAAAAAAAAAAAAAAAAAACAGTGAAAGTTGTTGATTGTAAGTACTCTGTGTGTGTGTGTGTGTGTATAACATTGCAACAGCAGCAGCTCAGTAGTTATATTATTACATTTAACACAAAAAACGAGTAACAGAAGAAAAATTGCGTACAATAAACTCAATTGAAATAATAATAATAATAAAAATAATAATAATAATATAAGCAGCAGCAACAACAACTTCGAGAGACCAAATACAAGACACACAATTGCAAAATGCCATGGGATTTTTATAGCAACGTTTTGACTTTCGAAATTCAATATAATTGTGGTCGTCGGTAATCATCACGTATGAGTGATAGTTTCAGAAGATTGCAGCAATACATAGGGCACAATACCGTCTTGATCCCACCAAATACAGACCATATAATTTTGCTGTGATGGACAGGATTGTACCCTAACCTTTTACCACTCAGAATTTTCATAGTAAATCCATTTTTTCCATAGTCACAATTCCAGCAACAGGAAAATAAATAGAATTTGCAGCATCATTTCTATACACACAAACCAACAATTTTTTCGACAATTTTCAATTTCAGCAAGTTAATTATTAAAATCACACCTATTATCGCCAATACCAATACTTTTTATATTTTCCAAATAATGTATAAAATATAAAAATATTATTGATTTACATTTTTCAAAGTAATATATAAAAGTTTTACCAGTTTTTTATTTATTTCATATTTTATTTTTTCTTGTATGTTGTTTTTGCTGTGTTGAAACTTGCACACATTGCATTTAGTGCACTGACCAGATTATCCATTTAATATTATCCAGTTTACCGGGTATATTAAAATTGTATATATATACTTATTGGACATTGTTATATGAATTGGATAAAAATTACCATAGAAAATATTGGTGTGTGTGTGTGTGTGTGTGTGGTTAAATTATGTGGTCAAGCAAAACGGGACACGGTGTACAAAAATGCTAATAATCGTTTGTGCAAACCGTTTTTCCAAAATGATTGTGCAAGTAAATGGGAACGCACACACACACACACACACACACACACACACTGAAAATTACCAAGCCAAATTGCGCACAAGTATTGGGCTATTAAATTAATGTGTAATTTACATTCGGCAAACAACAGGCTCCCCATTTCACGCCCATATGAATATTAATAATTTTCATTAATTTATTTTTTGTATTATATAATTTGCTAATAATAACGCATATTTAAAAATATGATTTTTACACATTTATTTGTCATCGCACGTAATCTTATAAGAGTTTTTTTTTTTTTGTGAGATTTGTAAGTCTTTTTTAACATTTTTTTTTATTTTGAAAATTGAAATGTGAATTTTTCACATCATTATTTATTAAATGGTTTTATTTTTTTTTGTTTTCTTCTTTTTTTTTCGTCTTATTGATAAAAATATAAGTTAATATTTTAGTATTATTGTTGCTGTTGCTGTTGTTGTTGTTGTAGCGTCGTTGCTATTGTTGGTGTTTTGTGATATTTTACAGGATAAGAATAATAAGAAGTAGTAGTTTTTTTTATTATTATTATTATTATTATTTTAGTATTTATGATTTTATTTTCATAAATTAAATTTTTATATATTATTTCTTATTCATTTCATCTTCATCACAAGCCACCACACACACACACACACACACACACACACATTAGTTATATTCATTTTTGCGTACCCATGTGTATTTTTCAAAACTTCATCTTCTTGTCATACGACATGATGTTTTATTACAGATAAAAATAAAAATATAAAAATAGTGTATTTGTTTTATGTGAAAGAAATTGAGGATATCATAGTTTTTTTTGTTTTTTTTTTTTGTTCGTTTACTTATGCGTTAGATATTTTCTTATTGTTTTTTCTTCTTCTTTGAAACAAAACAAAACAAAACAACAAAAACAAAAAAAACTTGTCAATTGAAGAGGTTATAGAAATTTTTCGTTAGAGAAAATAATAAATAAATAAATAAATAAATAAATAAATAAATAGTTTAATATTTATTATTGTGTATTGTCATTGAGTTATTGTTCCTTTTGTTGTTGTATTCGGTGGTATCTTCATTTGGGTATTAATATTATTATTTATTTATAAAGAGAAATTGATTGTTCTTCTTCTGGTATATTTATTGTTGTTGTTGTTGTTGTTGTTGTTATAGTTTATTGTTGTGCGCATTTTATTCCTTATGTTCTTTTATATAAAACACAAAAAATACCGGTATTTATAGATTTTATATTATATTTTATTATGTTATATCTTGTTTGAATTTTATATACCATACACAATATATATATATATAAATATAGATGAAGATGATGCTATTAAAGAGTTGTAAATATTCTCGTCTTATATGTGGACGAGAATATTATAATAAAAAAAAAACAAAAACGATGAAGATGAAGATCAAAATAGCGGTAAAACTTTTCTATTCTTATAATAATACTTTTGTTTCTAAATCATTTTTTTTATATATATACAAATTTTTTAACATGTCTTTGATACATGCACAACAAAAAAAAAAACCAAAAGAAAATGTACACCGTACTCAGTTAAATAGTGTAATAAGTAAAACCCACAGGGTGAAATTAGAACTAAAATGTACCAATAATTTAATATATGTGTGTTAATACTCCCATCCGCATAATAATAACTCTTTCACATTGTGTTTTCACTAACAAATTATATAATTAACCATTATTTAATCTTTTTTTTGATACACATCATCATTATATAAACAATATACAAACATTAACACACACACACACACACACAACTACACACAGCATCTGCATAAACGTTACAATATATTTCAATATTAAATAACCTTCTTCTATTTTAATATTTTAATTCCTTAAACAAAACAATAAAAACAAAAAAAAAAAAAAAAAACAACAACACAAAACCAAAAAAAATAAATAATAACTCACAATTCTTCGTATAAATATTATTGTTATTTCTTCTTTTATTTATCCTCATTTGGATGGTTATTATGCGGCTTAGGCCATTAGCATAAATTATGATACTGTGATATTTGTATATATATATATACAGGGTGTCAACGAGCGGTGCGAATTCCTTCAAGGGCTTGTGACGGGTGACATAATTCTAAATCGAAATTACTAAATAACATTTTTCGATTTGGGGCTCTGGTTTCGAGATACGGCTCTTTTTCTTGGTAGTCTTATCATTAATGGATCAATAACTTTGAAAGTAAGGTAAATACAGAAAAATTATCGTAGACCGGATTTGTAGAGAATTAAATTCTGAACTAAATTGTGTTATAAAATTTTTTTATAACTAGCTTCAGTTTCGAGTTATTGAACAATATAATTGAAAAATAATTATTTTTTCTCAAAAATTTCCTAATAAAATGAATTTTTTTAAAAATGTAACGGCGCAACATATTATTTTTTTGCCAAAAACGTAAAAGTAATTTATTTAGCTACAATTTTGTAAAATATTTTATTTAGTTATGCGTAACAGTTTAAAAGTTATGAATGTTTGAAATAGTGGAGGTAATTTTAGTTTATTATTTTTTTATTTTTACAATTACACCATTTTTTCAAACATTTATAACTTTAAAAACGGTTAGTCATAGCTAAATGAAATATTTTACAAAATTGTAGCGAAATAGTTTAGTTTCACGTTTTTGACAAAAAAATAATATGTTGCGCCGTTAGATTTTTAACTAAATTCATTTTAGTATGAAATTTTTGAAAAAAAATAATTATTTTTCAATTATATTGTTCAATAACTTGAAACTGACGTTAGTTATAAAAAAATGTATAACACAATTTAATTCAAAATTTAATTCTCTACAAATTCGATCTACGATAAATTTTTTGTATTTACCTTACTTTCAAAGTTATTGATGCATTAATGATGAGACTACCGAGAAAAATTCTTAGGGTCGTATCTCGAAAACAGAACGCCAAATCGAAAAATGTTATTTAATAATTTCGACTTAGATTTATGTCGCCCATCACACCCCCCCGATACAGTGGGCAAAATTCATTGATTGACAATAATTTGAAATTGGCCTGCGATTGGGATGGCAAGACTTTTAGAAAAATTTTCTCCAATTTATAGTGAATACGTACAAATTTCTTACACTGTATTTTTTCTTACTGGTTTTTAATTGTTTTATTTATTAATTTAATAAGAGTAGAGTAGTGCAGTGATAACTATTTGTCATAATTTTATTGTTATATATCGTAGATGCAGGGAGATGTTTTTCATCAGCTGATGAATGCCCGGTCCAGATAGATAAAACAAAAACTATATGATTTATACGGTTAATGTTAAATTGGTTTATCATATTGCAAAATTTCCAAAATCAATCTTATACAGGTTTTACGTTGAACGGCGTTGAGTTTCACTGTATATTTCATTTTATTGTATTTTAATTATTTAAAGAAATGAATGGATTTATTTCTTATTATTTATTTTATTTGTACATACAACAAATACATTAAAATGTATAATTCCATAAATATATACACACACACACACACACACACACATAATAAATGAGATGAAGATGATGGTGTTTTTTCTTTTATTATTATTATTCTTTTGATCTTCATTATTATATATAATTACAGTGTGTATTCCCGATATGTGTGTGTGTGTGTGTGTGTGTGTAACATAGATTGTATCAATTTTTCAAGTGTACACAGCATTTTCGATTCGATTATGGTGTGGTGACATTTGTCCATACCACAACATTAAGATCAACAACAATTTTTCTCATTTGAAAAAAAATTTAAATCTACACCGAACGCATTTCAAACATATTCCAGTTCAAATTTTGTATATTTTTAATGGCGATAAAATTGTATATCATCAAAATACTGTACAGAACAGAAACAAAGCCAATCTATATTTTAAATAATATTATAAATTATGATTTTACTGTAAATTATATAATATTTAACACAATAAAAACCTTTATACAAATAAATTCCATTATATGTACGCACATGTGAATAAAATGTAGATGGAATTAAAATGAGAAAAAAAGGAATAAATTATGCATATAAAAAAAAAAATGATAATAGGGGATTTTATTGTTAAAGTAGAAGAATTAAAAGATTGTTTTTTGTATGCTGATGATGACAAAGATGATAATGAGTTATTCTTATTATATTAAATATATAAATTTTAGGCATGCGATGACAATGGTTAATGATCATTAGATGCGATGATGATTGTGATGTTGATGATGATGACGACGATGATGATGATGATGATAATGACCACATTATATTATATACGAAAAGAATACAGAACAAAAAAAAAAAACATCTTAAACAAAACGAAAACGCCAAAAAGAAATGAATGAAGATTATTGTGAGGCGAATACAACGCAACAAAATAAATAAATAAATAAAGTTTGTATAATAATAACGCGCGTGAGAGAATTATAATCGAATCGAAATAATATTAATTTTAATAATAATAATAATTATAATAATAATAAAGTGGTCAAGTGGCTCCACATGAAAAAAAAAAAATAAAAGATCGTTTAAAAAATGATTTTCACTTATCACAAAACTTCAGATGATGACATTTTCTGTTTTGCATTTTTTGCGACATAAAAAAGTCTAGAAAAATTTTCAATCAATAAATTTTAAACGATTAGAAATGGTATTGGTATATATCACCGATCGTTTCTTTTTCAAAAAAACACATTGTTGACCGACCGGTGCCAAGTTAACACCACGTCATTGCACTTGCACAATTTATTTCACATTTATAAAAGGTATGATATGGAACAGTAATATTGGCGGTCAACAATGGGTTAACAATTGTTATTTGTTAAATTGAAAAGATGAACATTTTAACAGTAACAATTGTTCGCTATTTTATTATTCAATGGTGCGTTTGTCTGTAATATTGTAAATCATTTGTTTCCATTAAACAATCCATAAACTTATTTTTATATTTATTATTTGGAATATTGTTTCTCACTTGAAAAACCAAAAAAAAACTAAACAAAAATTTAACATATTTGTATTTTAGTTTTTATTGTTGTTTGGGTGTATGTGTGAATCACTGTATTTTTTTTTTTCTCGAGTTTCAAAGATTTTGTTTACGAACATTATCATAATCACATATATTAACACAGTGTGTCCTTTAAATTATGACAATTTTAAATCAAAATAATTTCCATTTAAATTAAAATACACCTGTGATCACCTGTGCCACCGTTACTTGGATGGATGGTTGAAACATCATCTTAATGCGTTCATTTCATGGCAAACAACAAAGTTTTGGCAACAGAAAATTAGTCACATGGTGATAAATTAGGCGATCACAAACAGTGGCGGATGAGAGAAATTCCTTTTTTTGTTGCACAATTTGTGTGTGTAACTTTTTAATGTGTCAACCGATTTGCATGAATTTGATGGCGTTTGAATGAGGAAACATGTACCTGTTTGAGCTATTTAAATACACATTTTTGCTACTCAAAAGACACACTGTGTGTACATTCATTTACTCAATGTGCATTTACATTAATATTATAAATGTTTTATATCAACAATATATTAATAATTTTAATATAATAAAAGAAAAAATATTATTTACTTATTTTCGTACAAATAAAAATTGTACATAATAAGAATATAAATTTACACGCATGTATGTGCGTGTGTGTGTGTGTGTGTGTGTGTTTGTATATGTATTTAAAAAAAAAAACAAGTTCGACAACTAATTAAAAATGTAAATATTATGTAAATCCATTAAAATAAATACATATCTGTATTTTATTTATTTATATTTTTTTTATTTAAGATGCGAGTGAAGATTAAATAATAAAAGAAGAAAATATCTTTGTCGTATAATGATCTTCTCTGTACCTTCTTCTTCTCATCATTCTTTCTCCAAATAAAATTATTATTATTATTATCATCGCATACCATTTTTATATTGTTGTATAATGTATTGTATTGAAAATCATTTTAATAACCGAAAAAAGAATGTCTTAAATGTGCGAAGGGGTTAATTTATTAATTATATTATTGTTTCAAAAAAATACGGTAATTTCAGTGTATCCTTTAGCCGCCTGAACTCTTTTATATAATAATATCTTATTGTATTGTATTGGCCTATTATGGTTTAGAGTGTGTGATTTAATATTATTAATAAGATTGCAATATTTTTGTACTATGGTGTGTGTGTGTGTGTGTGTGTGTGTGTGGTGGTGCAGGGGTTGTCCTTTTTATAAATCAACAGTGGTTGGTTTAGCGGTGTTTTAATTTAATTTAAAATGCATTCAATACATTTTTTCACACAATATTTTATATACAAATAAAAATCAAAATATTAGAATTTTTAAATTATGACTAATTTTTATTGATTCATCAAGCTAATTTTTAATCAGATAGAAAAAAAATCTTATATACAGGGTGTCAACGAGCGGTACGCATTCCTTCAAAGGGGGTGTGACGGGCGACATAATTCTAAGTCGAAATTACTAAATAACATTTTTTGATTTGGGGCTCTGGTTTCGAGATACGGCTCCTAGAATTTTTCACGGTAGTCTTATCATTAATGGACCAATAACTTCGAAAGTAAGGTAAACACAGAAAATTTATCGTAGACCAAATTTGTAGAGAATTAAATTCTAAATTAAATGATATTATAATTTTTTTTTATAACTAGCTTCAGTTTCGAGTTATTGATCAATATAATTGAAAAATAATTATTTTTTCTCAAAAATTTCCTACTAAAATGAATTTAGTTAAAAATATAATGGCACAACATATTATTTTTTTGCCAAAAACGTAAAAGTAATTTATTTAGCTACAATTTTGTAAAATATTTTATTTAGCTATGACTAACCGTTTATAAAGTTATAAATGTTTGAAAAAGTGGTGTAATTGTAAAAATAAAAAAATAACAAACCAAAATTACCTCCACTATTTCAAACAATTATAACTTTTAAACTGTTAGTCATAACTAAATGAAATATTTTAACAAAATTGTAGCTAAATAGTTTAGTTTCACGTTTTTGATAAAAAAATAATATGTTGCGTCGTTAGATTTTTAACTAAATTCATTTTAGTATAAAATTTTTGAGAAAAAATAATTATTTTTCATTTATACTGTTCAGTAACTCAAAATTGAAGCAAGTTATAAAAAAATTTATAACACAATTTAATTCAGAATTTAATTCTCTACAAATTCGGACTTCCGTAAATTTTCTGTATTTACCTTACTTTCAAAGTTATTGGTGTATTAATGATGACACTACCGAGAAAAATTCTTGGGCTCGTATCTCGAAAAAAGAACCACAAATCGAAAAATGTTAATTAATAATTTCGACTTAGAATTATGTCGCCCATCACCACCCTATATAAATAAAAGTAACCTAAATCGATGGATTTAAACGAAAGAATATAAGATAATGTAAATATCCAAATTACGTGACAATCTGTGACAATGGTACACATCCGTACACACATAACACAAATTAGTGCATATTATTTTTTGTGAGGAATGCCACAATATATGTGCATTGTGTTATTATTTTATTCTTGTTTTTATGTTTTTATGCTTTTTATGCTTTTTTTTCGTAAATAATTTCTTCTTTACGATACCTTTCGTATTATTATTATGTATTTTATAACAGAAACACACAGCAAGACAAAATTCTTCTTCTCCCCGCAAGAAGATGCATTATTATTTTATATGTTCCAATGTATACACGTATCCGTGTACACGTACATGTATTTTCTTTTTAATTTTCTCTTAAAATGTTGTTGTTGTTGTTGTTGTTGTTGTTGTTGAATGGTAAATTGACAAGGTCGTTCACTGTTTGCTATTGCAGCAAAAATATTATTATAAAACTAAAAAATGCACGCAACTTCGGCGAATGGTTAGAGATGATAAAATAAAATCAACTATAACAGAAACATAATAATAAATATTTCGTTGCAGTAAAATAACGTGCGTACAGAGGTTAATTTATTTGCGCTATAAAAATTACTATTCATATTATAAGTGTCTTTTCTTATTATTTTAATTATTACAAGTCACTCCACTCTCCATTGATCGTTCGGTCAAACTCCCACTCTTTAATTTTACAATTTTATACAATTAATATTTTATTATACAATATAATGTAAATCAAGTTAGTAGTTTTGTGGTGGTTATTATCATTTGTATACGCAAGTGAATTGAAATTAAAACTAAAACATTTGTTATTTTCAAATACAATACAATACATAAAAATAAACAGATAATTTGGTAAATTGTTTTACCCAAAAAATCACACAAGATACAATTTTTTATATTTTTTAAAATATACATGTCAATAAAAAAAAATTATTATTTATCTAAATCTTAATCTATGTAGACACACACACACACACACACACAAATTTGTTGAAAATTAACAACATAATATTTATTTAAATAAGTACTTCTCTTACTCCGATGATGTCGATATTTTTTGTTAAAACATTTAGATTACATTTGTTTGGTAAGTTTAGTTTTTATAATTTATAGTTTGAAGACTATACGTTTTTTTTTGGTGTATAATAATATTGTCTGTTTGAATTGAATTGAATATATATTAAAGTATTTGAATACATTGTGGACAAACCAACTGATGGTCGGCATAACATAAATAAAATATTATATTTATTCTATTCATGCAAAAAAAATTAGAAAAAAAACACATAAAAACTAATAAATTATGAAATACACAAAGTTCCTTTTTTTGTTTCTTTTTTAATTACCCGAAAATTATATATTTTTTTTTATGCAACAAAAAACATGGTATTCTGATTTCAGTTCCCAAAAAATAATAATAATAATAATAATAATAATAATAATAATAATAAAATGTAATAAAATCTATGAAATATATAAAAAGAAATAAAAGAAAATAAAAAAAATAAATAAATTTATGCGCTAAATATCAAATTTCAAAAGTAATATTTTCTGGAAATTATATTTTTTGAAAACCCTCGACCGAAAAAATCGTATAATATTTTATATACAAAGTATTGTTAATCATTCAACGCATCATCTTTAACATTGTACTTCATTGAATGTATACAATGTATTTATAAAAATATACATGTGGGTTAAAAATATTTCGCTTATCCATCCATCCACATTCTACACCCTTACAATATCCGTATCCAAATACTACGACTACTATTACTGTTACTACTACTACTACTACTACTACTACTGCTACTACTGCTACTGCTATACGGTTGGTATGCAATGAATGAACAAAAAAAAAATACAGAATATATATAAAAAAAAAAAAGCAATAAAAATTATTTAACATCTTGACTTTGTCTCTGATTGTAATTTTATACATTTTCTATATAAATATATAATATAATCCGTATAAATAGGAGGGTTTTTCTCATAAATATATATACGCTTCAGTGGCGTTCCATGGCCATAGAGAGACCTACAGAGATTGCAAAAAAAAAAAAAATTATTATAATTAAGGTCATATTACTGTTAAAAATAAAGTATTTATAATGAATATTACACTGGAGTTGATAATGATATAGGCAACAGTCATCATTTGGTTTGTACCCCTATTTTATGTGTTCATAGATTATCAAGTGTACCGATATCAAATGAGCGGTTTTTTTTTTGTGAAAATAAAACACTAATGTTAAATGGGAAAGTAAAAAACATTTTATTCAAAATATTGGCCACATTGATTTCTACCTACATTTTGATGACCACCTTTCTGGCAAATTTGTTGGCGATACCACGCCGCCAATAGAATTGTTCGTCTTGTCAAAGTAAACCAACTTCGTCGTACGAATCAAAATGCAGCTCAGAGCTTAGATGCGTGTCCCATCGATGAAAACAAATGGTAGTCAGAAGTCTGGTGAATACGGTTGGATAAGAGCTTCCAGCCAAGTGCATTTTTTTGTATCCTGAACCGATTTAGCTTTGTGTGCAGGTGCATTGTCATGGAGCAAAATTATCTTGTCGTGTCTTCTGGCTCATTCTGGTCGTTTTTCGATCAATGCATGGTTCAAATTAATTTGTTTGTTGTCGATAGCGATCTGCTTTAACAGTTTCAACAGGTTTTTAAAAGCTCATGGTACACCACACCTTTCTGGTCCCACCGCAGACACACATCATATTCGTCTTCGTGCCGAAACGATTTGCTTTTGCAGTCATTGTTGATGCATGTTCTGGATGATTTTTTTCGTTTAGGATTCTTAAAATAAAAATCCATTTTTCATAGCCAGTAACAATTCAATTGATTTTCTTTCATACCTTTCCCATTCATTATTTCTCCCATCAAAATCATTGTCTCTGTACCGTTGAAACCATCCGTTTGCATGTTACTTCTGCTGATAGATTATGATCACCTGATATACCTCGACAATCATTCGATGCGACTGTTCTTCAAATGAAAAACAAATTTTTAATGCAATTTTCCCACATCATCATTTTCTGGTTCATTTTTAACCTAATACAAAATTTAGAATGTTGTTTGTGACAATGACTAAACTAGAAAAAAATTAACAGCTCATTCACAACAAAAACAATTCCCTATCGAGACATTTTTTTATCTTGCCGCTTAACATTGATACCGGTACACCTGGTATTTATACACCTTGTAAACAATTTGCGTACAACAAGACACCACTGTCCCGATGTCCGTTTTTTTTTTTTTGTAAAAGGACATCAAAAAAAAAAAAAAAAAAATTCCAACGACAATTTGGAACGAAAAAGTGGCATTATTTTATTGGTTCTATATTTATTATTACTATTTTTTTATTTTATTTTATTAGACGATTCATATTTTTATATTGTATAATTGCATCGGTGCTCGGTTACTCGATGGGAATCATTTATTTTAACAACAATATTATCTTTAATTTTATTATACTTATTTGAATACACAGTGTTTTCGAAAAACAGTGACCGATGTGTTTTGTGTGTGTGTGTGTTGTCGGTCGAAACTTAATGTTGTTCGCATACAATATATATTCATTTTACTATATAAAAATGTATGTAAAAAAAAAACGTGTACATATGCTAAAATTTTTAAAATATAAACAAAATACTTTTAACTCCACTCCACAATTTCTTATACTTAAAATAAAATAAAATAAAATAATAATACCTTTTTGTAATACATAAAATTGTTATTGATGAGAAATTTTAAAATTTTGTGAAATTTTATGTATTTATTTATAATTTTTAAAAACGGTCTAATAGTCAATGTTATTCTTACGTTTTTTGTTTTGTGTGCGTGGGAGTGTGTGTGTGTGTGTGTGTGTGTGTGTGTGTGTGTATGTGTATTTTTTTCCATCTCTAATAAGGGTAACGAACTAGACGAACATGTGCTACTTTTGTCATTTTCAGTTTTTATATTCTTTTTATTTCTGTGCTGGAAGTGTCGTTGAAAGAGAACAAAAATGTATGTGACATCCGGAGATATGTGAAACAAAACTCTTTAATTATAAATTATAAATTATAAATGATTATTATTACGAGTATTATTTTTATTATTATACTAGTAATTTTTATATATAATTATTTACTACAATTCATATTTCAAACGAGATGTGCATAAAAATCTGGTGTTGATGATGGCATTGGTTTGTACGTTATACGTCTGCACATAAACACACACACACACACATACACACGCACACACGCACACACGCACACACAATTATAAACCATAAATCAATCATATAAACATATTAAAAAAAAATAAATATGAAATCGTAAACCAATTTCGAACTTTTTTAATAGTATAATAAAATATATTATGCGTGCAATAATTTACGGCCCTGATGATATACAATAATTTTGAAAAAATATATAAATAATAAATGCACAAACAAACAAATAAATAAATAATTATTATGGAAATTAAAAGTTTGAAAATTGAATATGATTTTAAAAATAGAAAACGCATCGTAAATTAAAGCAAAAAAACAGAAGACATAACTTTTTTTTTGTTATTAAGTCACACCCTCTAATTTGCGTGTTGTTGTTGTTGTTTTTTTTTTGTTCTTCTTTTAGTTTTTGTTTTTGTTTTGGTTTCTTTTTTTTTTTTAATTGAAATAATTTTTTTTTTCTTTTCTAAAAAAACTTCTAACAAACAAATGAATTTTTCTGCCTGACAAAATCCAGATGTTCGTTTAGAAAAAAAAAAAAAAACCAAAACCAAAATTAAATGAAATAACAAAACTAAAAAAGAGATTTTAAAATAAAATAAAAGTTTATTGTGACGCGTACGTAAGTAATTTATAAAAAAAAAATTCAAGGAATATCACAAACTGGTAATGGTAAACGACGACGCATTGCGGCGCACACACAGTCAAACACACAAAAAAAAGCGATAACAATAAATTACCGACCTGTGCAATTAGTCGCTACACATTACGAATCGGCGGCGGCGTCGAGGTTATCCATTTTTTTTTGAAGGTTAACAATAAATTATCATAAACAATCGTTCACCCGTTTAAGTCTTACACAGGACACACGATTTTGATGTTTTATCATCATCCTGATTATCGTATCGTGTACCATTCAATTGACATGATATGGAAAACAGTTAACAATCATATCGTATCTTTTTTCACTTGGATTACCCTCTGCAAAAGTAATTTCACCAAAACATCATTAAAACTATTTTATATTTATTTCATAATTTATTGTTATTTGTATTATATTTTTTTTTCCCCATAAATCATACAATGCAATTGTCGGGTTTGTGTGTGATTTAAATTTTGGTATGTATCTTCCAGCCTCTTTGACTTTGTTGTTGTATATTATAAAAATTTGCAAAATTAGCATAGCAACAAAGTGGTGGTATTGTAATTGTAAAAATAGAATTGTGTATCTTTTTTTTTCTTAGTTAGTTTTAATTTTTTTGCTTATTTTTATGTTATTTTTATTACTTATAAGTAATTTAGAGCAAATAATAAGATGAGTGCGTGTGTGTGTGTGTGTGTGTGTGTGTGTCTGTGTTCACATAAATGTCTACCAAAAACTGGTCGGTTTTTAATTGTCTGATATAATTTGTGAATGACAGACATTTGCAAAATATTGTGTATATTTTCCATGCGATTTCATAGAGTGGTTTTTTTTTTTTATATATTTTTATTTTTTTATTATCTTTTACTGCAGCCATATGGTTATTCCAGCCATCCATCCATCCATAAATCCAATAAACATAAAGCGTATACGATCATTAAATCTATTATTAATGTTAAACATTTTAAATGTAATTGTCTACATAATTTTTAGAGACAAATGTTTTATTACATTAATGCGTGAGACATATATTGTTGTTCTGTAGTTCTGGTTTATGTTTTTCACAAGGGACACTGAATTCTAGACAACTTTCCGAGAATTGTTTGCATTTTTATTATGAACATTAAAATTAAAAATTTTTTTATTATAATTTTTTTATGTCTCTTCGTCGCTAAATTGTTACATATTTATATCATAAATTAAAACTGTTCACATTACACTACATTTAACATAAACATTAACTAGTACACATCGTGTAAAACATTTGAATAACAATAAATCGTTTATGGTTCAAGTACGAAACCACTAATCATTAGCCACAAATATATAATAGAATATGTGCAATATGTTTAAAATTTTTTTGCCTCCACAATAATGTGGTTATCGGTTTGGTAATTAATAATTAATGTTACGTGGCTACTTGTAAGTACTTGTTTTAATGGCGATGGCAGATGTAAAGCTTTGATATGGATATGTATAACATTTCCTACTATATTGTCGGACAACACATAAAAAAATGTTAACATTTAACTACACTTATCCAGGAATTGTGATCCTGTGTTATTACATAGCGGGTTTATCGGATACAAATACTTATATATTTATATTGGTCGATGTACCCATCGCGTACACATAAGCCTCTGCAGCTTATGCAACCAATGCAATTGGTTAAAACTGTGTGTATTATTAATGAAATTATCATCAGCATGTTTTTTTTTCGCAAAAATATGTTTATAATAAATAATACTAAATAATTATACAAATTTCTAGATATATAAAAAATAAATAATGTAAAATATTAACCTGTTTATCTTCTGCGGAGACTTAAATACCATTAACAACAACACAATATTTTATGATTTTTCTATTTTCTATATCAGCGCGTATATTTTATATAGTCATTTTTTTTTGCATAAGATAACCAAACACACACACACACACACACACAGAAAATTGTACAGTATTTTGCAAAAAATAAATAAATAAATAATAATATAAAATGTAATATTCACGCATAGTTAAGAGAGAGATTTGTTATATGATTTATTCTTACCCTATCTATTATATTCAGGTATATTTAATAAATGTATTAAACTGATATGCGTGCTATGATCAAAACATATCTATACACATCTAAGCCTATTTATAACCATACACATATATATATAGTGCTATGGGTATATATATATAGATGGTAAAAATAGTGGTTACGCCGCGCGTACATAAGATAATAGAGATACGATAAAGAATAATTTTTTTTAAATACACGGAAATAAGATGCAATTTTAACTTAAATGCGTGTGTGTGTGTGTGAATGTGCATGATGCTGTTTGTACATGCATGCGTGTGTGTGTATGTATGTTTGTATAAAACATGTTTGTACATTCCACCTGATGTGCATTAGTTGCTTTTTGATAGCATTTTGTTCACAGTAAACACGAGTACACTTTTCTTTATGGTTTTTTCCTATTTTTTATTTGCAAGTGTTATGCTTTTGTGTGCACAACACAACAGTTCAATGGCTTTGTGGGTATTATAATAGAAATAATAATTTTTTGAATTCAATAAAATAATAATGAATGTTATGTTAATTGAAAAAAATAATGCCAAAAAGAAAAAAAACCAATTCAAAAAAGCATTTTCCTACAAACTGTTTTCGTCAAAACACTGTCGTCCCAATCCCAAAAATTTCAATAAATATTTAACTATAAAAAAATTTAAAGTTTTTTTTCATTTATTTCCATTTCCAATTTTCAATGACATAATGTCTTTTCACGTTACCTATGCTAATATTTAGTATCATTGTTATAAGTTATTAGTTAGATGTCTACTGTCATATAATACTAAATGGTTTTTGTTGTTGTACTCCTCTCCGTATATATACACCATTCTGATCCATTCTCTTATAATTTTGTTTGTCTTTCAACTTCACGCGCAATCAACGAAACCCCGTTTTTTTTGTATTGTTTTTTTTCTTTTCTTTCCCAACATACCCCCTTAAACAATAATATGTGATAATGCGAAAGAAAATACAAAACAATAAATAACCCACCGCAGTACAAACAAAATAGCACTTAAGGGGTTAAATTTAACAATAAGTAAAAAAAAAAATAAAAAAAAAAATAAATAAAATAATATTGTATTATAAGGGTGTATGTGCGGGGGTGGCGGGGGGTAGAGAGAGAAAGAAAATAAGTACAGGGTGGATTGTATTATGTTAAGGGGATGTATGTGAAAAATTCACGTCCAAACTGAATAAAAAATTTAATTTCAATAAACGAACTGAAGCTAATCGATTAATAAATAAAAAAAAAAAACACCGCTAATATTGACTTTAAGAAATCTCCATTGAAATGAAAATAAACTTTGCCTTCTTGACATGCCTACCCAACCCACATGTGGGGACATTGAAAATATTTGAGAATTTACGTTTATTTGAAACATTTTGATTGGTAAAATTGATTGCATTAATTTAAAAGGAACAGAAAAAGAAAGAATGAATTTTAGGGATTTTGTGGATTTTTGATCTATCACTAAACCGTGTTACGATTTTTATCCATCCAAAACAATCAAATTTATATGAAATGCATCAATTTTTTTTTAATTATGGTCAACAACTATTCAGTCTATCTATCGTATATTTTTGCTATTGTATTTTAAATGAAAATTTTAATGTACATACGCGTGTACACCGGGACTAAAGAAAAAAAAGTTGTGCAACACAAACAAAGGTGTATAAATAATATTTACCTTATTTCATTTATGGTATATATATATTTATAAAAATGTGTAATAATATATTGACAACCGCATACGCATACGGAAGTAATTAACAAAAGTTTATGTTATTTTATATGTTATTTGTTGTATTTTTTTTTAACATAAATCGACTGTATAAAAGAAAATTCAACATATTATTTTCATTTAAAGTTTAAAAAGAAAACAATTATATAAAATAAAAAGAAGGAAATGAGTACCCCGTGCCGTTGAATGTTTATACGTGTGTGTGTGTGTGTGTGTGTAATAACAATCCCACACACACACACACACACACAATAAATATATTTATAATTTGAAACTTTCTATACAATTTACGAGCAATGGTAAATGATATTGTTACTTGTTTTTATGAAAATATTCAGTGTAAGCTGCACACAACAATGTAATGCGAATTATATACAAAAAAATTTATATATAGAAACAATGAACATCATTACATTGATAAGATGTGGGGAGTACTGGGTTTATGCCAGAGAATCACATGATGATTATCTGCACGATCTAATACTCATCCATTTTAGTATAATTTATATAGTTTTCAAAAATCCTATCCCATAGTATAAATTATATATTACGGACATTATTCTATACCATGTAATTAATTTTAAGATATTAATATTTTTTATAAACACACACACACACACACACACACAATACAAAACAATTTTGCGTCGTTGTTGTGAAAATGAAAAAAAAAAAAAAAAACACTATACAATACAATACAATGCAATACATAACGATAGGGGATAACAATACAGTTAATATTTTATAACAAGGGTTAAAATCATGTAAAATAAAATAACCTGTTGAATTGTTAATGAAAAATAACAATACAAATAGCTATTGATGCTATTCAATACATACACACACACACACACATACATATATATTGTATATATAAATATATATTGTATAGCGCCACAACATCCCCCAACTCTTAGCCTAATAGATTTTATCTATATATAGATTTATATATAACATTTATTATGATACATATTTGTACGGATATGTTTGAGGTGTCTATTTTCATATATCATTGCATATTCTTCAACAACAATACCGTACAAATGTTGTCTACCCATTGTATTTATAAATAGAATAAAAACCCAAAACCCAAGTAACCATCAGTTATTAGACTATTTACTGAAAATATATCGTAAAAATAATATCGCCGACTTACAATTAGAATTACAATATATAATCGATCATCGGTTATATCCCCAAGTAACAATTTGTCCGTACTTTGAAAAACGAGGAAAATTTCCGAGGAAAAAATTCACATATTTTCCATGCAAAGGATATATTGGAATTTGTTTCAAAGTATGCCCATAGATTTTCTACTTAATTTTAATTGTATTTTATTTAGGTTATTATTGAAATCTTTGGATTTTCCGTGGGTAATATGTCCAAAGAAATATTTGCGCAACGATATTGTATTCATAATTTATTTCACCAATTAACCAAAACACGGAGTGGTTCAAATTTTATATATTTTATTTATCTATACCAGATATAGGAGTATGAAGTGCGCCACTGCCACTGTACTTATATTAGTAATTGTGAAAGAGCCTTAATACGATGTTTTTTTTATTGTTTTGACATCTGTCAACAACATTCAGAGTGTGGTAAATTCCATTTGTAATACAACAACATAAAATTTTATCGTGTTAAAAATGTCTAATTTTGTGCTTTCAACAAACGATTTGCGGGTATCATTAGTTTTTTGTTATCATTTAAAGAAAAACGTAGCTGAATCTCAACGAATGCTTGTAGAAGCTTTTAGTGATCATGCTCTATCATTAACAACATGCAAAAGATGGTTTCAACAATTTAGAGACAAAGATTTTGATTTGAGAAATGAAGAACGTGGAAGGCCACCAAAAAAGTTTGAAGACAGTCAGAATTGCAAGCATTGTTGGACGAAGATGATACACAAACTCAAAACCAAATTGCAGAAACCTTAAACGTAGATCAAAAAACAATTTCTAATCGTTTAAAAGCAATGGGAAAGATTCAAAAGTGTGTTTCCACATGAATTGACTGAAAGTCAACAAGAAAATCGAAAAACCATTTGTGAATTGCACCTTCAACAATACAAAAGGAAGTCTTTTTTGTATCGAATCGTGACTGGTGATGAAAAGTGGATATATTTTGAGAATCCTAAACGCAAAAAATCATGGATTACACCAGGTAAAGCAGCAACATCGACTGCAAAACCAAATTCGGATTCGGTAAGAAGAGAATGCTTTGTGTTTGTGGTGGGATCAGGAAGGTGTGGTGTATCATGAACTTCTGAAACCTGGTGGGAAACTGTTAATACGGTTCGCTACCAACAACAAATAACCGATTTGAACCGTGCATTATTAGATAACCGACCAGAATGGGCAGAAAGAAAGAAAAAATCTGTTAAGGTAATTTTGCAACATGATATGGACAGGGTTGTATACTCATAATATAAAATTCCAACGTACATCCATAAGAAATCCATAGATATTTCCTCGGATTAAAATTACGGACTACTTCACATATGATTCGGAAATTTGGGGCGGACAAACAAACTACGGACAGTGTTACTAGGACAGTGATCGCGTATTGTGATTTTATCATATATTTTAATTACGTTTTTCTGTGGCAACGATCGGTACCCAATTTACAATTAATTGGTGTGGCGAAAAACTATCACATTAAAAATCGTTTTTCTAAATTATCATAAAATCAAACTTTTACATTTTCTCTATAATCTACAGATGCATTTGTGTGCTTTGACAAAATTTCAAAATTAAGATCTTATTCCATAATAGTAACGAGGTGTTTTTTTTCGCTTTTGTATAAAAAATAAAGAAAATTCTTTTATTATTAAGATGTTGTTGCCGTATATACTTAAATTTTATACATAACATTTAATACATGGATAATATTATATATTGTGACTGTTTGCTTGTGAGATGCGATGATGAGTGGTGAGATCAATGACCATTTAACATTATTTTATTTTATTTTTTATTGTCACTATTATACAATACAAAAACTATATATTTTAATATTTATTGTTTAATGAAAAATATATAATTTTATTGTTTAAAAGATAATTCAAGAAAAATACAAAATACAAAAAATCTTCTTCTTAACAATACAAAAAAAAAAAAACACCAAAACAAAACAAAACAAAACTCTAGCTCTGTGTTGTTGTTGTTGTTGTTGTTGATGTTGTTGGAGTTGTTGGAGTTGTTTTGTATGGATGGATGGCGGCGGCGATGGATAAATAGATGACAAAAAAAAAATAAAATAAAATAAAATAAAATAAAATAAAATCTTTTACATACATTCAATTTTAATAATATACAAATGCTGCTTTGATGAATGGATGGACTTACACAGAGATGAAACTTTGAATGATTGAATTGAAATGAATTGAAAAGTACAAAGTAAAAAAAAAAACTCTATTACTTAATTTCCCTATTCTTTTTATCACCACTTTTATTTTATTTTATTATTATTATTTATTTTTTCTATGTAACTGGAATAATAATGATCATTGTATTGTTATTTTCTGTTTTGTTCATGTAACTATTATTTTTGTTTGGAAAAAAAACAAAACACACAAAATAAAATAATAGCATTTGTTTCGTCTTCGCATGTACGCTATTTTTATGTTTATTCATTCATTTAGTCAAAATACAAAACCAAAAATTACAGTGTGTCGCACAACTATTATTTTGCACAATAGGAAACAATCAATATAGATGAACACCGACCCGGTGTACACGGGTATGAAGTGGACGTCAAGATACAAATGTCTCAAACATTTGTTGTTATAACGTTAGCCCTTGATTTCTTTTTGCCGTTTGGTTGCCAAGACATCTGTCAAACATATATTTACCAATACATCAAGTCATTGTACAAACAACGTTATATTTTTTCATTGTGTTAAATATGTCGAATTTTGTATCAGAAAATGTGATGCGATGCGGAAATTGCATTAAATTTTTGTTATATTTTTTCATTGTGTTAAATATGTCGAATTTTGTATCAGAAAATGCGATGATTTGAGGAAATTGCATAAAATTTTTGTTATATTTTTTCATTGTGTTAAAAATGTCGAATTTTGTATCAGAAAATGCGATGATTTGAGGAAATTGCATTAAATTTTTGTTATATTTTTTCATTGTGTTAAATATGTCGAATTTTGTATCAGAAAATGCGATGATTTGAGGAAATTGCATTAAATTTTTGTTATATTTTTTCATTGTGTTAAAAATGTCGAATTTTGTATCAGAAAATGTGATGATTTGAGGAAATTGCATTAAATTTTTGTTATATTTTTTCATTGTGTTAAAAATGTCGAATTTTGTATCAGAAAATGCGATGATTTGAGGAAATTGCATTAAATTTTTGTTATATTTTTTCATTGTGTTAAATATGTCGAATTTTGTATCAGAAAATGCGATGATTTGAGGAAATTGCATTAAATTTTTGTTATATTTTTTCATTGTGTTAAATATGTCGAATTTTGTATCAGAAAATGCGATGATTTGAGGAAATTGCATTAAATTTTTGTTATATTTTTTCATTGTGTTAAATATGTCGAATTTTGTATCAGAAAATGCGATGATTTGAGGAAATTGCATTAAATTTTTGTTATATTTTTTCATTGTGTTAAATATGTCGAATTTTGTATCAGAAAATGCGATGATTTGAGGAAATTGCATTAAATTTTTGTTATATTTTTTCATTGTGTTAAAAATGTCGAATTTTGTATCAGAAAATGTGATGCGATGCGGAAATTGCATTAAATTTTTGTTTTCATTTGAAGTAAAGTGTGCTGCAGAGTCAATAGAGTTGAAAGACAGATGGCAAACCGAAAAAAACACTTGTAAAACATGAAAGAAAATTGTCAGACACGAAAGAAAATCAATTTTACATCGAATTGTTATTGGTGATGAAAAATTAATTTATTTTAAAAATCCGAAACGAAAAAAATCATGGGTTAATCCAGAACAACCATCAACATCGACTACAAAACTAAATGGTTTCGGCACGAAGACGAAGATGTTGTGTGACTGCGGTGGGATCAGAAAGGTGTGATGCGAGCTCTCAAAAACCTGGTGAAACTGTTAATGCTGATCGCTACCGATAACAAACAAATCAATTTGAACCATGCATTGATCGAAAATGGACCAGAATGGGTCAGAAGACACGGCAAGGTAATTTTGCTTCATAACAATGCACCTGCACACAAAGCATTATCGATTCAGGATACAATAAAAAGCACTTGGCTGGGAGCTGCTACCCCACCGTCGCCGCATTCACCAGACTTGGCTCCTTCCGACTACCATTTGTTTTCATCGACGCATCTGAGCTCTGACCGTCACTTCGATTCCTACGAAGAATTTGTCGATAAATCGGTGGAAATGTGGAAATCAAATTTTTACTCACTGTATCCATGAAGATGAAGATGACGATGAATTGAAATCTCTTTAATATAATAGAACTTAGATTTTTTTCTTATATAATTCACATTTTTTGTTTTTTGTTAACGGTGCCCCGTGTGTGTGTGTGTGTGTGTGTGTGTGTGTGTATAATTTATTTATTTCTATTATTATATTATTTTATTATAAAAATTTTAAAAATATTTCTTTTATTTTATCCAAATAACTACCTTATTTTTTTTTTTTTGTTTGTATTATTATTATTATTTTTATTATTATTTAATATTTCCTTTATCGCTCGCATGTTTGTCCGTGTCTCGCATTATATCCAAAACAATATAAAGTATAAAATTGTGTATGTGACCGATTTCTTATTATTTATAAAACGATTATATTTTCTAATAAATAAAATAATTGTTAAAAATGTCTATTTAATTTTTTTTTAATTGAAATTTTATATTGTATATTTTTTTTTCATTATAAATTTTGATTTGTTTATTGAATATGTATGAAAAATTCATTGTATTTATTATCTATTGTACAATACATATTATCGTCAATGATATGGGTACATTGAAAGTGACCAAAAATTCCATATATGGAGAGCGGGACAGTTCAAACATTGTTGTAACATTAAAACTAAATAAAAAAATACAGAAAATTTTAGAAGAAATATTAATGGGTAAATTCTTAGGGTTGTGCCGAAAATCTCAATTAAATTCTAATATAATATGGGAACATTCTTAGCTACAGGTAAAATTATTGTATCTCTATAAATAAATAAATGTGTATAGAGAAATTCGATGTAACACACTTAACTTATATTGTATAATAATTAGCAAGCACACGTGCACCACGACACCACCACCATCACCACCACCACCATCATCACCACCAACATATATCCATTAAAATCCGATATTAATAAAATTTTCTAACTAACAAAAATGTAAATTGAAAATAAAATTGAATTTAAATTTTTTCTTTATTTTTAAAACCCATTTAAATTTATTTGTTACGGATGAATGGTTTTTTAATTTTTATATTTAACATATAATTAATTAATTAATTAGATGCATATGCGAGTGTGTGTGTGTGTGTGTGTGTGTCTGTGTATGTGTGTATGTTTGTGTTATGCTATTTTTAATCTGATACAAATAGTCAATAGTTATAACATAAAATGCATGTATTTTTTGTATTTTTTTTGAATAATAATTAAATTTTGAACGTATAAACAAAAATTTTTTTTTTTACCAATTTTTCACCTTCAACTTTTATTTACGAAAAAAAAAAAAATTCAAAAAAAATTCTGCAATTATACAAAATTAATGAAGAAAAAAATATTGAGATAGCTTTATGCATTCTCGATGTGAGATAATGGATCGACCATATAATATAAGCGCACGCACGCACACCCATCCACATAACACACACACACACACACAATAACAAACAGATGAAAATTATACAAAAACCAAACATTTATACATAAATATATATTCAAATTGAAGATGATAATGATGCTGATGATGATGCTGCTGATGATGATGATGGAAAAAAAAATTAAATAAGAATATGAAAATGAAGATGAAGAAAAGAAAATAAAATAAAATAGATGTGAAAATTCTAAAGGAAACATTATTTAAAAGATAAAAAGAAAAAAGTGACAATAAAATCTTCGTCTGTTTTGTTTAGAATTATTTGTTTCTTTAAAAATATAGCATTTTGAATTTGTATGTTTTTTTGCTTCGTCTTTATAAACATTTAACAGAGAACTAAACTTCCTTTTAAATATTATCTATTTATTTCTCGTATTTAAATATCTATAATATATTTAAGATGTGATATTCTTTGTACGCACGCGAGTAATACACAATGTTGTTATATAGTGTTTTTTCGTATATATATTTATATGGCGGTATTTAATATATCGGATATAGGTGTATTACAATATAAGAGAGATTGTATAAAAATATAAAATGCCCCCAGCTACATGGAGTTAATTGAATGGCGTTGTGATGATGACGATTCACTTAAATAAATAATACAATTGTTTTATATTAAACAAAAATTGATTGATTGGTGGTTGAAATGAATCCACCACCCTTTTTAATTCGAAAATAATCCTTGACAAATTATTATTATTATTATTATTAATATTAATAATATAATAGGCTCTCACACTATACATTATCGGTGTTATATGCCTGTGGATGGGAAAAAATTGTATACATTTTGTATTATACACACACAAACACAAACAATAGTCTAGTCTATTTTTACATTAATGTTCTATATTATAAACCAATTATTTCTATATTCCTTTAGAATTTTTATTACTTTAGTAATAGCGAATTGACTATGTGGAAAATATATTTTCGTAAACAGTTAACCTCGTCAATATTTTCCTCCATATATCCACGGCCCAACAAACAACAAACGTGCGCCTCTGACTATTTCATTCCTTAATATATTTATTTTACAGTTGGATTAGCTACTTAACATTTCTGCGTGCCGAATTCCATTTAACTAAACTTATAGTACTATTTTATTATTTATATAAAACAATATAATGAACACGCATTTTAGTAATAAATATACTATAATTATATTGTGTGTGTGTGTGTGTGTGTGTGTGTGTGTGTGTGTGCGTGTGTGTGGATATTTAATAAGTTAGGAAAAAAAAAAAAAAATGTATGTTTTGTGTTTATGCGTTGAAAAACCATAAGTTTTTTTTTTTTTTAAATTTGAGAAAAAAAAAAAACAAAATAATAAATAAAAAATAAAAAAAATATATTGGTTCGGAAACCGGAAAAGGTCTAAACAGACTTCAATTAAAAGAAGCAAAAGAAAAAAAAAATACAGAAAGAATTACGATAAACATAATTAAGTACTAAATAACACAATAATTTACGCTATTAATTACGCGAGTTTATAATATTTTTTATTTTAATTCGTTTCGATTTCTTCTCTTTATTCAGTTCAGTTCAGGGCGTTTTTTTCTTTTCTCATTCATTTTATTACATTTTTTCTGGTCGGTTCAAGTAATTAAATCGGTTAAATGATGTATTTGTAGGTTTGTGTGGGTGTATGTTCTTGGAACAAAAAAAAAACCAAAACCCGGCTATATAAAACAAAGATTGTCGAAAGGCTTCAATTCCAATGTCCAATTCGGTTATAATCAATTAAATTGTTTAATAATTCAGTGGTGGTGGGAATAAATTATGGTAAATTTAACAAAACTACCCCCAATTTTACAATATAAATTATTATTTTTAGAGCGATTTTCGAAATGATATTAATTTTTTTTAATTTATTTTAAACCTTAGGATGTTATTCTAACATTTATATATTGTGCATTGGAAAAAAGTTCACGGCCTGGACATTAGTTTAAACATATTTTCTTGATGATGTGTTCACGTTTGTTTGAATATAAATATGAAATTGTTTAAATTGTATTTTTGTTTTCCATTTAGAATAAGAATTTTTCTCAGTAGTCTCATCATTAATGGACCAATAACTTCGAAAGTAAGCTGAACACAGAAAATGTATATAAAACCAAATTTGTAGAGAATTAAATTCTGAATTAAATTGTGTTATTAATTTTTTTTTATAACTTGCTTCAGTTCCGAGTTATTGAACAATATAATTGAAAAATAACTATTTTTTATCAAAAATTTCCTAATAAAATGAATTTTTTTAAAAATCTATGGGCGCAACATATAATTTTTTTGTCAACAGAGTAAAACTAATTTATTTAGCTACAATTTCGTAAAATATTTTATTTAGCTATGACTAACAATTTAAAAGTTATGAATGTTTGAAAAAGTCAAAGTAATTTTAGTTTGTTATTTTTATATTTTTACAATCACCTCCACCTTTTCAAACATTCATAATTTTCAAACGGTTAGTCATAGCTAAATGAAATAGTTTACAAAATTGTAGCGAAATAGTTTAGTTTTACTTTTTTGACAAAAAAATAATATGTTGCGCCGTTACATTTTTAACTAAATTCATTTTAGTATGAAATTTTTGAGAAAAAATAATAATTTTTTAATTATATTGTTCAATAACTTGAAACTGAAGGTAGTTATAAAAAAATTTTATAACACCATTTAATTCAGAATTTAATTCTCTACAAATTCGTTGTTCTATAATTTTTCTGTATTTACCTTACTTTCAAAGTTATTGGTCCATTAATGATAAGACTACCGAGAAAAATTCTTAGGGTCGTATCTCTTAAACAGCGCTCCAAATCGAAAAATGTTATTTACTTATTTCGACTTAAAATTATGTCCGCCATCATCCGCTTGAAGGAATGCACACCGATCGTGGACACTCTGTATATGACAAAAAAAAACAAAAAAACAAAATATATAGCCGAAAATGTTTGACATAAAATTGTAATAATATATACGATATGAAAAATTCTATATAAATTTCTCCGATGCTCATCTGAAATACTATAACAAAAAAAAGAAGAGCCAAAAAAAGAAGAAGATTTTTACACATTTTGAAATGAAATTATAATGTATTATATTATATTTAAATAAAAATGAATGGGCCACATCTGCAAGCCATTAGTTTTTAAATCATATTATATAAATATAAATGGTAAATGGTGAAGGAGAGGACGACTCTAAAAACAATCAGCTTTGTCATTTGTCATATAAAATTGTAATTTCAACATTTATATTTTTGTTTTGTTTTTATCTTCATCATGGTTTTGTTGTTGTTTGTTACTTTGTTATTTGAAATATGTGATATGTCTCTTAATACATACATTTGGAAAAAAAAAAAAAAGGGAAAAACGACAGGGATTAACATCCAAAAATAAATTATTGATAAACAGTGTCTTTTTTTTTTATTTAACAAATTTTACGTCCTTATGCAAATATTATTATAAATATTTTAATATTGTATTGAAATTAAACTAATTTTTTTACTACCATTATAATAGTTGTTAAACAATGTGTTGTTATAACCTAAATTCATATTTGATATTATATTATTTTAATAATTTCTATGTTTATTATCATTTATCCATAAAACAGATCAATGTCGTCAAAGCGGAAGTCACCCCCAACAAAAGTAGAAGGTGGGGGATTTGCAATCAATAGTAACAATAATAACAATAATAATAACAATAATAGTAACAATAACAATAACAATAATAATAATAATAATACTGTCACTGGAACAACCATACAACAATTAAATATATTACATCAATCACAAAATTTATTAAAAGATTCAGTAATTTTGGATGAAAAAAAAATACGAAACGAATTGGATTTAGCTCATGACGACGACGACAACGACGACGACGACGATGATGATGAGGATGATGATGAGGATGATGATGAAGATGATGACGATGACGACGACGACGTCGATGATGATGATGTTGATGAAAATGATAACGATGCTGATAATGTCGTTGATGTAAATGATGTTGGTGAAACAAAACATAATGTTAATAATGTTTTAGATAAAAATAAAAATGTGTTAAAACAAACGCTGGACCAAGACAATATTCATTTAGAAACAATAAAACATATACAAAAAATTATAAAATCATCGTCATCGTCGTCATCATCTGATACTATTTTAAGTTTTCGTCAAAACGAAGAAGAAAATCATTGTACATTATTACGAAACAGTGATGATGATGAGAATGATAGTACACCAAAAAGAATGAATACATCGCAACAACAAAAATCCCTTCATTTATTACAAAATGATGTCAGCGGTGATGAACATCATCATCATAATGCTCCTCATCATCATCATCATCATCATCATTACCACACCAATACCACAACAATAAATGAACATGAAGAAGAACCGTGTAAAAAACAGCAACGTCTGGAATTAGAATCTCCGCCACCGTCATCATATTCGGTAAGCACTTTTTACTCTATCCATATAATATACAATTGATAAATTCGATCATTATTTCCATATTATTATTATTATTTTAACACCCCGTTTAATTTTTTTAAAAACAGATATATTTCCATGCAATGACACAGGATCATGCAAAAGATACAACAATTGAAATAAATAATTTAAATAATAATAATAATATTAATAATAATAATAATAATAACAATTATTTAAATAATATTCATAACAATAATAATAATAATAATAATAATAATAATAATAATAATATAATTAACCAAACAGTAATAAAAACTTTAGATGATGATTTACAGACAAATGATATTAATTTTCTAAAGACAATACCGACGACAATACAAAAATCAATATCATCAAATTTACAAATTGATAATGATAAACATGAAAAAGTGATTAGTAAACATTGTGAATTAGAAATTAAGCAAGAAAAAAGTGATGACGACGAAGTAGTGATAGAGGACAATACTAATGACAACGACCAAATAGTGAACGACGATCATTACACGGATCACATAGACGAAGAAGAACACATAGCCGAGGAAGAAGAAGTTGACGAAGAAGAAGAAGAAGAAGAAGAAGAAGACGAAGAAGAAGTAGAAGACGACGACGACCACGACGAAGAAGTCGAAGTTGACCGACAAGATATTAAATCAATTATAATAAAATCGGAATCGTTATCGATTCCTGGTTCACCAACAATAACAACGACAACGGCCGTTTCGGATACATGTTCTTTTTCAACCGATTTGGCGACACCGACGACAACGTCAACAACATCAGCAAATGGTTTAATAAATAGTTCATATAATAATAATAATAATAATAATAATAATAATAATAATAATAATAATAATAATAGCAATAATAATAATAATAGCAATAATAATAATAACAATAATTTAATTGGTACTGTTGCCAATAAAAAAACTATGGACGATGTTTTAAAACGTTTAACACATAAAATGAAAGATAGTTCATTACGGGATCATAAAAGGCAACAGCAGCAGCCACAACAAAAATCGCCACAACAGTATCAACAAAACTATTATCAAAATCAGCAGCAACAACAAAATTCAACAACGTCATCGGTAACACCTCCATCACCACCACCACCACCACCACCACCACCATCTTCATCATCATCATCATCATCAATACAACAAAATAGGTAAGTGGCGGTATTTTTATTTTTGCCATTTCAAATTATATTGTATATAAAATCAGACTCCGTCGCACGTGCTAATGTCCCAAATATCGAAAATATTAAGCCAATGTAATTGAATGCCAAAATAATGCGATAGAAATTCTATTGATAAAATTGAATTGAATAGAAAAAAATTGATAGATATACCGATCAAATAATATGACGGTGAATGGATTTGGTGTAATAACCAACGTTACGATACGACATTGACTATTCGCTTACATGAAATTTGGTTTGTTTCCTACGCAGAATCAACGTCGCTTTTACGTTACACCGCCGACTATACATTTTAAAATTACCATCCGACTAATATTTGTATATATTCCGACGACGTCATCAAATTATGTACAAAATAGGAAAAAATGTGAAAAATTAATTGATAAATTGTTTCTTCGGGTTGCTTCACAAATATATTGAATTTGAAATGATTTTATAATAAAATTAAATAAAATCCAATGTTTGTAATTTGGTGAATGTGATGGTGTTACACTCAAATGGGAAAAACAATGATGAATTTTATAAATTCAAAATTTATATAAAATACCTATTTATCCATAAAAAACGATTAGTAAATATGGTAGATATTAATATAAAGTCACCCTCTCTATAATCTGTTAAACATAAAAAGTCGACAAATTTATACATTCTATGATTTTTATACAAAAAGATATGTGGTTTTGTGATATGGAATCATATGAGAATGGGTGTTTTATATTGTATTGTATGGTATATATGTGTGTGTGTGTGTGTGTGTATAGTGAATGAGGTGCAGATGCTACACTCCGTCCTTGTACAAGTATAACAGCAAAAGTATTTATAGTATAAAAAAATATAAGTAAAACCATATAAAAATAATAATAATAATAATAATGCTAATATAAAAATATGTTGACCGTTCGTTGTTGTTGGTGGTGGTGGTGGTGGTATGGTGTTCCGATGATTGCAACTGAATTATTAATAAATCGGTCGAGATTTCCTTTTTTCACAATAATAATAATAATAATAATAATAATAATAAGGATATGGATAAGGATAAGGAAGGAAAAAAAAAATAAATAAAATTTTTATATTATAAAAAATATAGAAAGATGCATTTTATATTTTGGATTTTGATTATGTATATTTAGTGGTATGTATTTTACATACAATTTATACATTCTATTCTCACTCCCTCACATTAACTCTGCACACACACACACACACACACACACACACAGTAGATTTACAAAAGATATAATGTATGTGACACATAATAATGAACTTTTTATAGTTATACAAAATACTTCTCATCTCTATTCTAACAAATATTCATTTATTTATATACATAAAATAATATAATACATAACAAAAAAGAACGATGTATATAAAGAATGTTGTTGGTTATTTTATTATGTATATAGAGAGATGAAGATGATGATGAAGAAGATGGAGAAGAAGTAGAAGAAGCCACAATGTCCTCATTTTGAGTTACAGTGAAACGGCAACAATTTGAATTTAAAATATAATATTTTTTGCAAATATTTTCTATTTTCTAATGGTATTATTTGGTGTATTGTAGATTAAAAATTTTCGGTTTTCCATTGACTTACTGTTTGTTAGAATATATATGTTCCATAATTACCTAGTAACATTCATGGTTTTTTTTTTTTTATTTTGTTGTCATAACTATACACTGAATGAAGAATTGAGTTTTGTGATTTGTGACCTTATGAATAATTGTTTGGTTAATGTGAAAAACGGAAATATGGGGAATAATGAAATACATTGTATTTTTGAATACAACCGAATATTATTAAGTCTATGCACATGGTATACATTATAATAAAATATCATATATGATAAATGACTGAAGAAGTATTATATGGATTGTATGGGTATATGGTATATGATGGTGGTGGATTGGCTTGAATACTATGGTATAAATATAAATTTGTATATAGATGAGTGTATCCAGAAGGATGTGTATTGTATATACGTAAATATACATATTTTTTTACTCATAAATAAATCCAATGTCAAAATCCGGGTTTGAAATTACTTGAATTTTTATAAAATTGGTTAAACTATCTATATTTATTGTAATAAAAATGCAATTCAATACAAAAAAAAAATGACAAATTAATTGTTTATTGTGTGGTTTGTATAACTAAGAAAATTCGGGAAAAATCTAAATCAATGTGAATGTGTTTTTATGGATTGTAATAATAATAATAATAATTGTGTATTGTATTTTTATTCCATAAAATTCTACGTACAAATTCTAAACAACACGGAAAATTATTATTCAATTTATTGTAATTATTCAAATTTTGTCTATATAATACCCTAGTAACATGTTGTCCGTACTTTGAAAAATAATATATATTGTGATATTTGTCCAAAGAATGTTCATAGATTTTTCACTTAACCAACATTCCGTGCTCATAGAATTTCTGGTCTATCGATAAAAAAACTGAAGCAAACCGTGATTTGACATCATCGTCCACAAGAATTCTGCTCATACGAACAATTCACGGGTATTATTTATCAAAATACATGGAAAAAAATTGTTGTCAAAATCCGTAGATCTGCTCACACAAAAATATGAATTTAAAATTCTATATGGATATTCGGTGTGGAATAATAACAACGAGAAATTTAATTCTAAAGAGAATCCATAGAAATTATCATCGGAAATTTATGCGGATAATCCAAGGACATTTTTTATATAAAAATCCATTGGTTGCACTCATCATATAAAATTCCAAAGGACATCCGTAAAAAAATCCATAGATACTTTGTCGCATTGAAACTACGACCAACTACATATATGATGCGAAAATTTGGCAGACAAACTACGGACAGAGTGTTGCTAGGATAAATACACAAATAATCACATATATATTTATATACATTTTTCAATAACATGTTCGCAATAATGTGTGTGTGTGTGTGTGACAAAATTCAAGATTATTTAGCATTGCAGCAGATTCAGAATAGTAGATTAGATAAATATTAAATATAAAATATAATTAATTTACAAATACTTTTTTCTACAACAATAATTGTAATAATAAAAATCGAAGAAAAATGCTTAACTTAATATAATCTTTGCTTTGTTTATATTTTTTCTTCTTCTTCTTCTTCTTCTTCTTCTTATTTTTACAATATTATAATTAACCTAAATTTTTCGATATATACAATGAATTTGTAATGAGTTTAAAAATTTATACAAAATAATTAATTTATAATACAAATTATTTAATTTTTAATTGCTTAAATACAATGAAATATCAATTATATATTATTTTTTATACATTGAAAATTTGAATCGTTTGGAAAAAAAAACGCGACTACGACGACAGACATATCACGCTATTTATAAAAAAAAATATATATATATATAGATCAATTCCTATTGCCACTTTAGCCTACTTAATTAAATTTCTAATTTTTTTTTTTTGAGACCTATTTAAGACGCCATTTCCCCCCCAATACTACATCCAATACATTATCTGTCGTATTTGTCTCTATAAATGGCAAACAATTTGCCATGGGAACAGTTAAATTAGATTATACGTGTGTGTGTGTGTGCATATATTTTTAACAATTACACTTCATTATAATTGTTATTGTTATTGTTGTTGTTGTTGTTGTTGTTGCTGTTGTTGTCACAATGTATTATAATAATATTTTTTTAATTAATGATTTTTCTTATCAACATCTCTCATTGCTTTTTGGTGTTTATTTATAAATAAATTAAAATTATATATATGAATGAAAAAAAAAAAGGAGACACTGAGATTCAAATGTCACACACAAACACACACACACACACACACACACATTACAATTGTGTACAATTTTATAATACAATTAGATTGGTAAAATATATAAATTAAATGATTAATATGGAATTAAAATGATATACAATTGTCCATTGAGAATTCCGATGAGGTTGAATGTGAGCTGCAATAAAATATTGTATATTAGAAAACATAGTCTCCCATACGCACACATTGTTCTCCCTTATATTCTATACATAATTTTACGGATTTCATGCATATCTTCAAGTTCAAAAGTGCTATAATCTATATACAAAATTTATGTGCCATATATATTCTTGTTAAAATATTTTAATAATCACATAACATTTATTTTATATAATAAATAATAAAGAATAATAATAATAATAATACTGATAACGTCTCAAGCAACAGCCGTCAGTCAAACAAATAAATATTACAAATACATACGTTAATTTTTTTTTTTATTTTAACAACGTATTTGTGATAAATGAAAATAAAAAAAAATTTATAAATATTGCCTCGAATCAATTCTATTTTTTTTTCCAATTTTTTCACATTATTAAAATTACATAATTTTTTGCAACAATTGTAATTGTGTAATAAATAATGATATATTTTTTAATTTATTTATTTATCAATAAAATGCAATAAAATATTATTTATCAACATTCAAACGTTCATGTATGATTAAATTATAATAATATAAATGTTATCTGTTTTATGAGCTACAGTTGTGTGTGTGTGTGTAGCGCAGCTCAGCAATATTCATGAATAATATAAATATTTTATTGTTAATTGTTAAGTGTGAGTGTGTTTGTGTTTGTTTTCGATCAACAATTGCATAAATTATAATGATATTTAAAAAAACAGGTTCAATAATAACTATTAACATAATAAAATTATTAATATTAATAATATTATTATTATTATGAAATATTTTCAAATGTATGCAAAATTAAATTTATATTTAATAGCACATTATCATCGCTCATTGCTAACGTAAGAGCGATAATAATAATAATAATAATAATAATTATTAGAATAATATAATTTAATTTAAAATAATAATATTGATAAGAATTTTTATTTGAAACTTAAAATTATTTCTTATGAAGAGCAGCAACTTAAAAAAAAAAGGCAAAACAAGAAAAAATAAATAGCGTTTTTGAAGGAAATATTAAAAATAATATCAAAAACACCTTTGTTGCCGTCGTCCCATATATGTTATTTTTAATGAGCTATTTTCTAATCAGTTGTGGTAAACATATAATTAAAAGTGGCACAAACCTAAATCTTGTGTGGATGTGTATTTGAAATAATTATACGATTTAATAGTTACAGAAGAATTTGCCATACCAAAAATTTTTCATTAATCTTTTTCCTCTTGCACACAACATTCGTGTTTCTCATAAACAATTCAGTCATTTCATTTGAATTTTGCCATCTATTATAGTAAGAGTATTTGCAAAAATTTCCATGCAACTATACTGTGTGAAATTATTGTTCAAAGAAAGAATGTCCATAGATTTTTCACTTAATTTTAATTGTATTTTATTATTAGGTCATTATTGAAAAGCTTTGGATTGTCAGCGGGTAATATATTGTCCAACAAATATATGGGCACGGTATTGTATTCATAATTTATTTCACCAACCAGCAAACTCAAATCAATATATATATTTCCGTGAGGAATTTTGTAATGGATTTTTATGGATTTTATTTGCCACAGTTTTTTTTTTTTCTTTCTTATTTATTGCAGAAAAAAATGCAAAATCGATGAATTTTTGACGTCATCGTTCAGCATCGAAATTTCGTGCTCATAGAATTTCTGGTCTATCGATTAAAAACTGAAGCAAACCGCAATTTGCACATCATCGTCCACAAGAATTCTGCTAATACGAACAATTCACGGGTATTATTTATCAAAATTCATGTACAATCCAAAGATATTGTTGTCAAAATTCGTAGATCTGCTCAGACAAAAAATATGAATTTAAATTCTATATGGATATTCGGTGTGGAATAATAACAACGAGAAATTTAATTCTAAAGAGAATCTATAGAAATTATCATCGGAATTTTATGCGGATAATCCAAGGACATTTTTTATATAAAAATCCACAGGACAGGCTCATCATATAAAATTCAAGAGGACATCCGTAAGATATTTCCTCGCATTGAACTACGTATATGTTGGCGGACAAACTACGGACAGCATGTTGTTAGGATAAATACAAAAAATTTATAGACATTGACCAGAATGGCGCGGCCAGACATAGTCCATATTTATTTTTTTATTATTGTTTTGGTTGTGTAGTCTGTGGAAATAAATTCCCACAGACAGACACATATGTTTTGTTGTGTTTATGACTCTATTTTTTGTACTATAAAAATTCCTTTTATACTATTTACAATATATGTTTTTATAATTATTTACGTATACCCAAGAATAAGACCCAAAACAAAAGATAATCTGCGTCTAATGTCACAAAATGTCATATAAAATAATGGGAAAAAAAACGAATTAAACAATATTTCTATTTTTATTAATTTTTATTATATTTTATAAATTTTTGTTTTAATTTATAATTTATATTATTATTTAATGTTTTTTGTTTCTTTATGAAGCATGAGAATACGATAAGCCAATAATTTTAATATATACACACACACACACACACACACATATGTTATGTATTTATTTTATATACAGGCACAGCTTAACGTCTGTAATACTAAAAACCGATGCTTATTTATATCCTTTTTTAGTTAAAATATATCCTAAATGTAATATGATTTTTTACCAACTTCTTGGAATCTGATTTAACTCGTCGATTTTTAAGAAATTATTTTCGAAAATGGAATATAATTACCATATCGTTAAGTACAATATCTTTAACTAATTATAGAATATTAATTCGAATGTGGGGTGTGTAAGGCATTTTTGTTAATTTTATATTTAAATCATATTGATTTTTATTCAAATTTGAATAACATAAGAAAAAGTAGTTACATACAAACAAAAAATTAATTTAGATATTCTAAGAAATTCTATGCCAATCATATTGAAATACTCTGATTTACCAAAATTTGCTTGAAATTTTGTATGTTTTTTTTGCAATTTGAGTATACCACGACATTAGAATTGTTCGTTTTTTGAGGCAAACCAATCAGACACTCAATTTTCGAGTTCTTCGTAGGAATCAAAGTGATGGTTGAGAGCTCAGATGCGTGTCCCAGCGATGAAAACAAATGGTAGTCGGAAGGAGTCAAGTCTGGTGAATACGACGGCGGATGGGGTAGGGTAGCAGCTCACAACCAAGTACTTTTTATTATATCCTGAACCGATTTTGCTTTGTGTGCAGGTTATCATGAAACAAAATTACCTTGCCGTATCGTCTGACCCATTCCATCGAGACATTTGTATTTTTTTGACGCACACTTGATACCGGTACACGTGGTAGACGTTCCACTGTATTTATACTGATCAAACACACACTACAAAAAAAAAAAAGCAATAAAAAACCAAATGACAAGAAATATTTATATTTTGACTAAATACATTCAAAATGAATAAATTTGGAAAAAATATTATATTCGCGATATTAATAAAAATGTGTGCCAAAAAAACAAAAGAAAAAATCACATTAGCATAAAAAAAGTAAATGACAGAATTGGAAAAAATTCAAATAAAAATAAAATAAATACATTAAAAATTTAACAAAAACAAAATAATAATAATGGTGTTATCAAATACTGTCCGAAATTTGTTTAAAAAAAGGGAAAAAACAAACAACAAAACTATGTCATCCAATAAATATATACATTATTTTTTTATTTTTGTGATTTGATAAGATTTATCAATCTATTCTTTTGTTTTGTGTTTTTTTTTTTATTTATTTATTTATTTATTTTATTTTTATTTGTTTTTTTTTTTTTTTTGACATTTCAAGAATCTGTGTGTGTTTTTTTGTTGTTTTAATTCGAATATGTGACATAATTGAGTGAGGAGCGAGAAAAAAAAAACTATGAAATGAATAAATTATTAAAATAATATGAATATCATAAATATGTATTTTATAATATAGCAGCAACAATCAAATAATAATAATAATAATAATGTCACAACAATCAAATGTATGGGAGCCAACAACACATGGTTTGGGTAAAAAAAATTACCGGCTAATAAACTACACACACATAGGATTTGCGGTATGCTGTTCACATCTATTGTGAACCGAGTTCGCTTAACAAACCGGTTAACGGTATTTAATGAAAATTCCGATTTTAAAAACATGTGTACACTATCGCCATCTACTACTAATTCGAATTGTATGGAAAGAAGTGTACAACAAACCGATACTCGACTCGGATATTGGGCGAAACAAATAATTTTCCATTAATCCATACCATTCCGATTACTTTTGCGACAGACTTTTTCTTATACTTATACTTTGTTATGTGCCCATTTAAATTAACATAATTAAAAAAATTTAATTTTATTTATTAATTAATTAAATTTTTATCTTATATCTTATATTTACAGTGAAAATCATTTAGAACAAATTGTAAATTATTCTGAAAGTGTTCAAGAAAAAGAAAGAAAATTAAATGAAATGATTTTACAATTACAAATGTTTCGAGAACATTTATTGAATCAGGTAAGTGTTATTATTATTATTATTATTATTATTATTTTGAATAGTTATTTTAATTTTCTTTTACCATCCCTCTCCACACACCCACACACACACACACACTCATTTAATATATTGTTTCAATATATTAAATATTATATCTCTGTATAATGTGATATTGGCCAGGGTGATATGTTTTTAAATAAACAAATAAGCGTTAAGATATTGAAATAATAAAACGATGTATAATATTACATAAAGTTCATAAAAGCTTTCGCAACACAAAATTTCGGAGCACACACATATTTTGTACATTTAAATCCATTTTACACATCTTAATAAAAATAGTCGTTGTAAATATACAATATATAAATTGGGAAGAGGCGACGACATACGCCTGAAAAATTGTTGATTTAATTCACACAACATCTTATACTTAACATCATACATGCACATAAATTAAATATGATATTCAAGAATATATTGTATATAATAAGATAAAATATCTATGGAAGAACACATAAACACACTTAACCGACACACATCATTGGTATTATTATAACTCCAATGTAAAATAAAATGTTTTCCGTTTTTGTTGTAGTTGTGTGTGTGTGTGTGTGTGTGTGTACACAACTTAAATGTATTTCACCTGTATTATTATTATTATTATTATTATTTGTTATTATTAATGGCATTCACATTTAATATATATATATGAAAATTTAATTTGGGTGAGGGAGTACATAAGATTTTGAATTAAATTTACCTTTTATCATCATTATCATTATCATAACTCATGTCGGATGTTACGCTAAAGAAAAAATTATGATTTTGTGAATGCGTATAAATATATGTAAAAATATATTCAATTCAAACCGATTTAAGTTGATAAATTACTATGCACAGGAAAGTATCTATAGTTAAAATTTGTATTTGTACCAAATTCATCCATTAATTGGTTTTTTTTTTTTTTTGTTGTAAATTATCGAAAGATAAAAAAAAAAAATATGTATTTTCCTAAATTCTGTGCACCACCGATTTTAACAATTTACAATTTACTAATTGTTTTTATTGTATATATATTGTTCGAAAAAATTTTCTTACAATAAATAAATATAAACCACCCACAAAAATGAATCCGTTTTATTTTTATCCTTGTCTTTTTCTATACCAATACCATCAATACAAAAACAATCATTTAACATTAACAACACACGGGTGGGTAGCAGCACAAGCATATGCTTTTATTCTGTAAAATTATTTCAATTATTTTAAATCCTAAATTATTGTTAACTTCTGCATATATATATGGAGATGGAAGAATAACTACTACTACTACTACTACTACTACTACTACAACTACTACTACTACTACTATCATATCTATCACTGAAACAACCTATAAATAATTTTGAAAATCAGACAAATAATTTAAAAATTTTAAAAGAAAGAAAAGAAAATTGGAAAACAAGGTTTTGAGGAAACTACAATATATATATAAAGAAACTATTAGTGTGCAAGTATAGATAATAATGAATCGGAAAAAATAAAATATAATAGCAACAACAACAACAACAAAAACAAGGATCATCCAGACATATAAAGGATACACACAAAAAATATAGTAAATTTTCGAAATAATATTATTTTACGGGATTTTCTTTCTTCTTTTACACTGATGTATGTGTGTGTTGTTTGTAATAATAATAATAATAATAATAATAATAGAGACATCCACCTCCTGCTAACTGTAAATATCATATACAACAACAAAACGATATTTATATATAGCACAATCCTTTTTTTATTATTATTATTATTATTATCTGCTTTAGTTTTTTGTGTTGTTGTTGTTGTTGTTGTTGTTGTTGTTGGTGTACACTTTATATCGTGAGATAGATGATATAAAGAGAAAATTTTCCAAAAAGGATATATAGTAGTTTTTCCTGCAAATGATGAATTTTCAGTTGTATTGTATTTTATCATATGAAATTGCATACATAGAATAGAGCATCCCATTTCTTGTGTTATATATATTTATATATATATATATATAGCTATGTGTATGCATGTGTGTGTGTGTATGTGTCTGCGTCTGGATCTCTGTCGAACATTATATGTGTCTGTCTTTTTGTAAATACATCATTATTTCTATATATATATTTATATATATATAATTCGCTGAAGAAAAGGATTGGATAGAGTATTATATAACAAAAACCGGATAACTTTGCTGTATATATATATCCTATCCATCCGTATTATAAAGCATTATACCGCATTAACGTATCACATGGCACTAACTCTATCCATACGATACGAATATATATATAAATTGAAAATAATTTTACACAATAATTATTTATTTACATATCGTATTTAGATGTGCAACAAAAAAAGACATTATTATATTTTCTATTTTATGATGCGCCGCGCGATACATGTGAATTGGATGAACACATGAATTGAATTTAAATTTTTGTATAAAATAATATATATAATTTTATTAATATTATGTGAAAGAAAAATAATATATATGTGTTTTTTTTTTTTTCATTTTTACATTTTTTTTTTTTTTAAAAGGCGGAGCTTTTTCAAAACAAAACAAAAAAAAAAAACCTATTGGTTTATAATAATATAGTTTTGTTCTTATACTTTGTGTGTTTTTTTTTTGTATAAATATATAACACATAAAAATATATAGAACATATTAGTTTTTTTTGACAAACAAAATCAATCAATACAGAGCAAAAACCGCATAGTTTTAAGGATATATGGAAAAAAAAAAACCCTGCCACCTACACGCCAATTGAATCGATATATAAAGATTGTTTTACATTCGATTATCACCCAGCCAACTTTTACGGAGCGCTATATACATCTTGAGTCGCCTTAAATTTAAATTTAAACTCCATACCGAAAGAGTTATGTGAAAATTTTCATTCCAACCCGGACATTATCAGATGTACCGGTGTCAAGTGAGCGTCAAAATACAAATGTTTCGATAAGGAACATTTATTGTGAACGAGCCTTAATTGTTTTTTTTTTGTTTAGTTGCTATGACTTCTGTCAAACATATTACATCAAATCATTGTACAAACAACATCATAATATTTTCATCGTGTTAAAAATGTTGAATCTTTTACCAGAAAATGCGATGATTTGCGGAAATTGCATTAAATTTTTGTTTTCATTTGAAAACAAGTGCTGCAGAGTCGCATCGAATGTTTATCGAGGCATATCAAGTGATCATGATGCTCTATCAGCAGAAGCAACATACAAACGAATGGTTTCAACGGTTCAGAGATAATGATTTTGATGGGAGAAATAATGAACGTGGAGCAGAACCACCAAAAAAGTTTGAGGTTGAAGATGACACTTTAAAATCAAAAGCAAATGGCAGAAATGTTAAATGTAGCAACACCAAAAAACCGGGCGAAATTGTTAATGCTAATCGCTATCGACAACAAATGATCAATTTGAACCATGCATTTATTGAAACCGACGACCAGAATGGGTCAGAAGACACGGCAAGGTAATTTTGTTCTATGCACAATGCACCAAAAGCGCTATCGACAACAAACGATCAATTTGAACCATGCATTTATTGAAACCGACGACCAGAATGGGTCAGAAGACACGGCAAGGTAATTTTGTTCCATGCACAATGCACCTGCACACAAAGCAAAATCGGTTCAGGATAGAATAAAAAGTACTTGGCTGGGACTTGCTACCCTACCCCACCCGCCGCCTTATTCCTTAGACTTGGTTCCTTGCGACTGCCATTTGTTTTCATCGATGGGACACGCATTGGCTCTGACCAGCACTTCGATTCCTACGAAGAACTCGAAAATTGGGTGTCTGATTGGTTCTCCTCAAAAGACGAACAATTCTATTGGCTTGATATCCCCAACAAATTGCCAGAAAGATGATCAAAATGTATGTGGAAAGCAATGGCCAATATTTTGAATAAAATATTTTTTACTTTCCCATTTAAAATTAGTGTTTTATTTTCACAAAAAAAACGCTCATTTGATACCGGTACACATGATATATTATAGTATCAACAAGAAATTACACAAACTTAAAATTTTCCTATGCATTATTACACAATATTTTCCATGTTATTAGAATAACAAAAAAACCAAAAAAAATTATCTTTTCTGCAAACATGCGACAATCAATTGGTGAATTGTTATATTTAAACGCATCATCGTGTGAAACAATTTTTGAAGAATCGACTATATAAATAAAACGTTAGCGATTAGGGGACGGCAATGATTTTATCTATATTAAATTTAAATATTGTAGTTATATAATTTTGTTTTGTACAACCAACTATTAAAATTTGTTACATACATTTTAAATGACAATCAACAAAATTTATTCATTTTATACCACAAAAAAAAAAAAAAAAAAACAAAGAAGAGATAACACGACAGCTCCCACATCACCACATCATCACTATCCCGTACACATATATACAATACATTTGATTAATTCACATAATATTACATTAATTTTTTTCCAATATCATCTCACACAACAACAACAACAACAACAACAACAACGTTTTGTATTCTCCTCCTTCCTCCATATCGATATCTGCTGTTGGATGTAAATTTTTACAATTGCCTTTTATGAAATTATAAATTATTTATAACAATAAATAATGGATGGCAAAAAATAATACATGACATAACATGACATCGCTATAGATACACACACACACACACACACACACACAATCAACGTATGTTTAAAAATATGGGAAAAAAAAAAATTGATGTTTATTTTAAGTGACTTGCAACATTTTAATCAAACAAATCCGATTTGATTTTCTTTTATATTTTCATGTTCCAGTGTAAGCTTTTCTAAAAAAAAAAAAGTCCTTGCTTTTGTATGTATAAACGGTATCTATTTCATATATGTCATTTTATATCCTTTTATACTTTTATTACTGTCTGTGTGTGTGTGGGTGTGTGTGTGATGTGAATGACTTAACAAAATTTCGCTACATATTTTTTTTATAGTAATAAAAAATTAATGTTTATTTTATAAAATACACAAACACTTTATTTTGTATCGCATTTATTATATCATTGATTGACTAACGATACACTGATTGTGAAGATGGGGCGCACAGCGGTTATGTGATTGAGTATTATAAATTTTTGCATTAATAAGGGAACCACCTGAGGTGTCATACTTCGAATCCAATGAAATTTTGGTACAATTAGAATTCATTGACATAATAAACACCAAATATCCTTTTCTTAAATGATTTAAAAATTGCTATTGTATTTCATAGTTTGGTGTGGAATCGGATCTCTAACGGTAATTCAACTATTTAATATCCTTAATAAATGTTGAATTGTGTTTTTTTGGTGGTCACACAGTTAACTTTCTACTTGTCTCAACTCAAAACTATAATATTTACTCTTAAAAGATTTAAAGATTTATAGATTTTTGCGAAATGTCGGAATGTCGTGTGAAATTGATTGTTTCACCATAATGTAATAAAAAAAAACAAGAAGTTAATTTAAATAATTTTCTCGCCAATTATCTGTCTCCGTGTCCCTCTCTCACCTAAACCTAATCCGCTAATCCAAAAAAAAAAAAATAAAAACCCACAAATTCTAATGCTATGAATCAACCAAAATAGTGACACATTTTATTTTTTATTTTGTCTTCAAATTGTTTATTTAAAATATAAATAATACCAACAAATATTTTCTTATAATAAAAAAAAAAAACCAATTCTATACTCAATAAAAAATAAAATAAATATATTAGAAAAAAAAAACAGATCTTTATTAACCCATCAAACAAAAAACAGAGACAATTGTTATTATTGGAGACATTATTTAAAACAGTATAATTATAATAAAATTTATATATTTTCAAATATAAATTACGATTTTACGCGTAAATTGATTTGGAAATTAATGTGCTGGTCGCATTAGTAAAACAGACAAAAAAATTAAAAAAAAACATGTTCCTCCAATTGAAAATCAGTTGGATGGCACAAAGGCAAAAGAATTAATTAACTATTAAATTTTAAAACCATAAATTAATGAATTGTTGATCCCATTAGTATTGTGATTAGTTAAAAAAGTTACCGTAGGGATAACATCGTAAATTTTTTCTTGTAGTTCTTATCGTCCTAAAAAAAAGTTTGCGACCTTGATGTTAGATTAAGAAACCATTTAAATGTAGAAGTTTAAAAATTTTAGGTTTGTTCGACCTTTAAATTCTTACATGAGTTCAAACAAAACAAAAATGAGGCGGGCCCACCATAATTACGAAACTAAACCAAATATACTTTCTTTTAAAATTTCGACACTGCGCAAAAGTTTAAAAATAAAGACGTCTTTTATTTAAACAAACAAAAAATAAATCTATGTTAGAACAATTATATGTTTTGTGATGGGAAACAGCAGGCAATAAGAACAATAAAAATAACAACAGAAACAATTAATTTTTTTTCCATTTTTACATGTACACGATACACCAGTTAGAGAAGAAGAAAATGAGTGCGCGTCGAGAAGAATTGTTGGTGTTGTACTGCGTATTTGTTATTATCTTCTGGTTTTTTTTTCTTATTTTTTTTTTTTGTTAAAAACCAGATGTGACTTAAAAATTGGGAATTGAAAGATTAATTTTCTTTATAAAATTATTTATTCATTATATTTTTTCTTTATTTTTATACTCTGCTGTCGCGGCTCTGGGTGTTTGTTTCTCAATAGTTGTTATTGTAAATAAATATTATTGTTTTTATTTTTATATCTGTTTGAAATTTTACGGTGTTTGTTGCTGCCGTACGCTTTGCCCTTAATTTTATAATTTGTCAATTTTTATTATATTTTATGCACAAATCATTTACTTTTCCCCCATATTACAATTGTATTATCAATATTCATAAATCACTATTGTTGGACACACTTTAATTGTTCCCATATCCCAAAATCGGGCCGTTTAAAGTTACATAAAATTAAAAAAAATTCAAACGATCTTCCCACTACATAATAATAGTCCCACAACAATAGTTAGTATAATTCACCAAAAAAAATTTTAACTGTTTGAATGAATGTTTGACATTATAATAGGAGCCAGCATTTATTTACATCTATATTTATGTATGTGTGGCGGCCAATTTGGAATTTACATGACTTCATGATGACATAATATTATCGAAAAATGCCAATTCACCCATTTCAATGGATCAAAAACCAATGAGCAGCACCATTAAAGTACAGTAAAGGAAAAATATATATATCAATAAATATTCGTTTTCTAAAAATAAAAGAACTATGAACATGTTTATGTAATACAAAAGTATATTTATATGTTTATGTGTTATGTAACAGACATCCGTTGTCAATATCCTTTTCATAAATTTCGTCCTTTTAATGTGTTTTTTTTTTTGTTGACTTTTTTTCATTTGAATTTATTTACCATTTCTGCATATAATAGAAAAGTGAAACAAAATAAATCGTTCGTATACCAATGTCGTTTGTCAGAGACGTGGGGGTAGGTAAATGTGTATATAAATATAAAAATTAAGAGATATAATATAAGAACAGGATTTACACACAAAATCATCTGCTGTTACATATGTCAAATGTGATTTGGATGCATTAAGATGAAAATTAAATATTGTATGTAGATGAAATTTTTAACGAATTTTGGTGTTACACATTAACTTTAGAATATCATTTAATAATAATTACATATAAAATAAGTCGTTGTTTCGATAGCAGCCGCCACACTATTTTCAATATAATATTATTGATGCGTATTTATTTGTTTCATTATTTGTAAGACTAATGTCACTTAAAAAAACACAAATAAAATAACTCTGACTAAAATACAACACAAATGTACCATAATTTATGTATCAAATACATTTTTGTGTATTACATAAATTAGCGAACGAAAACAATGAAATGACTATGTGTATTTATATTTTCATATATGAGATTTATATGTTTTGATAGGAAACAATTTGTCTCGCACAATGCAAATAGAAAGAAATACATATTTTATTGTGAATTTCTTAATTTTATATAATAAATAAAATATACAAAATCGTTATTTCGTATATGCTTTTACCGAATTCTTTTGTTTTTGTACAGGGTGGCCACGGTGGCAGAGTTATCCTTTAAGGATCCTGTGTTTTTTTTTTTTTAATTTTATTCAGCCGCACACATTCTCTCCAATCAGGACTCTCAGCTTGATGTGCTTTTTCATAAAATAAATCTATAGCTGCGATGTATAGCGTATAGCGTTTTACAGAGAAAATAAAAAAATAATATGTTATTTGTTTGGGTGGTATCTCAAAAACAGAAAAATTCCAACTAAGCACCGCAACGTCAATACAAAATATGAGTCGAAATTTTATTGATAAATATTTATGATAAAAATTGAAAGAAATAATATCGCCTTAAAAATATTGACTATTTAAAATAATTTAATATTTTTATTAAACAAATTTAAAAACATTATTTAAGCTTTAATTGGAAAAAAAAATTGGTAGCATACCGTCGAAATATGACGGTGGATGGATTTGGTGTGATAACCAACGTTACGTTACGACATTGACTATTCACTTACATGAAATTGGTTTGTTTCATACGAAAATACAACGTCGCTTTTATGTTGCACCGCCGACTATACATTTTAAAATTACCATCCGACTACAATTTGTATATATTTCGACATCAGATTATGTACAAAATAGGTTAAAGTGAAAATTAGTTAGTAAATTGTGGTAACACTGTTCTGGTTGATAAAACCCACCCTGTGTACCGCATATATTTTATGTATATGGGTAAAATGAAATGTAAATATAAAAGAATATATATTGATTTATAAATTCTTTTATTATAACAATTGCTATTTAAATTTTCTAAAGATAACATTCATCAATCCTTTGTCGTCGTCTAATGTATTTATTTATTTTTTGTTTTTGCTTTGCTTTCTTATCCATAACGCCGTCGATAATTATATGTACAAAACGTATATATCCGGATTCGGAAGTTATTAATAAAATATATAGCAGAATTTTATAGTATTATATTGAGCCAAAAAAAACTATATATTCTTTTTTTGTCCTTATCCTCTCTTATAACTTGATGTTTTTTTGTTCACAGTAAATTACACTGACAAATAAATAATAATCTCATTATCTTAAATACCTTAATATAATTATTACCTACTACTTTCAATTCACCTGCACATTGTATGCCATTGATATATAATATAATATAAATAGTAATAAGCGGTAGTCAATCAAATCTATCTCACCCACACCATCTCTATTATCGTATTATAATACCTAATCGAACATTTACCATACCAAACATAAATTAATAATCATTATTTGAACTTGTATTTTATGTTGGTATGTATTTCGTTTAATATAATGATAAAATTGTAGCCACCGCAAATATACACAATTGCTAATAAATGTTTTTTGTATATAATACAATTTAAAATGACTATATATAAATTTATTAGTATATTCATCCATCTATCCATCTATCCATCCATCCATCCATCCATCCATCTATCTATCTATCCATCCATCATCCATCCGCATTCATCAAATTATATATAAATATAGAAATTATAATCCTACTATATTTTATGTCTTATTAATGAGATATATACAATATTTATTTTAAGTATTCTTTTCGCACAAAATTACATTTCACATTATAATAATATATATAAATAAATATGCATCCATTATTTATGGACCATTTAACCCCATCACACAAAAAATATCCTACATAATGAGAGGAGAATTTATTATTGAAAAATAAAATAAAAAAAAAACACACACAGATTAAATAAAGGAAAAGGATAAAGACATATAGACCTCATCAGAGATTGGGGTTGGATATACACAGACACACACACACACACACATATATATACCATAGATAGATAGATAAAGGTTATGTTTTATGTTTATGCATTACACTACATTATACAATAGACGTACATACATTAAAAATATGTTTATGACAACAATGAATTATTAAAAATATTTAGAAGACAATTATCATAATAATATTTAATAATAAATAATAATTACATTGTAACCTATAATTATTATGACACAATTTCATGCTGTTTTTAAAATTTGGAAAATATTATTTCAAAAAAATAACATGTAACGAGTTATTGTTCTACTGTTAATGCTGCTCCTGCCGTACAACAACAACAACAACAACAAGAAGTCAAAAATTGGACACATCTTGTTGTTTTGTATTGTGTGTTATACATTTATTTGTTATTGTTTTGTGTTCATGGTGGCTCGAGATGCTGAATGGGGGGGCCTGTTGTATGATGTACCAGGTATAGGAGTATAAAGTGAGCCGCTGCCAATAAATAGCTGTACTTATATTAGTAATTGTGAAAGAGCCTTAATACGATGTTTTTTTTATTGTTTTGACATCTGTCAACAACATTCAGAGTGTGGTAAATTCCATTTGTAATACAACAACATAAAATTTTATCGTGTTAAAAATGTCTAATTTTGTGCCTTCAACAAACGATTTGCGGGTATCATTAGTTTTTTGTTATTATTTAAAGAAAAACACAGGTGAATCTCAACGATTGCTTGTAGAAGATTTTGGTGATCATGCTCTCTATTATTAGCGACATGCAAAAGATTGTTTTTCAACAATTTAGAGACAAAGATTTTGATTTGAGAACATGATAATGCACCAGCACCTTCGGGCTACCATTTGTTTTCATCGATGGGATATGCTTTGAAAGAACAGCACTTCAAAACATCTGAAGAAGTTGAAAATTGGCTATCTGAATGGTTTTCGTCCAAAGCAACACCATTTTTTCGACGTGGTATACGAAAATTGCCTGAAAGGTGGTTAAAGTGTGTAGAAAGTGCGATGGAAGTTATTTTGAATAAAATATTTTTGATTTTTCTATTCTAAATAATGTGTTTTTCTTCCTTCCTTAAAATAGGCTCATTTCATACTCCTTTGCCTGGTATGTTATAAAAGCAAGCAAAAAAAAACGCACTATTATGAAAAATAATAATAAAGGGATCATCCCTAAAACTAACTCATTTTTTACACATCAACTATACGCAATATATAGGAGCACAGCATTGTGTACAAATAAAATATTATTAACCCTATTTAATTCAATTTTCTCTTATACATTTGATCAATGCCATCGTATACACTAAAATATACCTTTATTAAACTCTATATTTATTTATTGTACAAGTTATCATAGATTTGCGCGATGCTGTGCCCTCGCACATATTTTACTGTTGAATATGTTTACAATATGCGAATTGTATTGAACAAGGGATAGTTTTTATTTATATTATTTTTTTTTTGATGCACACACAAATGACAGGAAATAATATTTTAACATATAGATTAAAGCAATAATAATAATATAGAAAATTTCTTGGTTGATTCAATTAACCCAAAAAAAAAATAAATAATAATATGGCCATCATAAGTCTTGTGTAACATATTGTGTGAAAAATCAAGGGCAAAGGAGTATACCAATCAATATTATTAATTATATTAGAATAAATACAAATTTAAATACATGTAGTTGTTGTTGGTTGTATACTAATTAATGGTATATTCTTTTGGACTGTCTCGTACATGTACCAACACTACCAACTTATCAAAATTTATATTCTTTTGGAATGTATCAACACACAGTTACGATTATTTGGACTTTTTTTTTTTTCTTTCTCTCTCAATCGCCGAACTGACTGATCACTTTTAGATTCTTCCAACCAAAGTACCGCCGATACAATCATAAAAAATTTAAATTTATCTTTAAAAATACATATGAAACACGCTGTTATAAACATAATATACATAACTTTATAAATGGTAATCGTATATTAAAAAATTATGGCTTAAATTAAAGATGAAGAATTTTTCCATCGACTTTATTTAAAGTAATTTTTCAAAAAAAATGCTCCCAAAAAAGTTATAAGCATAAATTTCAATTTTTTTTTATAAAAATTTCTCAAAATTTGATAATTTTGATACACCCTGTGACCAAATCCAATTAATTTTTTTTTTTTGTGAAATGAAACACACTTTAAATAGCTATTATTTTTAAGTCAAAAATTGTTGTGGTACTTTGGGAGGATCAAAAGTTATAGATTTTTATAAAATGTAATGTTTTGTAGTCGTTCGGAGGGATTAAACGTAAAATTGGGAAAAAAAAAAATTAACTTTGTTCTTTACTTTGGTGAGTACTACAACCTGGATTCATTGAATTCGGAGTACGACATCGCAGGTCATTACCTTTTGCACTGAAAAAATGACAATACAATGGAAAAACATTGTTTTTTAATTTTGAGAACAGAAAATAATCACATGGTGTTAGATCTGCAGCGATAGTCCGAATCTTGAGCCATACACAATCCATCACCACAATATTTTTCGCAACAATTTTCTAACTCTCCCCACACATTTATTTCTATATTTTCATATTTATTCCATTGCTTTTTTACGACGCATTAAAACTACTCAAATTTTTACTTCCATGTTATCGGGCCATTAACCCTTTGGACCTATTTTATGACCATATAGACTACGCACAGGCATACATCACTGTTATATATATATAATTATATATATATATATATGTTAAAAAGAATACATTCGTATAAAATCAAATTACCAGCACCCTAGGATTCAACACTGGTACATCATTATTGCCTCCTCCGTGTTATATCCGTCCGCACAACTGTATTTATGGTATATATAAATATTGAATAGAGAAAGCCCCGAAAATTGTATTACACACACACAAATGGAAAACAAAAATTAAAATGAATGGGAAATAAAATATAATGGATAAAAGGTAAAATTACATTTTAGACAAAACGAAATTTCCAAATCCCATATATAAAAATCAACATTCAAAAATATTTGGTATATAAAAATAAAGTAAATAAATAAAATAATAGACAATACACACATAGAACACATCCACACAATATTTATAGATAAAAAGCATACACACACACAATGTGAAGGAAAAATATATGAATACCGGGAAAATACATTTCCTTTTCGATTATTTAATTTTAATAAATTAATTTTCAATTTTATGTATTACGTCGTTGTGTATTTTTATTTTTTATGGCGTCCTTATTTATATGGCGGTTCGTTTTCGTTATAATAAAATAAATAATAAAATAAAAACCCAGAAAAAAGTAGGATTATTTTTCAAAATAAATAAATGCTAAAATATGACACATGTAAAACAAAACACGGTCGTGTGGTATTGGACAGAAAACATTATTCAAATTCCAATTAACCTCATTAACAATCAATTACATTTATATTAAGATATCGAATTATAATAATATTTATAAATTTATATGGATTAATTTTTTATCACAAATCATAATGTGTGTGTGTGTGTGTGTGTTTGTATTGAATTAAATTGTAAAAAATTGTTTAGATAAATATATAAGTAAGTAAGAGTAATTTTCCTATATATATATATATTACAACAGTATGTATAAAATACACATGTAATTATAAATTACACACGAATGAATGTATATATTTATATTTATTTATTTATATCAACAAAAATCCGACATAAGATCTACTTCCAGTTTTTTTTTTTCTTTTAATTTTATCGTGTACCATTCATTGCCTATACAGGGTGTGCCAAATTTCAACGGCAATACAAAAACACTAGGTTCTCTGGGTCAGTTTTGGGTCGAAACTATTCCGATTTGACTTCGGTACGAAGTTTCACGCAATAAACGAAATTTTCAATTTTTTTGATACACTATTAACATCCGCATACCGAAATCTTTAATTTGACGTTAAGTATAAGACAATTCGGACATGTGGTGGTTATCCAGATACTTACAGGAATGTTATCACAATTAGCTTAACATCATTTTTCTTTTTGAAACTTTGTTCAAGCATAAGTCGAAAAATCATATTGATAAATTTTCTTCTTAAAAACTTACCACATTCATAAGATAGATTGGCTGGGGTGAGCCCATAAGATGGTCGCCACATTCTCCAGACTTAAATCCATTGGATTTCTATTTATGGCGTTGCCTTAAAGAAAAAGTCTATGCCACTGTTATTAATTCAAGTGAAAAGTTAATTCAGCGTATTGAAGACTGTACTGTTAAGACCTTCGCCACAAGCAACAGCAAACACTTATAGATTGATTCGGTCTATTGAAAAGCATTGTTGTCTATGTATATCTATGTGTGAATGCATAAGAGTGTGTGGAATCAGATATCTGTCACGTCAATATTATTGGTTCTGGAAAAAAAAAGATAAAATTTTTCCATAACAAAAATTAATTTTATGACATGACATCGTTGTAGTTATTTTTGAATATCTTTGGAACCAGTTGAGACCCATTGCAACGCTATAGCTTAAACGAAAGCTTATGAATGTGGCAAGTTTTTAAATGTATACAGAAAAAAATTTTTCATTATAATTTTTCGACTTATGTTATGTTGAACAAACTTTCAAAACAGAAAAATGACGTTAAGTTAACATTTCTGTAAGTATCTGGATGACCACCATATGTCCGTATTGCCTTATGGTTAACGTTAAATTCAAGATCTCGGTATGCGGATGTTAATAGTTTATCAAAAATTTAAAATCAGTTAATTAGTTATTGAGACATTGATCCTAGTTGCGGTGCAAAACATGATCTGTTTGAAAATTTCGTTATTTGCGTGTAACTTCGTACCAAAGTCGAATCGGCCAAAATCTTATATAATATTTTCGACGCAAAATGACCCAGAGAACATAATTTTTTTGTATTACAGTCGAAATTTGACACACCCTGTATATAGTATATGTAATAAAAAATACATAATATATGCATTAATTTTCTTTCACATATACATTTTCTTAACGATCCGTACTTATACGGCTATATATATTGTATATAAACAAAAAATGAGTCTACAGCTTGTGTGCCAGCGCAGATTATACGTCGCGTATATATATATATATATGTTCTTTTAAAAACAATAATAATTACAAAATCTCATAAAAAAAATACATCTAAGTATACATTAACATAATATGAACAGAGTTTATAAGAAGTAATATATATTTGTTTATTTATTTAAAATAATATTTTTTTTTTATAATGTAATTCACTGATGGGCATAGAGTGTATGAAATATATAAATATATATACAAATATCAGCGACGGCTGCTCGTTAAACAACATTGTACAATGATGATGATGATGATGATGACAAGGTCGAATTAATGCCGGCACATAGACCAATAAGGAAGTTGCCTCTCCTGTGACTTAATCCTCAAATTATCTGCTTTCAAATCTGTTTGCAAATTGCACCACAGATATTTCTTATACATAATTCATTCATTGTGATTGATAGACTCAAAAATTTGTACTGTAAACATGTAAATTTATTTTAAATAATTTCTAAACCAATGTGGCATCGATTTTAATAATGTAATCGTTGATGAACGAGTAAGATAAAAAATTTTTAATTATTTCTCAGAAGCCGCTACTGATATACCTAAAGATATATATTATATTATATAAAGACTTAAGTTTTATTTTTACAAATGATATTATTATTATTATTATTATGTGTGTATGTGTGTGTGTGTACAAATGCATTTTTTAAATATTGTTTGATTATTCACATGGATGAGAGAATTTCAATTTGTATGTGTCTTTTTTATATTTTTTGTATTATAAAAATAAACAAATTATAGAGAGGCAAAAAGAACAATAAATTTATTTGTGTAATGTATATTTTGGAAATATACGTAATATAACAATACAATATTATACAGAGTGCCCGACAATAAAGTGCTACTAACTATCATACACTATTAATGTTGTACATATGGATGATACAACTAAGTGATTTGTTGTAAAGTGCACTTTATAGCTATAGCCTGACGACATATTTTAAATGTGACACCACAAAATTTTTCATATACTTTAAGTCGTTGCAGTAGCAGTTGAATAGTTTTGAATTTTTGTAATTTTTTCTATTATTATATAATCGGAACGGCGTTGACAAAACGACATTGCAACGTCCGAGCCCTAAAAACATAAGCATAAGAAAACCTTTCGTTGTGACGACGACATGTATTCGATAATTTTATCAATTGTTTACACATGCGCGTATATATATATATACATAAGCACACAAAACTTATAATAATATACAAAAATAATAATAATAATAATATAACTTCCCAACTCATAAATACAGAAAAAATACAGAAAAATCACAAAAAAACACAAAAACAAACAAAACACTATTATTTGTATTATTGTATTTAGTTAAGATTTTTCTGTTTTGAAAATGTAAAATGAGAACATAAGAAAAGATGAGGCGCAGCCGCAACTAAATCAACAAACAACATTGTTATGTATTGTATAAAAATAGTATATATGCGCACATTGTTTAAGTTAATATTATTATTAACTTTAATTTTCTTTAGTATTTTTATAAACTTAAGTCTTTTTTTCTTCTTATATTTTAAGTCATTGTTTTTAATTAACTTAGTTGTGTTGATAGAGAGTTGATTTTTTTTCATATATGGTATATTATATTGTACATTGTATAAATACACATGCGCATATACATAATATAAAATATGAATACACAATTGTATCGGATACATATCGTAATATAATATACAAAATCACACACATCACACAATTACCGAATATAAAGAAATGGGTATAAATACATAGGGAAAGTGAAACGTTACCTTTTTTTTCCCTTTTTTTTCCCATGAACATTACTCGATTTTACTCGCTTATCGTACGTCGCATCATTAAAATGAATTAATGGTAAAAGTATCACACCATCACCACCATCTCCACACAACTAGACCAGAAACAACGTGTGTATAAATGTAAATGTGTCCTCGATAAATTTGAATTCCGAAAAAAAAAAATAAACTTAAAAACTATATTTGTACATTGTACATTGACTTAAATAGTCCAAATGCGAATATATAATTTCATTAAAAATTTTTGCACAAACTCCATAAAATGTAATTAAATAATATTTTCAAATACCAACAACAACAACAACAACAACAACAACAAAGTGATTGACATTATAATAAAAAAATTATTAATATCATTATTATTATTATTATTATTATTATTATTATTATTATAATTGTCAACTTTCTCTGTCAATATGATTATTTTATGAAACACATGTTTTTTCTTTATATTTTTTTTTTTTTGTAATGAACATAACACACACACACACACACATTTGAAAAAAAAAAACTGGACAAATTATATGTTATGGCTGTGATATTCGTTATTATTTGTGTAATTTTTAATTTAAAATATATTGCAATAAATTCTCCATAATATTGTAATGCTAATAATAATAATTACATAAAATGGAATAATATTAATCCAAAGATGTTGTTGTCGTTTGTGCCGTTGTTGTTGTTGTTGTTGTTGTTGTTAATATTATAATTATTACAATTTTTATTATAGAGAGACTGTTAAATCGTATAAAATAATAACAAAAAATATATCGCACTTTACTATATTTTAACAAGCAAATAATTTAGGTAAAAATATTAAATTATTTATTTTATTATGAAATAAATTATATTAGTTTCCTTTTTTGCCATTATTTTCCCATTTGAGTGCGAACCGTTTCGCAACCAATACTTGTGTCACCGCGAGTTGTGTGTGTGTGTTTGTTTGCAGAATACGGTTCAAAGACCGAATCATATGTGTAACAAATTGTTCATCGTTAAACTGTTAGCGTATAAATAGTGATCCAATTCATCGAGAATGAACTGTAAAACAAAATAATAAATGTTAAAATACAGAGTGAAAAAAAAACAAAACATAAACGCATAAAATTAACATTTAATGTTTTTATTTTATTCATATTTAAATTTTTTTGTGGTCAAGCCAATTAATTATATAAACATATATAGAACAAGTGTGTGTGTGTGTGTGTGTGTGTGTGGGTGAAGCAGTTATATGGCAAAGCATATTTATAATATACACAAGATTATATTTTTAGTGTTTATAAAAATTATATAAACATAATTTTTGTCTTGGGTAATAGCCCAATTTAAAAACAAAATAAAAATGCCTTTATAGGTTTTTCTTATGGTATAATTAAGTTTTTTTTTTTTTCTTCTTCTTCTTTTAATTATATGGCTTTTAAATGTATACACACACAAACACACACACACAAACACACACGATGGTTTGCGGTTTAACACAGTACTTGAATTTATTTATTTTTTAAAATCATACATGTTCTAATATAATATATTTAAAGTTGAATACATAAATACAATAAGAGGATACATTGTCAATTTTGTCCATCTTTGACTATGTCTATGAATTAGAAATCGGAAGGCCACCACAAGTTTATTTATAATTTAGTGTTGCACTGCCACAGAAATGGTTATTCAAAATATAGATATATACAGGGTGTCCAATAGCGGTGCGCATTCCTTCCGGCCAGTGATGGGGGACATAATTCTAAGTCGAAATTACTAAATAACATTTTTCGATTTGGGACTCTGTTTTCGAGATACGACCCTAAGAATTTTTTTCGGTAGTCTCTTCATTAATTGACCAATAACTTCGAAATTAAGGTAAATACAGGAAATTTATAGAAGTCCAAATTTGTAGAGAATTAAATTTTGAATTAAATGGTGTTTTACATTTTTTTTATAACTTGCTTCACTATCAAGTTATTGAACAATTTTTCGATTTGGCTCTCTGTTTTCAAGATACGGAATTTTTCTCGGTAGTCTCATCACTAATGGACCAATAACTTCGAAAGTAAGGTAAATACAGAAAATTTCTAATATACCGAATTTGTAGAGAATTGAATTCTGAATTAAATGGTGTTATACATTTTTTTATAACTTGCTTCAGTTTCAAGTTATTGAACAATATAATTAAAAAATAACTATTTTTTATCAAAAATTTTATACTAAAATGAATTTTATTAAAAATCTAACGACGCAACATATTATTTTTTTGCCAAAAACGTAAAACTAAACTATTTCGCTGCAATTTTGTAAAATATTTTATTTAGCTATGACTAACAATTTAAAAGTTATGAATGTTTGAAAAAGTGGAGGTAATTGTAGAAATAAAAAAATAACAAACTAAAATTACCTCCACTTTTTCAATCATTCATAACTTTTAAATTGTTAGCCATAGCTAAATAAAATATTTTACAAAATTGTAGCTAAATAAATTAGTTTTACTTTTTTGACAAAAAAATTATATGTTGCGCCCATAGATTTTTAACTAAATTCATTTTAGTATGAAATTTTTGAGAAAAAATAATTATTTTTCAATTATATTGTTCAATAGCTTGAAACTGAAGCAAGTTATAAAAAAATTTTATAACACAATTTAATTCAGAATTTAATTCTCTACAAATTTGATCTTATATAAATTTTCTGTATTCAGCTTACTTTCGAAGTTATTGGTCCATTAATGATGAGACTATCGAGAAAAATTCTTAGGGTCGCGTATCTCGAAAACGGAACGCCAAATCAAAAAATATTATTTAGTAATTTCGACTTAGAATTATGTTCCCCATCACCGGCCGGATGGAATGCGCACCGCTAATGGACATCCTGTACAGCAGCATCAACAATGTATACGATAAAATTAAATAATTTATAAAATGTGTTTGTCACTTATCTGATAAAGATGGAAAAAAATTTATGTATTGTATTTAATTGACCACCGAATATTAAAATCGGTGTTAAGAATTTTCTGCAATACTTAATTTATGTTGGCGGCACCACATCCAACAACCAACGAATGCAAAGGAATTACCAAAATTGACAGAATTTTTTTTAACGACACACACAAATTTATAATTCAGGGTATTATGTGTAATCCAGAATTATGTACCCCACTCCCCACCCACGCATAATTATTTCTATGAATTTTGAATAAATTGTGAAACCAATACAAAAAATATATTTACAATGTGAAAATAAACCATTAATCTATCTCCAAATACATGTACACGTCATGTAATTGTATTTTATGTACACAAAAACCACCCCATTATCTGTTTATGTATATCCTTTTTGTGTACAAATACAATACATTAAATAATATGAATAATACGCACATTAGAATTATATATTGTGTTTTTTTTCATGTTATGTTTACACACAAAGTAAATAAATACACGAATATATTATTATTATTATTATTATTATTATTATTATTTGTATTTATTATTATTATTATTATTATCATTATTATTTGTATTAAAATTGGAAAGCTCACTCTTCCCATCTACCTCAAATATATAAAATTTTTACTTTGATCTTTTTTGATTGAATTGGAAAATGTGTGTACGTGTGTGGTTGTGTGTGTGTGTGTGTACATATAATCGTAAATATAAATTAAAATGTGTATGGGTATAATAAACAAAAAAAAAATTAATAAATAAATAAATAAATAAATAAATAAATAAATAAATAATAGCAAATATTAAATACAATAAAATGTAGAGCAAAATGTAGATACGAAAAAAAAAATTATAATAATACAAATAATTCATAATTTTCGATTATTATTATTATAATTTGTATCTATTAAACCGCAGATAATTTTTCCATACCCAATAAATAATGTTTAGCCGGTACGCCGGCAGTAACGTCCAACATAAACTCAAACACAAAACCAGTGTGACGATGGTGTTATCATAATTGACGTAGCAAATTGTATCTGTGCATATGTTTAACCCTCTTGGCAGGACACACCGCCAAAAAGACCGGCTATCAGATTTATTAAATTATCTCATGACTTTCGCCTAGATATTATATTGTCAAATCGCAAAAAAACTTCAATCATATTTTAGTACTTTGGTTTTGTCTAATTTGTGTCGTGCCTATTGTGTTGTGCGTTAATTGATCGCAAAATTTCAATACTTTAAAAGTTTATAAAACAATTTCCGGCCGATAAAGTGAAATATAATAATTATTGGTAGATAGAAAACAGTTTTAATTATTATAAATAAATAAAGATTGTGGATTTAGAAATAAGTTACAGTATCCATAGGCTGTAATTGGCACCCAGCCTAACCCAGCAGGTAGTCCATGAAATGTGAACTTTTATTGATAGTTTTCTTATTCATTTAAATTTGTTTGTCCAGTAATGACTCAAAGAATGGGAAAAAAGTGGACGGATGTGCAACTAGACGGATGAAGAAATCCAACATATGATGGATTCCGTACCTACGCACCCTGAATCTGATGAAAATATTCAGGATCCAGGCGATGTTGCCAATATGGAGAACCCATGCAATCAACCTTCTGCCCAAGTAGTGCAAACTGACCATCGACGTTTGAAAGGAAAACGAGCAAAACACAGTCGGTCACCACCACCTAAAAACCGGATGATAGTGAACCGAATGTTCAGCCAAATAATGGTGGACTGGAAAAAATTAATCCCAAATCTGCTGAATTTGACAAAATCGTTTGGCGGACAAATAAAATTGGCAGCTACATGGAAATGAGATTGTGTTTCAAGAAGCATCAAGTTTATGGGAACGGTTCAAACGCCACATCAGTGCTTTCATAATATAATAAAAAATACGTTGAAATTGATTGCCCATACATTATTCTAGAGTACAACCATCATATTGGGGTGGGGTTGACCTTATGAACGATACCAGCATACGCCCTCAAAAACAAAAAGTGCATCATTGAAATTGTTTTACCATTTCTTAGATTTAACGATGCTTATTTATGTCATAAATGTATTCATGGTATGGAAGACAGTCTCCAAAGTTTCGCGTTGAAATTGCAAATGTTTTATGCAAATATGTGCAAAAATCGAAGCAGAAATCAGTTGGAAGACCTTCAAATCCTAATTCCCTAAAGTGTAAGAAGAAACCCAAATGTTTTGCCTGAAATGTAGGGTAAAAATTTGTGCCTTTCAAATTAAGAATGTTTTCGTTTCCGAAAAAATATCAAGTTTTTGTGGTGACCCATTTATATCATTTGTCTCAAATTTAATATGGAAAAAATAGAAAATATATGTTTCATACGTTTGTTTTGTGATATCCAAGGACACAGAGCAAAAATTGTGTGGCCTAAACTGTCTACTGATTCATTTTGAAATGTAATGTAAATAGAGATTATGAAAAAAAAATTGGAAAAATAATGGCATTTGAATTACGTAATGCGAGTGAAGTGGGAGGACAAAGAAAAATTTAATTAATTAATAATTATTTAAATAAAAAATACCATTCAATTTATATAAAAATATAATTAATTTATCGATGAGAAATAACTTTGGACAAAAATATTGTTTCACATATATTTTCTGGGTTCGTTGGTTTACAAATGATTTATTAAGAGAAAATAAACACATTCATGGGGGATCGCTGTTTTTTTTTTTTGTATAAAACGGCAAGTGAAAGATCATAAATTTTTCAAATTGGGATCGAAATTCTGAAATTATTTACGTATGCTAAAAATTATTATTATTTATATAATCCATTCACACCAATTTATGGTTAATATATTTTTTAATATCAATCATTACAATTTCATCATTTTATTATTAATTAATTTATTATTTGTTTTTCCTATTTATTATTTTTATTGATTTTTTAATATATATAAAATTTTCTCAATTATATAATTTATTTATGCAAATTAAAATACGTAAAATTGTGTACATTAATTATATTTATGGGCAAATTGGTAATATAATTAATTATTTATTTATTTGTTGTTTTGTTATGTCTATAAAAATTTTTAATTACTATATAATTTTTTAACATACATTAACTCAAAAATAAATACTTATTTTGATGTAATAGAGTTTTTGCAATAAAGAACTTTTTGTTTATCGGCCAACAAAAATCCATTTTATTTTCGAAATTTTTTTGAATAAATTGTTAACAAATATTATAGCAATACTCTAAAATTTCTTCCACTGGTTTTCTGGTTTTTTTTTTGTTTTCTATTATTTCAAAAAAATTCCAATCAAAAAAACAATGAATCGATTGATTGTTATATATTTTTGGTACAAAAATGGTTGTTTGTCTGTGTGTTGACACATCAATCTCAATTATCATTTCAATCTTTCATAATTTATAATATTCGACATTATTGATTTTGTATAAAGAAAAAAAAAATGGCAATAACAATTAACTTTTTTGTACAATGAAAATGATTATTATTTTTTTTTTAGAGTATATTTATTTGGAAAAAAAAATAAAATAATAATAATAAATATAAAATCAATGTGTTTTTAAAATTTATTAGTAAGACAAATTATATTGACAGCAATGTGTTAATTAAATATAACATTTACAATTTATTGTTATTGAAATTTTTAAATTCCACATTATAATTATTATAATATTCTTTGCAACGTAAAATTTTCACAAAAACAATAGTCTTTTTTTTTTTTCTTTCCACACCAGTTGTTTGTTTTTTAGTTTTTTATGTCACATTTTTAATAAATAGTAATAAAAAATTTTTTTTTTACTGGGATATGATGAAAGAAGCCAGCAGCAGGTGGATCGGTGTCAAGTGAGCGTCAAATGGAAGACGACGAAAAACTTTGAAGACACCGAATTTCAAGCAATACATATTGGATGAAGATAAATTGAATTTAAATCAATTTTCAAATGAATTGAGTTGAAAGACAGATGGAAAACTGATACAACACTTGCTTGTCAGATGTGAAAGAAAATCAGTTTTGCATCCGATTGTTAGTGGCGATGAAAAATGGATTTATTTTAAAAATTCTAAACGGAAAAAATCATGGGTTAATCGAGGACAACCATCAACATCGACGGCAAAACCAAGAAGACAATGCTGTGTGTCTGTGGTGGGGACGAGAAAGGTGTGGTGTACCATGAGCTCCCAAAAACCTGGTGAAACTGTTAATACTGATCGCTACCGATAACAAATAAATCAATTTGAAGCATAAATTGATCGAAAATGGACCAGAATTGCTCCACGACAATGCACCTGCACACAAAGCAAAAAACCGGTTCAGGATATAATAAAAAGCATGGAGGTGCTACCCTTCTTCACCAGACTTGGCTCCCTCTCCAACTACACTCATTTGATACCCCGGTACACCGGATAATTTCAATTTATTTAAAATATAAATGTGATAACAAATAACTATTCAAATAATTGTTTTGGTTTTACGGTGTGTGTGTGTGTGATCCTTGCTCTTTGAAATTAGTCGAAATTATTAGTCAAAAAGGATAGGCTATAAAATTTCTAAATTAGCAAATAATTCGGGATCACGATCGGAGGAGTAAAAAAAAAGAAGAAAATTTATATTATATCGACACGACACATGCATTTTTTTTAGTAATAAAAATGAATAAACGACTCGAAGCATCTAAAGCAAACAAATAAATGGTTATTTTTTATTTATTTGTTATTATTTTTATTATTATTATTTGATTTTCTTCTATATATTTCTCAAATTGAATTAACGTAGCAGCAGAACATACAGAGAAAAAAAATATATATATAAAAACAACAAACGGATGCTGCAAAAAATATATAGAATGTAATAATAAATGTAATTTAAGAAAATCATTAACACTAAAATGAATTTCCCCTTTATTTTCTACGACGCGTATTCATTTTCTTCTAATCACATTTTCTTTTTACAAATGTATTGCATATATTTATTTTGTATGAATGTATTGGTATGTAAATGGTACTTTGTATATATATATATACAATATATAATTTCAATTCATAAATCTTCATACACACACACACACACCCACACACACACACACACACATATATGTTATGTATAAAATTTAAATTTATCGTTCAGCAGGGTGCGATGGTACTTATATTTTACGACATTCAACTGTTAAATTGCATATATAGATAGACGAGACCAATAAATGTATGGGTCCTTGTGTTACGCTATATAATTAATTAACTTATATCGTATAGATTTTGAGTAATATAATAAATTAAATATGTTTACCATTAACAGTACGATTTTTTTTCTAGTTTAGTTATTGTGTTATACTTATTTCTACTAATTATTGACACAACTCAATCGATGATTGGAAATGTTAACCATCTGTAATCGTATAGTTGTGTACAAAAATTTGCTGACAATCATTTAAAATAAAATGCAATTGACACTCTTATAATACTTATAATATTTATAAAATATTGGTTGTACCTTACCACCGCACACACACACACACACACACACACACACACACACTCATAAATGAAAATTTTATTATATACTTAATTTTATAATACTTAATTTTCTGTGTACTGTGAAAAAATGAAAATATTACAATACGCCGTCATCAGGTTTTGTCACGCTGAGTATATTATTGCAGATCAAAAGGAAAAATAAAAAAAAATGAAAAAATAAGAAAAGAAAATGGGAAATAAAAAAAAAATGGAAAAACGAAAAACAAAAATTACACCAATTTCTTACGTATTGTGTTAAAATTGTATATACTTAAAAAAAATACTGATTTTCCATTTATTAACTTGCGCGCAAACACACAAACACATGCACAAAAATAAATAAATAAGAAATAAAATTCTCTACGTCTTATTCTTCTTCTTCTTCTTCTTCTTCTTCTTGTTCATCTCGTTCATCTCGTTCATCTTATTCTTGATTCTTTTTCTTACAATTTTTTTTTTTATATAAGTTAATAAATAATAATAATAAAATATTGTATAAACTACAAAGAATAATAATAAATTCTAAAAATAAATCAAATGTGTCTATTTTTCGTATAAACACGCGGGATAAACAACTGGAAGTAGTATAATAATATATATTAAAATTGGTTTATTAAAAGAAGTTTGTTGTTGTTGTTGTTGTTGTTGTTGTTGTTGTTGTTGTTTTTTTTATTGAAACGATGAAAATTTTTTTTTCATTTTCATAAAGTAAAAGTGTTTAATTGCGTGCGTGTTACACTGAAAATAAAATAAAATTCCCTAAAAGCAGGAAAATATCCAAAATATCAAAATAGCAAATCATGTGTGGCTATGTACGTCCGAACAAATAGGCTGCTGTTAAAGCCGAAACGCAATATGCGATAAATTTCGTAAATAATTTTTATTCTTCTCGTAGCAGTGAAAAGTTTTACTAATCTTCGAAATTTTTACGCATACATTTACGCAACAAATGTATCTACTTTGCGAACGAATTATATATGTGTTTTGTTAATATATTTCGCAAAAGATATTTTCTCTTATTTAGAAGAACTATTTTGTGGCAACGCAGATATACTAAATATATTGGTAGAAATTTTCTGATTATGTAGCAAAACGTTTTATGCATTCATCAACTCCTCATATAGTTTCGGCCACAATTAGAAAATGTTACTACGCCGCGCAGATGAATCTGTTGTTACGCAAAACTTTATATTTTGATAGAACAGGATTTTTGCTTATTATACGCGTTACAGTTATATATTACTGCCCTCAAATAATATATCTACCCTTTTGTGTGCCAAACTACTATTCATTATGAGATATTTAATTCTAAAATTTTTATAAATTAATAGTTCATTTTCTTTTGAATTGATGAAGTTTAACAATTAATTAATTTAACACAAAATACACAAAGGATTTTTTTTTATAATTTAATAAAACTGATACTCACACATACACACACAACACAATAATTTATTAAAAATATTGAAACTTTATTTATAGGTAAAATCATTAGGGTGTTAAATAATTTTTAAAACAAAATTTTTCTCTATATACGAGTGCAAAACCGAAACTGACTTATTTGAGATACAGCACCTGAATATAATTTATAATTTAATATGTATCAGTAGAATATTTTTGCACTTACAGCAAACACATCTGTGTAGTCGCACAGTGATAACGCAAAACTTAAGCTAATACCGGAGTTGTGTTATTGTAAAAAAAAAATTTAACAAATATTTGAACGAAAAATTAATCTGCTTCTTCTTATTAACTCACAGAAATTATAAATTTATATCGTAAAATATTTACTTATACAGTAGAACACATTTGTGACTACAGCATCGGTTTGTATGGCCGAAAATAAATATTACCGATATAAAGAATATTTTATGGATAACTCAAAATGCATTTTATAAATATTTTCTATAAGCAAGCAAAACTTATTTTACTGTGAATTGTGTGCAGAAATTTTACCGATTCGATTAAGTTTCTGTTTAAACAACAAAATTTCTTTTACCATAACGTTCAGCTAGAACTTTGCGTTATATTGATATCGAATAAAATTTTTTTTTGCTGTGTAGATTTTATAGTATTTTTTTGATTATTATTTTTCCATTTTTTGTGCCAATTACCTATGGCGTTAATTGTATGGCAATTTTATGTGAGGAATACAGTGAGGCTTAAAAAAAAAAAGTGTACATAGTATTATCTGTTTAATTTGATTGAATCTCTAAATAGGAAATCATTAAAAAAAATTCAACGTCATTCAGATGATAATGGGAATAGAGAATTTTTTGAAATGTATGTTTTACTTATCACCATTACTCACAGAATTTACAAATAATTTGTAAAATTATGAGAAATCGTATCGAAATCCTTCCTTCATATAACTGTTATAATAGAAATTCTTCTATCGCTAAACATCTCTAATATCGTAACCGGAAAAAATATATCTATATAAATTAATCTACGTTCATCAAACCAAGTCATTGATTAATGAATTCTATTTAATTTTTTTAATTTTTTTACTCTTACTAATTTATAGTATACATTGATGATGATACAATTTTCATTCGACAAATATTCAACACAATTGTGCAGTGCAATTACACAAAACACATAATCATTTTTATTGAATAAAGAAATTGTTCTATTGTTACACTATAAAAATTCATTCATTCTATTTTGAAACCCCAACAACACATTACAGTCCACCATCAATTTGTGTCCTTATCTCTCTCTCTCTCTCGCACAGGTTCTGTTGGTCTTGTTAAAACTAAACAAAATTTAATATATATAACAAGAAAATTACATTCTAAAGTGCATTGTAATAATAATAATAATAATAATAATAATAATACTAATAATAATAATTATTATTATTACAAATTATAAATAATTATATATGAATGAAAATGGGTTTTTTCTTTTGTTTTATAATATATGTCATAACAATAATAGAATTTTCAAAATGTGTCTTTTTCACAATTTTATGAACGAAAAGTGTATATAGTTTTGAAATAAATATACGACAATATAAATTAAGCACGCGATCCTAACACATATATTTATATATTTATAATATAACGATCAAAATCACAATATATATATGTGTATGTGTGTATGTGTGATGTGTATGTGTATGTATATACGCACGGTGTGTGTACACACGACGATAATTAATGATCATCGCACGGTGATGTGATATGATGACGATGATGACTATGGTGAAGTATTTAAAACAACAAAAGGGAAAAATATATCATAAAAGAGAAAAAAATATGCGACTATTTTCAGATTTTCATTATGTACAACATACCGGAAATGTTCAAAATGAATAAATATATAATTATATATAAATAAACTACTCCTCGCTCTCCTATAACTAAAATTTTATAATAAAATTAAATGAAAAATATGCAATTTGTCGTTGTCGTCGTCGTCGTCGTCGTCGTCATCGTCATCGTCTCATCATTTGCCTTTTATTTATAAATTTATTATTATTATTATTATTATTATGAAACTATCAATGAATTCCAAATTAACAGATACAAACCACCCAATTAATATCATTAAATTTATAAATATATTGTTCTCCAAAAATATTCTATACATTATTATCTTTTGGTAGCCGCACAACCACCACAACAACCACCACCACAACAACCACCACAACCACCACCACCACCACCACCACCACCACCACCACCACCCTCACCACCACCATACACACAGAAAAAAAATCTATCTATTTATCTTCAAAAAAAAAAAATTATTATATAAATTTGAATTCGTTTTTAATCCACCTACACCTTCACTCCTCTACCTCGACATCATAAATACCTTTACTACTAAAAATAATATAACAAAACAAAATGTTGATCAAAAAAAAACAAAAAACAACAAAAAAACTAGAAAAAAATACAAAAAATTGAAGAAAGATGAAAGGCACATAGCAAAAGCAAGCAATTATAATTATTATTTTTGTTATTTTATTATTTTTTGAGAGTTGAAAACCGATTATTATTTTAAAATCTATTTTTATCAATGGAAAAAAAAAAAAAAAATCAAAAAACAAAAAAAAAAACCATGTTGAGTGTGTGTGTGTGTGTATGAGTGCTTTTGTGTATCGCTGTGTGTGTGTGATTGTGTGTGGCTGCCTGTCCGTGTATTATTTGTACACATATTATTGCGCGTGTATGTGGGGACTGCACAAAACTATGAATAATTCAAGAATAAATACAATTGGCATTTGTTCAATTTTGAAAATTGAGCAATTAATAATTTATTATTATATTAATTTTTATTGAAATTTATGCGTTGTTGTAATTTTTTTGAAACTTAGATGTTTTCTGGTTTTTTTTTTTATTTTTATTTTAATTTTTTGGCTATATATTTTACTAAATTACAGGTGGAATTTGTTCAATTTGATATTGTTGTCATCTATTTTAGTTTAATTTCACCAATTAAATTCAGTTAAATGTAAACGTATTGGGAAAACCATCAGTCGACCGAAATGATAACAAATTTAATTAATTAAAAAATTCATTGAAAATGGTGGTTTTTTTTTGAATAATTAACACTATAAACTAGAATGAAACTTAGTTTTTGTTGCAGTTAATCTTTGTCTTTGCGTCTTCATGTTCTGATGAATGGGAAAGGTGTTGTGCTAATTGAAACAAGAACTTTCGTTTCGTTGTGCATTTGTATTGTTGTCGTTGCTGTGTAAAGGATCCAAGCATTTGCAGCAGACAAATTTAAAATATTAAAAAATATTTGGACCCGGCTCATCTACAAGAACTCACTTTTATTGTATATTTTCTGACCATCTCAAACTTCAAATTTAAGGCTGTTATAAAATTGAATAGATTTTGGTAACATTTTTTTTTTATTACTTTTATCAATTTTCACAAATTTATGCTTAGAACTTAGAACTGCAACTCTTTTAATTGGTTTGCTCTTATTTTATATATTTATATAAGAATGCAATTCTCTGATTTATCCGGCAGCAGAGTGCAAAAAAACATAAGGCATTTTATCCTTAGTTTTTTTGACTGCTTTAGGTAGTTTTCTTTTGTTTCGTCTAATAGTTCCAACTAGAGTTGTTTTTTTAGACAATAATTTTGTCACAAGTGACATGGTAGTGAAAAAGTTATCGGTCGTAATATTTCTTCCACAGGTTGTATATATGGCTCGACAAATTTCAGAACAATGTGTTCACTGAGATGAGAAGCATTGACGCGGGTCGTTGTTCATCTTTCCCCAAATAAGCAAAAAAAAACCATTCAAAACATATGCTTTTTCCTTAAATTTGGTCACAATTTTCATATTTTTTAACATCGCTCCAATTTTAAATACGATATTCTTTAACAAAAATAATTTTAACGAATGCAGAAATTCCAACAATATCAGCAAGGCGTTTCTAACGTTTCAAACAACATATCTTTGATTTTCTTAACATGTTTATCTGATGACGATAAAGGTGGTATCGGTTCCTCGTCTTCTCTATACACACACACACACACACACAGTAATTTGCAATAAAAATTTAAATCAAAAAATTTCATTAAATTATAACCTTTTTACAAGAAAAAACCATATATATAACTCGGTCGTCGATTTCATGAACTTAATAAAACACCACCCAATCGAAATAATAAGACCGGAAATGAAATTCAGAACCTTAAATCAAAATGTATATAAATAAATTGTATGGTTGGCACAACGAGACACACACACACACAGAGTACACAGAGATGATGATGATGTTGATGATAATAATAATAATAATAATAAAATAACATAATGATGACTAATTTAATGATTATACAGTTGAAGTTTTTGATAAAATTATCATTATAAAATGTGAATAATAATAATAATAATAATAATATTATTTGATGAATGAAAATGTGAAGAACAGAGAATAAAATATGAATGAATAATTGAATACCGGCGAGGAAAATAAAAGACGCTTTTACATATTATAAAATTTTCTTTTCATATACAAACACATATATTTTATGTACGTGTATGCACAATAACGTATATAGAATTCAATAACGCATAACAAGGGAATATTGCAAGGATTTTAAATTCATTTTTCAGTCTACAAACTGGGTGTCCTATATGGAAACGGTTATATATTATAAAAATTGGTACAATTAACTGAAAGCAAGTAATCGACAGTACATCGTGTCAAATAGATGAGCTTTTGCAGATGTCGGCGATATTTTGAGATTGTTTTATATTTTGATGAGTACCGCAGGTGAAATAAATATAAGTTTAAAATGATCGACCGATGGTTCCCTTGTATGCTATTTGCTTGCGTGTAATATATAAATATATGTTCCATTTGACAAAACATTAAACTTTTATTATATTTGAGATTTATATATTGAGTGGAAAATGTTGGGAAATTTTCTTGAAATTACTATAATGTGAATTTTAACATATTAAACTAACAAGGGAACTGCCCGAGGTGTCGTACTCCGAATCCAATGAAATTTTGCCAGATTATAGTACTGACAAAAGTATAGAATAAAGTTAATTTTTGTTTTCCCAAATTTCACTTTTAAGGGAGTAACGATCGATCCGACGGACTACAAAACATAACACTATATAAAAATCTATAACTTTTGATCCCAAAGTGACACATTAATTTTTAAAGTCGGAAATAATAGCTATCTAAAGTGTGCGCTTCATTTCACAAAAAAAATTCTTAAAAATTAATTGGATTTGGTCACAGAGTGTATCAAAAGTATCGAATTTTGAAAAATTGTTTAAAAAAAATATGAATTTATGCTTATAACTTTTTTGGGAGCATTTTTTTTGAAAAATTATTTTATATAAAGTCGATGGAGAAATTATTCACCTTTAAATTGAGCCATAATTTTTTAACATAGGATTACCAGTTATAAAGTTATGTATATTTTTATAACAGGATGTTTCATATGTATTTTTGAAGATAAATTAAAATTTTTGTGATTGTATCTAAGATACTTTGATTGGAAGAATTTAAAAGTGATGTCAAATTGAACTATCTAAAATGGTAGAAATACAGAGGTGTCCCTAAAAAATCATAAAAATTTAAATTTATCTTCAAATGAAAACATTATGAAAAACCCTGTTATAATTATATACATAACTTTATAAATGGTAACCCTATATTAAAAAATGATGGCTCAAATTAAAGGTGAATAATTTCTCCATCGACTTTATTTAAAGTAATTTTTCCAAAAACATGCTCCCAAAAAAGTTATAAGCATAAATTCCAATTTTTTATACTCAATTTTTCAAATTTCGATACTTTTGATACACCCTGTGACCAAATCCAATTAATTTTTAAGAATTTTTTTTGTGAAATGAAGCGCACACTTTAGATAGCTATTATTTCCGACTTTAAAAATTAATGTGTCACTTTGGGATCAAAAGTTATAGATTTTTATATAGTGTTATGTTTTGTAGTCCTTCGAAGCGATCGTTACGCCTTATGTTAAAAGTGAAATTGGGGGAAAAAAAAAATGTGCTTTGTTCTACCACTTTCATGAGTATTAAAACATGGCAAAATTTCATTGGATTCGGAGTTCCGACACCTCGGGTGGTTCCCATGTGACTGGGAAAATTGTCTTGAAATTACTATATAATGTAAATTTTTAACATATTAAACTTAAGCGTACACTTGAGCAAAACTTGAATTTTTTCCATATCGGCGATGATATACCGGAAATAATAATGATGACCGTGTAGCATAAATACCGTGTGCAATGCGAAAAGGAGAAATATAAAAAAATTAAAATGACCAGCCACATAGTATCGAAGATGCAGTAGATGATGGAAAGGGTGATGGTGATATGGTACAATACAAGACATAGAATAATATCCTTTTTGGCCATTCAAATAATGGAGTATCAGTGTTTTTTTTTTTTTTCCATCTACCTCATCGTTATTCAAAAACTTTTCTATTTTCTTTTTCCATTTTTTTTTCGTTTTTTTCCATTTTTTTTCGTTTTTTTCCATTCAAAGTAAAAATTTCAATTTTGTGTTTTTGTTTGTGTTTGTTTGGTTTAAAAGCTACAGTCGACGGAGGATCTTTTTCATTTATAAGGCGGTGTGGGGTGGGGTGGGGGGGAAGGGTGGGTGGGATGGCGGGGTCGATGGGATTTTTTTTTCTATTATATTTTTTTGTTTTTTTTAGTTGAATTTAATTTGTTGGAAATATTTTATTCTTTTTATTTTATTTGTAATGCCATTGTTGTTGTTGTTCTTTTTAAATTTCCATGTAGTGCATTTTCATATGATGATATATCATTCGTCTGTTGTTAGGTATGCTGCACATGTACAAGTGTATGTAGAGGATAATAATATATATTTTTGTATAGTGGTGTATGTTTAAAAAAAAAAAGTTCGTTTGATCAATTTCATTCCTTTTTTTTCCATTGTGTATATAATAATCAACATAATATATTTTATTTTTGTCTTTTTGTGCATACATTTTTTTATTGTCTATGTGTGTGTGTGTGTGTGCGGTTATTCGTTCATTCCGTCCATTCAATCCTTGTTCAAATTGTGAATGGTCAAAACAAATAATATGGCATTAATAAAAAAATGGAAACAAAAAAAAAAGAAGGAAAAAAGTTTTAAACAAAACACTCTGTCTGTATCTGTACATAAATATTGTACAATCTATGGAAATGTATGTGCAAAATATAAAATATAAATACGATGAAGAAGCAAACTTTGTATATATCCAACTATATAATATTCATATATGGTGATGAATGATTGAGGGATTGGGGCAAATTCTATTATATGTATATAAATTACATATATGCGAATAATGAATTCAATGTGATACGGATATTCATAACAAAAACCCCAATCCATAATATAAAGAGAAAAACATCTACATTAAAAACATATATTACAGGGTATATGATGGTGGTGGATACATATATATATATATATATAGAGGGTCCTGCACTCTAAATAGACTGACTGCACGAGCCACGACGCGTACTTAAATGGAAATCAAATTCATATTATTTTCTAGATACTTAAATATAAAAACAGTTCAAACAATCTCATTCTCAATGTATAGAAAAAAAAAAATTTCATCCAAATTGAATGAGAAATGATCAAATTACAAGCAAATTACCAGAAATTATCCTTCCACTTTCTTCTATTCGCTCTACTCACACACAAAATTCGGATCAATATTGTATCAGAAATGTTCAAATCAAACAATAAATTCCAACAAATCATCCGTTACACCCCCGGTTGAAATTTGAATATAGTGACAATTCTCATGTAGAGTACGCAAATTAACTATTATTATATTATAATGCCCATTTGATTTATTAAATCTGTAGTTGCTTTGCATTTATCTTTTCAAAATAAATAACGAAAGAAGAAAAAAAAAAAAATCACATTACACTAAAACATAAAGATCTCATCTCATCATTATTTTTAAATAGAATTTTTATACATATTTTTTTATTGTATGAAAAATATATTTTAAAAATAAATTTTAACAAAAAATCATTAAATCATATTACAACAACGACGACAACCCAACAACAATAAAAACCCATTATTTTTCCAATAAAATACAGTCAAAGTATTCTCATATATCGTTATTTTTCACTTTTATTATAAAAATATTGAGTGTGGGGGTGTGTGTGTGTGTGTGTGTGTGTGTGTGTGTGTTTGTCGATCTGTGCCGTGTGTTGAATTTCATGTCACACCAAATATATATAAATTAAAAATTTAAAAGGCTGCCAATCTGAGGGGTCAAACTACTCGAAAAATTCTATATGTTTTGAACATTTATAACAAAAAAAAACATAAAAAAAAGAAAAAAGAGACTATTTCTAGCGCCGGTACTTATTGATGGATGAGTGCAGTGGTCGAATGATGTCTTACGTAACCACTTTGCCAATTGTATCAGTAGCCAATAGATTAAATTATTCTATTATATTGTACTAACCAAATATATCTTTGTAATTCTAGACGACTGGTCAACAACAACAACAACAATTTCAACTTCATAATCAACCAGAAATGCCATCATCATCGTCATTACTAGATCCATTATCAATTTCGTCATTATCCTCATCAACGCTATCATCAACCGAGCGTTTGCAACAGGAGCAATTACAACGTTTACAATTACAACAACGACAAATACAAGAATTACAAAATCAAATTAATAATCAGTATATTAATGCAACACCACAATGTGCTACAGCAGCAGCAAAAAAATCTATATTACCATTTTTACCATATTTAACAAACAATCCATTTCAGCAAATGGTACCATCAAATGCTATCGGTGGTTGGGATCAGACCTCTGTACATTTAGCACATATGACAGCAGCAGCCGCAGCTGCCGCATTAATTGATAAAGAATCACCAAAATCACCACAGTCTCTGTCCGCACAACCAGCGCCATCATCAATATCACATTATCCAGAACATTCATCAACAACATCATCATCTTCATCATCATCATCATCATCATCATCATCATCATCATCATCGTCTCAACAGCAAATTTTACAATCACCATTGTCATCTATACAATTATCGCCGACGCAACAATCTCAATCGACATTAAGATTATCAATGGCCGTAACACCATCACCACCGCCATTACATTCATTACATCAACAACCACAACCACAATCACAACAATCACAACAACAACAACAACAACAACAACAACAACGACTACAACAAGCATTATCTGAAACATCAGTTATAATGACAACAGTAGTAACGGCTACATCAACAACTGTGTCAACACCCACGATAACAACGACAAACACAGCAACAATAACGCCATTATCAATATCGTCATCCCAACATAACACATTAATAAATTCAATAAGATCATCAATGCACCAAAATACAGACATAGATATACCATTAAATTTAACAAAACCAAAGTGTTCACCAACAACTTCACCGGCGTCATCATTTCATCACCAAAATTTATATAAACATTCATTATCTTCGTCGTCTCATCATCATCATCATTATCACCAACATTCGGTGCAACAGCCTCCACAAATCTCAATATCCGCTATAGGGCCTAGTACAACGATAACAACAACGCCACCATCATCGTCATCATCGTCAAGAACAGCAACACCGGTACCAATAACAATAACCACAACAACGGTACCAACAGTGTCAACACATCATACACCAACCCTTAGCTGCGGTAGTTCTGGTACAAATGTAAATATACCAATATCAAGTCCAAATTTATTAACAAACAGTGGTGGTGCAGGTATGCATCATCATCATCATCATCATCATCCGCATCATCATCCGCATCATCACTCATCATTTCTATCATCATATTCACCCAATTTATTAAATAATTTACAAGATGAACAAGATTTATTACAAAATAATATATGGCATAGTGGTGGTGGCGGAGGAGGAGGCGGAGGAGGAGGAGGAGGTGGTGGAGGAAGTGGTGGAATTATAAGTGGAAGTGGTGGTGTTGGAATTTGTGGCAGTGGAAGTGTTGGTGCTGGAACTGGACGAATTAATCATCATATTAAATCACCATTAGATGACGAAAAGATACGTTTAGTACGTCATGCCCGTATGCATCGTGATAATTCATCTGCTGGCGGACATCATGTAAGCGGAAATGGTTCAGATGGTGGCGGCAGTGTTGGGCATGGTGGTGGTGGTGGTGGTGGTGGTGGTGGTAGTAGCGGAAAACCACATATAAAACGACCGATGAATGCATTTATGGTATGGGCAAAGGATGAACGACGTAAAATATTAAAAGCATGCCCAGATATGCATAATTCTAGCATATCAAAATTATTAGGTGCACGCTGGAAAGACATGACAAATTCGGAAAAACAACCTTATTATGAAGAACAATCACGCCTATCCAAATTACATATGGAACAACATCCAGACTATCGTTATCGTCCTCGACCAAAACGTACATGCATTGTGGATGGCAAAAAAATGCGTATATCTGAATATAAAATGCTAATGAGAAATCGCCGTGCTGAAATGCGTCAATTATGGTGCCGTGATGGTAATGAAAATATTGCATATTTACATGAAATGTCACCGCCACCACCTACATCATCATCATCACAATCCACATCATCATCATCTGCATCTACACTACAACAACAACAACAACAACA